>VXBW01007280.1:292224-336621 GCA_013400375.1 Thinocorus orbignyianus | reverse complement strand
TTTTTTTTTTTTTCCCCACGTGCTTTTATTAATCTGGCTGTTTATAGCAGAAATGCTGCTCCTCCTACCCCTGGCGTGGAGACGGAGCGGCTGACACAAGCCAGGCTCTACCCGGGCAGAAGCACCACGTACAAGCCCGCACACACAGGCACAGCTTTGTGCTGCCAGGTTTGATATTTGTGAGGTGAGTCTGCCTCTTTCTTTTTCTTTTTTTTTTTAATTATTATTTCAGCAGACAGCACACCAAGGAACGTGTCAAACCCTTATCCCAGGCAGGGACTACAAAAACCTTGCCCATTCCTTGTGGTTTTATGTAAACCACGCCTCTAGCCCCACCCATAAAGGCGTTTTTTCTCTCAGCAATATGCAGTGAGAGATCAAGAATCCAGAACCTCAGTACTTTTTGCAGCAGGCTGGTCTGCTTTCTGGAGAGAGTCCTTAAATTATTTAGCGCGCTGTGGAAATTCTTCTAAATCCTTTGACAGTTTCTGGTATATTTTAATCCTGGAAATGTTTTCCAAACAAATAGCAATAATGCAGTCCATCTTCTGCCTTGTGTTAGTAATTTTGATATTCAAGCTACTCTGTGCTCTCTACCCTTGCTCATTTTTCATGTAGGCATAATTTTTAGGCTTCAGCGTTAACATCCAAGATTAATGGATCTGTTCCTACTTCTGAGAGTACTGTTTCAGCTGCCTGTAAACCGAGGCAAAATCACCCCACTGATGTATGGAATAGTTCACCTCTCAGAGTTTAGGTTCATAACCATTAAAATAGTCTTGACTATTTCTAACGGAAACTTCAGTTTTACCGAAACATAATTCTTAAACATTCTGTGGCAGTTTCCATACTTTTGGGCTCATGTCATAGGTATCACTTTGCGCAGACATCTTTGATTTGCTGTTAATTTATAGCCCAACCTGTTAATTTCCCTCTACTGTTTCTGCCTTTCTAGGACTTAACCTGCGTTTAATTACATATTGTGTCGGTGCCAACAAATCGCTGCCAGGGCTGAGGATCTCACCATGCAAGGCATGATACATACACCAAACAAAATAGTTTCTGCCCAATCCTAACATCGCAGGTAACACAGTGCTTATCTCTGTCCTGTCTTTCTTGTTCTTATATCTCACCGTAGTCCACTGAGCCTGCTCTGCTTTTTCTCCTGCTGCTCTCTTGCTCTCTTGGCTGTGGCACACTTTCTTCGCTTACCAGCATGCTTAATTGCAATGTTCCATTTCATTATTAGCTTGTCACCACCTCTATCAAGTCACCTTTCCTAACTTGTATCTGACTGCAAGGCTTTCCTGCATAGCTTGTCATCAATTTTCGCAGCTTAAGGCTCGTCTAAAGTCATGTGCAAAAGGGCCTATGAAAAATAGTAACTATTGGGCTGTATTCATTTCTGAATAAAGAGCAGCATCAGTGAATAGTGTTACTGTACAGGCAGAGACAGATTTGCTGTGTGCCCAGCTCCTGCAGGCTCACTGCACAGAAACCTATCTGTGTGTCAGTCAAACAAAGCCTTTCCCTTTGCAGGGACGTTGGGGGATCTCCAGGCAGAGGTCTCTCTGCACACTTCTGGAGACCAACCCCAAGATTATTAAATCAACAGAAGTCTTCCTATTAATTCCACTGAGTGCTGGATGAGATTCTTGTTGTGCGTAGTAAGTTAATTAAACAAGTTAACAACTTGCAGGTGGGCAGGCTAACCGTGCTTAATGTGGTATTCTGCTGCCTTGCAAGTGCAGGGTGGAGTACTCTCAACCAGATTTAGCTTCTCCAGGAGCACAGCCAGGGGAGACATGCAAAGTTTCTATGGACTGGCAACCACAGAACCATTTTTTTTTCTGTGTTGTAACTTCAAATTTCTAGTTCATCGCACTAAAGCAATTTTCAAAGTATGGTTTAGCTTGTATTAAGTGCATTTTACACATGGGTAAACTCAAGCCAGGCAGAGGACAAGTGGCAGATGGTCAGTGACAAAGCCAAGAATGGAATGGAGAACTTCCCTGTCCCAGGACAGGGTTTTAACAGACTTTCTCCCAGGAATGTGAGATTTGACTACTTATAATTCATAAGGACTCAGCTATGCTCAAAAAAAAAAAAAAGAAAAAAGCCACTATTACTATTCATAGTAGTTCCTGGCAGAGACTGGCTTCCATAAGCAAAACTATTTCAGTTTCTTAACTACGCAATTTGGGGCTTGATCTGTTCACTTTCCTACCAGTTTTATTCCTTCTGAACTCTCTTGGCTGTACTACGTGCACTGCTCATTTATGTCTATGGGAGGAAGAATGAAACTCCGAAAGGACCCAACAGAACACCTTTCAAAGAGACAGGACGTACCTGTAACCTTGGTAAAGATAACTCTAAAGATAATGATAGTGCATAATTATAAACCACGTAACCGGCAAAGCGACACTCTGCATTTCAGAGGATGGATTGCCTTACCCTGTCCAGTTACCCACTTCACAGAGCAGTAATGGATCGACAGCCGGAAGATTATGAAATGAAATTGAGCCTTTGGCAAGCTGGAATCACACTGGAAATGAAGCTACATCTTTGTGGGTTTTTTAATATATGCATATTTGAAAATCTGGAACTTACCTCTTCTGACATAAAGAGACCGTCTCTGCCTGGAATGATTAAATTCTAGGAGAGAGATAATGAAATAAAAAAGTATTTAAATATTATGATGCAGCGGTACAACAGTGCAGTCACCCTTCCTTTTATTGCATCAAGTATAGTATTTCTGAAAAGCTTTTGCACTCCAGGGAAAACTACAGATTATAAATTATGAAAGAGGCAATAGAATATCATGCATGTATGAAAAACAAAGAAGTTTCAGACCCTTCTCTAGATATAGAACTTACTGAAGCAGCTAAAAATATAGGGAAATGAAGCGGATGCAGGGCCTGATCCAAAAGCCATTGAACTCAGCAGAAGCACTGCAGGGGGATTCATTAGGTGTAAGAGTCATGTATGTCATGAATTACAATTCACAAAATGCAAATAAAGAATCTTCTTGTATATGAGTAAGGATAGATTCTAATTGTAGTGTCTAGGCATTCCACTTGGGTAAAATGAGCAGATTTTTCTCCAGCAGGTAGACTTTCTCTGCAAGGGTTTGTTGCCAATATTTATGTGAGAGTTTGTAGTCCCAAAAGCACAGAAATGCTGGGAAACAAAAAGGAAAGAAAATGTGTCCAGAGAACAGACCCAAATGTTTCCAAGTCATTTCCATAAATAAAAATCTGAGGCAAACTCATTATCATTTCACTTTTCAGGGCTGATTTGCTTCTTCAGGATTTCGGAGGGTGCATCGGAGAGTTTAGACTGCGCAGCGTAAAGTTTCCCTCAGCAGATGCTGAAACTATTCGTGCAGCATTGCAGCAACTACCAAATACTGAATGGCAGAACACCCACTGGATGGCCATTGGCATTAAATGGTGAGAAAACAATTAACATTGTATTTTGCTGAGTAGTGGTGGGTAAGGATGTCAAGCAAGTGATGCTGCACCTCTTCTCCTGTTGTTAGCAGGGAAATAAGTACGTACAGCTGGAGTGTATTTCTGGAATGGCTTTCCAGAAGGGTTGCTGGAGGTTGGTCCAAGTCCTAATGCAAGTACCAAACCCAACCTGTTGTCTGTTCCAGAACTAACCCGGTTGAGGTATTACTCTCATTGAGCAAAGAAGAAAACAAAAGCTTCTCTTTGTGCAGCAATATCAGGAAGGAAATTATGTATGCAGATTCACCAGCAAAAATAACAGTCTCGGGCTGTTACACAGACCAATGTTGTGATGAGTGTATGTGCTGATACTGCTGTTTTGTTGCTATTTTCAGCAGTCCCTGTACCCTCAGGAGTGAGAGTAAGGACTTAGAACTGCTATGGCTGCTGTTCATGCAGCAGCCTTAAGGGTTCAGGACCTGCACTCTTCGGGCCATCTGGAGGCAATTTCTGGAAATAGTCTGTTCTCTGAATCGGGCCAGTCCATCACCCCCGTGATGCTGTGGTGCTGTGAGTATCTTCTCTCACCTCAGGTATAAACCCACTTTCCTTCACTAGATAGCTCATTTCCTTATTATTTGCACTTTCATTTATTTTCAAATCATGTCTAGGCCAAGAAATTGCATTCCACGTTTCTAAACGTTCCCCACAGTTTTGTCTGGCTAAAATACTTGCTTCAGGCTCTCAACTCTTGTGTAGTCCTGCTGTTTAAAGTTTCTGTATTTTGTTCCAGAGATCACTTATATCATGATGGGTTAAGTGAAGTGTATCTATTAGTTAACCACTTCTCAGGAGTACTGTTAGGCTTAATTAATGTTTGTAGAACACTATTGAGATTCTCAGGAAAAGCAGCTATAGAAGTGCAAAAGATTATAATTAATTTAAAACTACCTCATTTTTGAGTAAATGGCTAACAACACTTAAGCTGAGATTCTCCAAGTAAAACTAATTTATTTGATTCTTAGAGAAAAACATTCTAAAATCTGGGTTTCCTTTTCCTATTATCGCTGTATGATGCATTTTGATTTGTATTGTCCTTCAATATCATCGAATCATCATAGAATGGTCAGAGTTGGAAGGGACCTTAAAGATCATCAAGTTCCAACCCCCCTGCCATGGGCAGGGACACCTCTCCCTAGAGCAGGTTGCTCAAAGCCCCATCCNGCAGAGTAGAGGGGGAGAATCACCTCCCGTGACCTGCTGCTCACACTTCTTTTGATGCAACCCAGGATACGGCTGGCTTTCTGGGCTGCCAGCGTGCACTGCCGGCTCATGTTGAGCTTCTCATCCATGAGCACTCCCAAGTCCTTCTCCTCAGGGCTGCTCTCCAGCCATTCTCTTCCCAACCTGTATTTGTGCCTGGGGTTGCCACGTCCCAGATGTAGGACTCTGCACTTGGCGTGGTTGAACTTCATGCCATTTGCATTAGCCCAGCTCTCAAGCCTGTCCAGGTCCCTCTGGATGGCATCCCTTCCCTCCAACGTGTCAACCGCGCCACCGAGCTTGGTGTCATTGGCAAATTTGCTGAGGGTGCACTCTATCCCACTGTCCATGTCTCCAACAAAGATGTTAAATAGTACTGGCCCCAGTACTGACCCTTGCGGGACACCACTTTGGTATATCCAGGCACATAACTTAGCTTGCTTTAGTTCAGCAAACACTACGCAATATACGTAAGTCAGGTTAAAATAAAACAAACCATCAAAAAACCTAAATTAATAAACTCAAAGACAATCCACACCGCCATTTGCCTTTAATAGATGAAGTATTTGAACCATAAAGCCTGTAATTAATATATTTATAAGACATCTCATTTACATAAATAGTCATTATCTGGAAATAAACCCAGATCATTAAAATTCAGAAAACTGACAAGCCAGATTGAGATCAATCAAGATTTACCAAAGAAATTTGCCAGACTCCTTTGAAACTGTGCTGAGAGAAAAATCTCTGCTCCCAAACAAGCTTAAACAGGACATGGCTTTGGAGATACAAGCAGTGCTTCATCCACATGACATCACCCAACAGAACAGTTATTTTGTACGGTGAGAAAACATTGGGTCACTCTTCTCACTAACTGTCATGGAGGGTTTCCAAGAAAGTGCATCTGACACACCTGCACTGAAAATCTGACCCAGATTATAGCTGATGTTCTCATAACACAGTTTTTTGGCTTTTCTGAAACACTACAGCATTTCAAAACACTTTTCAAAATCCTTCTTTCTTTCAAAATGCTTCCAATACTTACAGCACTTCCAATACTTTCAAAATTTTGCATCTAGTTGGGAAACGTTATACAGAAAAGAAAAAGAAGGAAAAAAATGGCACTTCAGTGTTTCTATTTGCAAGCTGGATTTCTCACTCCTCAACTGTTAGCTAGAGAGCCACAGGTATTTAAATACATGTCCTGGCTGACTAAAAGAATGCATCTCAGGCCCTGCTGTCAGTGCTTTTGCCATTCAAGATCCAGAGTGTTCATTTTTGGATTTTCTTTAAAAGTAGGAATAAAACCACCAATGTTTAAAAATCTACAGCTACAGAACATACTCAACAAAATATTGCAGCTGTCCTGTTAAGTGAGACTTGTGTCTGTTCTTTTTCAATGTGAGATACTTCTTCGAATTGTAAGTGTAAGCCCACCAGAGTAAGGCGACACACTACAGTCTACCCTGTTTGGGTGATTTTCTTACTAATTGCTGAAGAATGAGGATTCCATTGCAATATAGGTATTTTTAGTATCTGTTATTTTATCTTGGGTGCTTTTTAAGTCTGTATCACTGCCCAACTCCTCTTCTAATGATCTGAAATTCTTCTGTAACTGCTGTGGAATGTGCCCTTATATGATTACAACTACTTGTCTTATTGTATTGGGTCCTAATTATGCTCATCTATCGATTTGGTTAGGTAAGAGTGTATTTGCTTAAAATGTGGGCAACTGCTGGGAAACAGAGACCAAACAAAGGAACAACATTAAATCTCACTGGTGAGTCATCGTGAATATAGGTCAGACCAAGCTTCTGTCCTTTCTGAGCAATCTAAGGATTTGGTTCAGCTCACCCAAAGGAACCCCAAACCTCAACAGATGCCTCATGCAGTCAAAACTCAAATCTCCCTTCGTATTCCTTTGCCTTAATAGCACTGCCACTTCCACACAGAAGTTCAGAGGAGATGAACACTGTCGTAGCAGCTGGTCCACAACCTAGAGGTGACAAAGGAGATGAAAATGAACACAAACCTTAAGAGCAAAATACAAAACCTGTTTATTTAGCTCAAGCTGCCCCAAATAATGCTATGGATCTGCTCAGTCTCATCTACTTAAGCCTCAAAAGCATGTGCTGACAGCAGAAGGAGAGCGACATATCTGATCCAATTCATACCTGGGGGAGGCCCTCTGCTGCAACAGTAAGGAGCTCTACATAACGAGGTAGGCAGAGAGAACTGTGGATTAATTAAACTGCTTGGTCACCTCTTTGAAAAAATATGAGCAAATGTTGATGCAGTGGAAGTAATTCACATAACGAAGTTTGAATTCAACTCATAATGACAGTACAAAACTACCCTAATATATAGCAATTTTTAAAAATTGCAGTCTGACTCTTAATACTCAAAACAATACTTGCAGTATAAATAATGAAATTGGAGGAAATGTCCTTGGCAAGTCAATTTGTTCCATGCTGCTGATGGTTCCTGTTAGTGACAAGTATTTTTTTTTCAAGAAGGAAACAATGGAAAACAGATGCAAAAGCATTTACCAGAAGGCCAGGCAATAGCAGCTTTACCAAAATGTCAAGTGTGCAGGGTAGAGTCAATTTAAAAGAGAATTAATTATTTAAATGGAATTAATTTGACTACAATGAAGCCCTGTTAAGCCATCTCATCCATCCTGCTTCCTACCCCTTATAGTCTAAGTCTAAATACTGACCTCTGTTTTCAAGTACTTCAGCTGAAGAATCCCTTGCCCAGTCATAGAACCAGTATGCTGCTGTTTTGTTTGCTGCATCCCTTCCAGGAACTCACCCAAAAAACTGTGCTCTCCTCTACATTCCCAGCTCATATGAGTTTAATCCCTGTATCCCCTTTTCCCCCCTTTTCTTCCTTCAGCTTCATACTTCTTTTGGTGTTTTCCCAGATGCTTCAGGCAATTTCCATCTCTGCATTCATCAAATCCATCTTTTCCCTGCAAATCTGTCCTTTGCATGCAGTTCATCATATCTTCATTTTCAACAACTTTTCTCTTTTGCTTCATGCATTGCTTGCCTTTGGAGAAAGGAATGGGACTGAATCTTAGGTCTACAGCTTTCATTTGGAAGCTCACTTTCTCAAAGGAATACACACACCTACTTCCCCAGGAGCCAATCATCCCAAAATGCTTCATGTCCTTTGAGGACATGGGCCTTAATGCTGTAGTACAACAGAATATCACCTCTAGAAGGGCTACTCAGAAAGCACTGCACCCACTACTTGCATTTTCCATACCAATACAGATTTGCAGTGCTACCAGCATTTTAAAAGTGGCAATAATGGTTACCTAGTGCTCTTTTTCCTNCCAACAGTTCAATGTCCTTTCTATGTTGAGGACTCCAGAACTGGACACAGTACTCCAGGTAGGGTCTCACAAGTGCAGAGTAGAGGGGGATATGATAATGCTAGCGTTATATGAAATGTGGCTATCTCCAGTAAAGCAACTGCTGCTCTGAAACCTTTTTCTTTTCATGGGAATATCTATAGCCATGTCTACCAGTGATAGGCCAAAGCTGTCGCTTTTGGTTTCCAGTTTCAACACGGGCAGAGGAACCATTCCAAAGCCATCCTTTTCATTCCTGTAAAAAACTTAAGGCAAAACCATCTGTGCTAGGATTTAAGTAATTTCCTTTATTTCTTCTCATTCATGGAGGAAAAAGAACTCCTGTCTATTAAGCAGTAAGGTTAATTGCCCTGGATCTTGCCTGTAGTGGGAACGCATATCAATTTAAATGCATCAGTGTAAAAATCAGCTTCATTAAACTAGCTCAAAGCCCTAAAATAGATAGAATACTGTTTTAACACTCGCATATAGTTATTTATATTATAGTTATAATTTGCAGGAGCTCATGCTGAATGTAAACAGGAATCAAAACAGCTGAGGTGCACCTAGATCACTCAACAAAAACTCTTCAGTGTAACTGATTTTTAAATTGACAGTTACGGACTCTCTTCTGCAGCATATTCAAGGCCTCGGAGGAATACTGTCAGCTGGGATGTACCGCTCCTTATTTTGTGGTGTACTAGAAACAACATGTAAAATGTCAACACATTGAGGCCAAACTAACATCTTCCCTCTGCCCATTATACAAAGGGATGTGAACGGAAGTCAGTGAAGAATTTCACCTCAGAAACGTAACCCAGCAGATGCTAATTCACTTTTTTCTTTCTTTGTTTGTTTGTTTTTAACCTAAACCCTGCAACTGCCATTAAGCTCAGCATGTAGCTGCTGTTCAGGTCTGTAACATAAATGCGTTGCATGGACTCCTCTCTGAAAACTGCCCCAGTCAAAAGGGCAGGTCAGACTGGAAAGGATCCCAAGGAAGATCCAATAAGCAACAATTCCTTAAAGATAGATAAATTCATCTTTGCAGAGCTGCAGTAATGCAGTCTTTCTGAAATTATTTTGTACCCTGTCATTTCCTTGTCATGTGAGGGGGATGAGTAATGTACACATGGAAAAATTTGAGAGAGTTCTTAGAAACCATAGTATTTTGCTTGATCATTCATAACCAAATACGTAAAGGACTATTCACCGTATCGCTATGGCGCAGCTTGTATTAGATCTCCATAGTTACACTTGGCATAACAAGTACAAAGATGAAGTGTCTTTGTGGGGCTGATAATCAGACAGGAAGCAAGTGAACATCTGCTACAGCTTCAGATGGTTTTGCCTTCAGCGACTGCTGAAAAACTTCAGGCTCTTCATTCCATGTACTGCTTACTTGGCCTTTGACACTAACAGCTGTTCAACAGGAGATATAAAATGTTATACCTACAGAAAAAGAGATGCATTACTTTCTAAAGCAGTATTGGGATATTTAGTGGGATCCTTTCTTCCCGTGTTCTGATCAGTGGAAACACTGGAGAGCAGACACCGCAGATGAAGGTCAACCACTTCCTATCTTACAATTATTTTCTTCTAACACTGTGTTTTCCTTTCCAAAATGGCTTTGTTTTGTTTTGTTTTGTTCTGTTTTAAACACCAAAAACAATTGCACCATATACTGAATAGTAATTATAATCATCATAATCATTGTAAGGAAACCATGTGCTTCCCTGAATCAGGGCTGGGGCTTCCAGTCCAGGCAATCTGTCTTCTGGTAGCATAACAGCATTTCTATAGCATGGACAGCCAAGGAAAAGAGTTATACAAAATAAATATCAAACAATTTAGAGCAAACTATTTCTTTGTTTAAAGAAAAAGCTGTTGAACACAATGCTTTAAAAATGAGCTCAGCCATACAGTGCAGATTCTCTGCTTTTGCATATGGAGGAGATCTCTGCTCCGGAGAGTTCAGCAGTTCTCCACCTACACCGTATTTTTATTTGCATGGAAAACTACTAACAGAGAACAACCATCAGCAGCTTATTTCTTAGAGTATTGAGGCTTGTGTACTGTAAATGTGTCTTTATGTACTTCCTCAGAGATTGTAACTTCGCCTAGGAAATTACAACAGTTGTGATGAAATCAGATATGGTAGATCCTTTGGGTTTGACACAATGAAATGAAAATGGCTTTCAGAGTAACAACGAGAAAGATGAAGATGCTACTCCAGAACTGTGTAAGTGTTACTGAGAAGAAAATTTTGCCCAGAAATTCTATGTTCTGTGCTTTGGAGTCATATCCAGTTTTTTGTATGTTCTATTCTTAAACTGCAGATGGATGCTGTTTTGCCAGAAAATAAATGAAATACAAAGATTACTTCAAACATTTGCAGGAGCCATGCTGACACTCAAAATAAAGAAACATCAAGTAACTTTCCTGGTGAGATCATGAAAGCAGAGACACAGTGATCAAAGTAAGAAAAAACAAGACTCTTACTCCATCCCTAATGAGATGCTTTCTCTATCCCAGACCAGGCACTTACGTGGCACAGAGATGTTCCAATAGTCTACAAGTACAGTTCATGAGGTGGATACTCCAGCAGTATTTAATGAATTAAACATGGGAATATCCACAAAGACAGTCGGTTTTAACCCTTGGGACTGGCAAATGACCGACTTGTGTTGTTATTGAATAACAATAATAATGATAGTGATGGCAGTAACATACTCATTTTGGTAGAGCCCTACCATAAATGGAATACTCTCCACAAACACAGTGATTTCTCTGAACAGTGTACTCCCAAGTGAGTAAGAAAAAAAACCAAGATGAAAAATACTGAATGAATGAATTTGTACTTGTGGCAGGTATCTTAATAATTCTTCAATTTTGGAGGAGCTTGGTTGTATTAAGCCAAAAGGAGAACCTGGGCATGAAAATAGGCTATATAAAGCAGGAATGGCTGCATTGTTTGCACGATCATGATGCTGTTATCTTCTGGATTTCACAGGGAACTGAATTTTTTACACTTTTATTCATATTAGAATAATTAAGTATCTGTCTTGAACTGTGTGTGCATTGCATTTAACCGGCTTGGAAACAGGCCAAAACCTGAAGCAATCTTTAGGAGAACTGCAGAATCAATACATCAATTCCCATTAATTCGGTGTCAGAAGAAACAAATGTGTACCTGTCTGATGTGTGTGCATTCCCTGCAGAGATGTACTAAAATAGGCATCTTCTGTCTGCCTGCCTTCCCTGTTCCCTCAAAACAACTAAAACCAGGATCAGAATAGGGGAAACCTGGCCTGGCTCCAGAATCTAATTAAGACAGCTTTAGTAACCCAATATTCTGGCCAAGTTATACATAAACTCTTGGTCAAATCCATGCCATCCCAAACTCTACCATGTCCAATGCACTGAGTTCCTTGATGCTCCCCTGGTGCTCCAGTCCCACCGAGATACATCTCCAGTCCAAGGCTCTGAACATGTAGGCAAGCTGAGATGGACCTTCTTTTGGGCTGTCAAAGCCATAAGCTGTAATTCTGCACAGTGGTGAGACAGTATTAATGACCAGTCATAATCAAGACTGCATTTTAATGCCAGAATTCTTGATCAATCGTGGCTCCGTAACATGTGCTGTGCTGCAGACATCTTGCACATCTTGCTCGCTGCACAGCTGGCTTCTGAGAAAAATCTTGTCCCAGAAGATTTGCTCAAGCACATGAAATTCATTTTTAGCATCCCAAAGGTGTGTGTACTGACGGAGCTGTGAGCACAACCTGTCTGATAGCAGCTTTCCAGAGAAAGAAGCAGGAAAGGCAATGGCTGATGAGATTACTCCCTACGGAAGGAGACTCCTGCTTGAAATATCAACACATCTTTTCAGTCTCTCTCATTGTGACTGTGCTTTTATCAAATTTTCAGCTTGCTGCTGAAGCTACGGGACCAGATGGCTCCCACACAGAATGCACCGAATCATGGCAAGGCTTGAGGTATTTGTTATGTGTAACAGCAAACACATGCACTGGACCAGGTTAAACTCTTTCACAGTCAGCATATGGTGCACACTGCATATGGATGGTACTACAGCAGGTACCTATATATACAGACAGTCGGAAGATTGGAGTATCTTTTCTTCTTGCGGGTTGTCACGAAAATGACTGTCATACTGTCACACCTTCAACACAAACAGCAAGGACTAGAGGCAGCACAGGAACACATGGCACAGGCCAGATGCTAGGCATGTCCTGTGATGCGCCGTGCCTGATGGCAAGGAATCCTGATGGGACAGGGACAGGAGGTTCTTTTCCCCCCTCTGATTTCCCCTCACAGCTCGTGATTAAGCTGGTGCTGACACCTTGCCTGCTGCCTATTTACACGGCCAATAGCTGTGGGCAGTACTTCTGCCATGAGGTACCTATGGAAAAGGAGATAAATTCATTGTTTGAGAGCATCTTTGCCTCTGGCATTTTTAAAATCAAATACAAACCTAATTTTCTCCTCACGTAGATCTGGGGTAAAATCAATATGTGGCACCCCTGTAAAAGCAGAGGGAGTGAGGGGGCAGTTTGCAAATGCAAATCACACTTGGCAGAGGGTAAGGCTGTTGGATTTATAGAGAACGTGATTTGATTTGTGCTTCAGTGACAAGACCATAAAAATCACCCTGTAATCAGGGTGATATCCCTCATTGATTGCAAGTACTAATTTCTGAGCGCTGAAAGACACTGAAATAATAAAAGATGGTTTCTAAATACCTAGGAAGAGATGACTGTTTCAGAGAAGTCTAGACTGCCATGCTGGGACTTGGTGCCAGTAACAGGTCCCAAGGTGGCCCAGGGACATCCCAAATAGTACAGCTTGATACTGTGTGTGTCCCCTGGGTTGCGCAGGGAAGGATCAGCCGGCCACTTTCCGATTGCCATGCTCCACCCCAAGTATTTTCTGGTGTGAGAAAATTATCCGTGGGCTATTTTTCAGCCTTCTTTTCTTAGTAGCCATTTGATATGCTCTCTGTGTCTGGAGTGACAGGGCACCTCGTCAGCGGGTGCTGTGCTGGCCTTTGCAGGGAGGTGTGAGTGCTGGCAGGCAGAGGGACACCCGCCAGGGGCTGGGACAGGGACCAGGACTGTCAAAACCTTGGTCTGAGCAGAGCGGCGCTGATGAAGGTTAATGCATCCTGCCACCACCTTCGAGGTCAGCGTTGGGCTCACTTTAGCAGCCCTATAAATAGAAGCCCAAGGTTGACTGAGAAGAGGATTTGGCTTTGATGGATCTCGTTTAGCATTCCCAAGAGAAGAAGGCAGATTCTTTTCCTTTCTCTCTTCCAGCCTCTAACCTTGAGTTGGTCTCTGTGGGAAACGTTAGTGGCATTTGCCAAAAGAGCTGCTACTGTGAGCCAGATGTCCTGTTGTGTCATAGAAACCAAACATACATGTTCCTTCAACCTGCAAATCCAGACCTAATTCCACTAAAGACTCAAACTAATTCCTCACTGGCAAAACTAGGGGAAAAAAACCCAAACCAACCTTGTGCCTAATTGCTTGAAAACAGTAGGACACCTAGTGGATTTATAGGGAATATCTTTGATATTATGAGCAACATTTTGTCATTTTCTTGGCAAACCCAACTATGAACGTATTTATAGAGCAATCATTGAAATATCAGGGTTTCTATTTAATAAATTAATCTTGTTATAGCTGTTACAGCCCCCAGTTTGCCTGAAGAAGTTATTGCACCATGTAAAAACCCAATGAGTATTGTTTGAATGACTTGGAAAAAAATAATAATTATGGGGAACTGGATGATTCCCAAGGTCTGGGAGCAGGAGGAAGGGTATTCTGCCAGATCAAAGCCATTCCAGTTGTTCCATCTGACAGCCCTCTACTGATCTTAATGAGCAAAGTTTTATAGTCTCAGTCTGGCTTCCCGGATAATTGTACAGCTTCACAACAAGCATCGCCATGCTGAGCACAGCCAGCCAGCTCTGTTGGTTGTTGCAGCAGTGAATGAATTGGCCACAGAAATAAAACTGCCTTCTTAATTCCCCAGAGCTGATCTTCTGAATCCAAATTAGAAGACGATGGGATGTGCGATAATGCTTGAACTGCTGTCATTGACACTGTGTTTGTCTGGTAGCGACACCAACATCAAGCAGATTTTGACCCAAGATAGGAAATAAAACCTTGTGGCAGGGTGTAGTAAGAAGAAGAAGATTTTGAGCTATGTTTCAGAAATTATATCTTGGCCAGCAATTATCCTGGAGCTGCCAGTATTATCTTGCTAATATGTCTCTGGAGGCAGCAGACACAGACAAGGAGATGCTTATTGAGTCCAAAATGGGTGCAGGAAACTGATGACTTCATTTTGACAGTCATTGTAAGAAACACGAAGTCATCCAGCCTGTTGCATTCAATTCCTGTTCCCAAAACATACTGAGAACTCCCCTTCCTTTCTGCTTACTGTAATGTCATCTTAGAAAGAGGAAGGTTGATTTTTCTAGCACTCGTCCCTTCACACTCTTTCTTCAGTACCACAGGGATCTCTAGAGAATGGCAAAACCAGGATGAAGTATAATTTTGGTCCCTGTTCAGATCCAGGTCCTTTTTTATTCCAACTCTATGATTAAGAAAGAAAAGGCTGATGTAGAAAATAATTTTGATTGGGTTCATTTCTTCTTATATTTTCTTTCTTAGAGCTGTACATCTAAGAATATAGCGTATGCTGGAATTCTAGGGAGTCATCAACAGGAAAATACCTGTTGACTCCGTGCACTTTCATTACTCCTATCTCTGTCATGGAATTACCTGAAGAAAAATAACTCCTTCTACATCAAAGGCCCTTTAAGTTGGTCCAGGGTTTTCGAAAGAAAGTGGTTTTTTGGTTTTTTGTTTTTGTTTTTTTATTTTATTTCAGGGTGTGGATTTTATACTTGAAGGGTTTTTTTCTGACTGACATGTCAAGCTAGGGTAGCAAGTGCAAAGGATATGTTTTTCTCTAATTTAGCAGCTGGATTGGAAAGCTTGAATTATCTCTGCGTAATTGCAATGATTCATGGATTGTTAGAAAATTGCGAAGTATTGATTGGATTTCCCCCTTAGGAAATAATTCTCCTCTGATAAAATAGAGTAGGTTCTGGGGCTTTGCTTTTGTCCTTCCTGCTTTCTGCCCCGGGGAGGCCAGTGACTCCTTTCATCTGGGAAACAGGAATTTGGGTCACCAGCCATTCAAGGACAGTTTTGAATTATTGCAAATTGCAATTCCAGATCTTTCATTGAGCTTTGCAGCGTGATGGGTTTTGCAAAGTGTGGACAGGGATTTCAGAGGCAAAAAAAGCTGAGACCAGCAGCAAATACTGGCCATCCCTGTTTCACATCCTCCTAATTCCATGTCGAATACCACTGGTGTGTTCTGCAAAGAGCCTTTGACCTTGTTGTGGGAACGCTACAACCGTCAAAGAGGGTGGCAAATTTTCCCCTTAATTAGGCCAGGATTTCTCTCAGGGTTTTGGGAGTTGGTGGCAGGAGGGAAGTGGGAGAATGAGGTGAGAATCAGGCGCCGGGAGAGCCTGATGCCCAGTGCCTGGGGCTGAGCAGCTCGAGCCGATAGCTCTGACACACATCTGCACATTAATGGTGCTACCGAGACAAAAGCTGGGGCCGTTTTGGCAGCTGCTGTATGAATTATGAACAGACTCATAAATAAGCAGTTATGAGTATGACCTCTGCTGCTTTTCTTCGCTAAATCGAACATCCAAGGGCCAGCTGAGTATCATTCCTTGTCTCTGCTCCAGTTGCTTGGAACGTGCTGCCTCCGCAAATGGTAGCGCCCAAGTACAAACCCAAGAATTACAAGAGAGCTCTAATTCAGGGTTTGCACTGAATTTAGTGTTCCCGCAAGGATGACACTAATGGCAATTAATGCAGCAGAAATGCCAGTGCTGAATGACTATTCTCACATTAAAAGCCGTCACTCAAATTGCTCACAGTCCTCTGTTATTTCAGGCCTGACCTTTGCTTTTTGGCCATGTTTCCTATGCAGGGGAGATGTCCCAGGCCGTGCCGTAATAACTACAGCAGCGCGCTCCAGGAGGGGAGACAGAAAGAAAGCAGAGCAGCCAAAACCAGTCTCTGTCAACAGCAACATTTCCCAAGGGTTTGTATATTCTCATCTGGGGCTTGTCTGACCAGGAACAAAATTAACCCAGGACTGAACAGAATATAAGACTACAGCTTCTGGAGGTCTTTGCTAGTGCTATCTTCATGCTCTGCTGTCAGTTGACTCCTGTTCAGATGCAAATTTCTTTCAGCTCTTTCAGTTTTGCCTCTCTGCACCACAAAGAACGCGATTATAAACCATCAAATGCGTTTAAACGGGCTCAGCTAGCAATAACCCCTGCTGCTGCTCAGGTGCATGGCAATCTGCAGAAATTTTCATGATTGCTGAAAGTGCCTCTGCTTCGTAACATCTTCAACAAATGATAGCGGCAGAGCAATGTAAGGATCGCGATTTTTAGCTCAGCAAGAAAAGACATCGTCCTCACTTTGTCCCCTGAAGTCTTGTGTAGGGTGAGCCAGTTCCAAACGAGGAACATCTGCAGTTTGGGGCAAGAGGAAGTAATGCTTACGCACATGAAAAATGTAAATAAAGGGTGTTTCCAGCTCACAAACAAAATCCAAAACACAAAAAGGAGAACAGCTTTTACAGAAGGGTGACTAAAAATACTTCATGTGTGTAATTTTTAATTTTTATATATTTTTTTTTTTTACAACTAATGGCATTTCTGGAGGATGATACTAGGCTGGAGAAACGTCAAGTGAAAATTCAGAGCTTTTTAGCAACAAAGATCAATGGAAATGGCAAATAGGATGTAAGAAGGAAACCTTAACTACAGAGTTATAAATAAACTCCAGATTTGGCACATAAACATATCCCTTCTCAATTTTAAGGCACTGCTCGATGCAGCGGGATAATTTCTGAGCAGGGTGGCAGGAACAGGATGAGCATTTTCAATCTCAAGATTTTGGGTGTTGTGGGTTCATCTGGAGATAAAAAGGAGGAATCCAAAGACAACGTAGACTCCTACAGACCTTGCTGCTACGCTACCAGAGTGCTCCTGTGAGGTCTGGCCTTAGAATGTCCTTATGGGACAAGCACATGTGATTATTCCCACAGGACATGGGAATGTTGTCCTAGGGATGCAATACCCTGGATGCTCAGGGGGTTTTGAGCACCTGCAAGAGGCTGGAGGTGCACGTTCTGCCAGGGCATGCTGGCAGCAGGACATGGGGTGACCCACAACCCCAACACTCCTACCTCACCCTTGTGTTCCTGGAGACCTTCCACTGGCAGCGTGGTCACACGTCCCGGCCACACATCACGTGTGTTTGTCATTAGTGCTCTCTTTTCTCCACTCAGAAGCTCTGAGGCAGCACGAGCTATTTATTTCTAAATGCAGAGGATCACGTTATGGCTCGTTATCGTTCCAGCAGCCGGTAACTGATGTGCAGCACTGCCGCCGGTGCCTGGGGGTTCCTGGCCGTGCTCAGCAATGATAACACGGCCACTGACTGCAGAGACGGTGACGTTCTGCTGCTGCTAAGGGCAAGCTGGTGGAAAAAGAGCAGTTTTAAGGGCTTTGGCTTAATCGTCTGGACACAAGAACTATTTTTGTCCTTTTCTGTTTAGATCTCAGGCCTGCGCCAAGGGAAGCCAATGAGAAAGCTGGTGCCTCCCAGCTCTCAGACAAGCGACTGGCTTTTGGGAAGGGAGAAGAGGGGTAGGGCGGGCAGCAGTGGGGAAGGGGGTCACACGCGTGGACTCTTTGCACCTCATGGGCTGAGCGAGCTCCTTGGCATCTCTGACACCTCTACCATGAGCTCCATTGGCTTGGCACACCACTCTTGGCTTGGTGTGCAGGATGGAGCTGTGAGATCCACCAGTCCATCCCAGACTCCTGAGGGTGGAAACCACTGCCTGCCCATGTAGGTGGGAGGAGGTCAGGAGAAGAGAACTCCAGCTCAAGGTGTGCCTAGTAGAGATGGAAATATTAAAGTCTCTGTATACACCATGAGGATCTCACCTGGAATCACCTAAACTGGTAGGTGATGGCTTCCACTCCATGGCTGGGTATAGAGCTGGTGGGTACCAACCAAGAGAAGAAAAGTTGTTGGCAGAGCTCGGTTTGTAAAGGAGACAGCGGGGGAAGTGAGAAGCGTGTCTGGCCGGAATTTGATCAAAAGATCAAATGTGACCCCCTTGGTCACAAGGGGGTAAAAAAAAAATCGACAGGTCAGAACAAGAAAAGTACCAGGTTCCACCGAGATTTGAACTCGGATCGCTGGATTCAGAGTCCAGAGTGCTAACCATTACACCATGGAACCACTCTACCACTACCCCTCCCGCCGCCCTATAAGTCCCATCCCCACCGCTGCCCGCGTTCCCGCTGCAGCCCCTCCCCGCGGCCGCGGCCACCGGGTGGGTGAGCTGGGGGATCTCCGTGCAGGCCCCACAGCCCAGGACCGACCATCCGCCCCCACCGGCACCGCGCCTTTAAGGGTGGGGTGGGCGGGCGGCTTTACCCTGGAAGCGGTTTGCGCCGCCCCGGAAGCAGCTGGGGGTGGGCGGGCAGAGCGCGGAGGGCGGAAGCGCAGGGTGGGTCCGGCTGCCGCTCCTAGTCCTCGGCCTGCACCCCGCCATGGGCACCCGCGACGACGAGTACGATTATCTCTTCAAAGGTAACCGGCTGCGCCGGATCGGCTCTCTAACAAAACCGAGGGGTCACCTTCCCAGAGGGGGGTCCTGACTGTGGTGGGGCGGGGAGCGGCCCCCGCCCCTCCGTGAGGAGGCCGCCGCCTCAGCCTCCGCCGCCTCAGCCGCCCTCACCCCGCCGCCGCCTCCCTCACAACCCTGAGGAAAGGCGAGAGGAGCCCAGGCCCTCAGGCGGCTCCTGGTTCCCTCTCCCCTGAGGCGGTGGGGACGAAATGGGGGGCTCCGGCCTTGCCGGGTAGGGCCCGGCCCTGCTGGGGTGTTTCTGGTGTTTCGATGGCTGAGGGGTTGCTGGGCCCCGGAGTCTTCATCCCACAAATTGTCATATTTGGGCCGGTTTTCCTATAGCAGGGCTGTGGTACCTCTGAGGTTTCTGCTCTGTGACCAGGCTGTGGGGTGGCGAGAGCAGAGATCGCTGCTCAGGATGCCCAGGGCTGATAGGGGCTGCTTCTTTGCCCAGTTATTCAGTAGGTTTGTAAAGCGAAGGATTTAAACCCTCAGCGCTGGTAGATAAAGCAGCTCATTTAATAAAATAATATTATTTGTCAGCGTGTGTGTTCTCAGCCTTTCAAGAGGGGTGACTGGAACTGCTGTTTCACACCCAGCCGTCTCCAGTCCTGGCCTGTAAAGGCTCATGAAGCGTGCTGTGGAGCATCTGTGGAAATGCTGATGTTTTGAGGTTGACTGTTGAATTTTTTTAAAAATTCGACTGCAAAAGCAAGTGAAGTATTGTAAAAAAAAAATAATAGTTGTTTATTGCAATATGGAATTGTAAATTTGAATTTAGGATGTAGAGTATTGCTTGTTATATAGTAATGGTGTGAGACCCAGGGCTTGTCATCATCAAACTTATGTAAAGGGAAATGTGATCTTTTTTTCTCTGTACCCTTAATCTCCTGTAATAACTTTTTTTTTTTATTGCCTGTTTTAGCCAATTGCCATGTGGAAAGTGGCGTTATTTCTAACTATAAATCAGTCATCTGTACTGCTATTAAAATGAAATCAGGAATTCCCAGGAAGGGCCTCTTTTCTCAGGTTGCGGCATTGACAAGGGCCTTGCTGGCTACTAGTTTAGTTAAATCAAGCAATCTTATCATGGGTACTCATGTGTACAAGTTCTCAAAACCATTGCACTACTTCTACTTGTTCATACGGTTCTGTCAGTGTGCTTATAATTAATGTTTTAGCCGTGAAGGCCTGGGAATATCAGTGACGCAGAGTTTGTTGGGAGAGGTCCTATCTTTTATTAGATCTGCTTCCTTATAGAACTGGGAAATTCAGTTGGGATCAAGTTATATAGAAAAGATCAAAGCTAGTTTAATTGATTGCCTCTCCTAAAGCTTTTTCTGCTTAGGCTAGTTTATAGGAGCTGTTGGGAGTGCAGGGAATGCGGTGAAAATGGTGTTGTGAAGATGAGTGATTGGGGTTTTGCAAAGCTAAAGTCAGCTGCAGGAAGTTGATGCAGTGGGATTACTGTGGCAGCTGAAATAACATGATAAATGCAGGGTAATGCAAATTGTGGAAACTTTTATAACTTCCCAGAGGTGATGGTGGTTGTAAACAAGCTGTCACCGCTCTGGAATACTCTTGAAATTATTGCCAATAGATCTCTGAAATTAATACCTCCTACCAGGCGCTGGTTAAAAGGGCAAGAGGTAGGTAAAAACTCTTGGAAAAGGAAATCAAAACTCAAGGGGAATAATTGAGCCAATGCTTATGCTTTGATGTAAGCATATCCATTTAGAAAGGGATATTGTGGAATTAAAAAGTTGGAGAAGGGCATCAAAATAATGAGAAGAGACACCTAACTGATTCATATCCCTTACACTGAAATGATATACAACCTTATAAAAATTAAAACAGTGAGCGGTAGTGGCCAATAGGGAAAGTGTTTACTGTTTGTCATAATTTTTGTGGATATCTGTAATGCTTCTTTTATTGAGCAGTGGGTGAAAACAGAAGGAGATAGTCCCACAGATGCACATACAAATTTTGGAGTGGTGCATTGTCATAAATACTATAGATACATTTGAAGAATTGCACATGTTTATAGAAGAAGAAAAATGTCTGTTGGAGTGTTTTCAGCTTATTGGTTACAATAACAACCCTGAAGGTACTGCTTGTTTGGAGGTGGAAGGGCTTGCTAGGCCAAACATTAACCTGTTTCTGTTACACACAGTGTTTCTCAGACATCAGTTTTTGGGGCTTGGACTGGGTGTTGGTCTTTGAGACATTTAATCCAGTAGGACATCTTCTGGGTTTCTGAACTTGAAGGGATGTAGTAGGTTGGTGGGACTGAATTCAGAGTTTGACATGGTTGAAAATAATTGAGTGGTGTTCTCTAGTCAGCTGTCTTTTACTACTCTTGAGTTAAACTGCCATGTGTCTGTATATGTGAGTATACATGTGTATATGGTTTTATCCCATCAGCTGCTGACAGCAGCTATATGTCAAAATCTGGATGACTGCTGGTGGGTGTAAGCTGAGCCCACCTATGCCTCAGTATGATAAAATCACAGTACCTGTTACAAAATACCCCTCTCCTTACTCTGTTGCAACACTAAAGCCTAAGCTTAACTTGTAAAATTAAAATTTCTGGTAAATTTTTCTTGTCCAGCTACATATGTCTTTGTATTCTTCCATACTTCTTGAGTTCCGCTCAGAGTAGTCCCTACTGTTCCCAGCACTGTACTTGAGGAAATGCAAGACCAATGAATTCTGGTTTATAGAAACCTTGCTCTAATTTTAATGGGAGGAAAAAATAATGGTGTTATAAGGATATAGCCTTATTACTTAATTTATTAAGCCTGGCTTAAATGCAGGACCTTTTTACTCTTTTTGATGAAAGTAATGTACTCGCAGTAGATAAGTAGTTATCAAAGTAACCCTCACTTGTAGAAGAAGTTTTCTGTGTCTTCTGAGGACAAAGCTTGAGAGGATTGTGTCTGCACCTTGACCATCTGGAAATCTGGATTTGGGATCAGATTTCTGATTTCTGAACATGGACCTGACTTCCTTATCCTTAGGAAAAACTCCAGATTCAGTTATTTACTTCCTACTTTGCATCATGTTCTTTCCTCCAACTTTCCCTTTGACGTTGAGGAGATGCTCTGAAACTGAACAAACTCATTTGTTTGGGTTTTTGAAAACACATTTCTTCTTTTGTTTGTGTGGAGAAATTTGCAGGGAGCAGTGGTTGCATGATTGGTGTTTATAACGGCAGCCATCGCTGTGTTAGAAGCGGAGGCACTTTTGTGCTATAATAAACCTTAGACAGTTTAGTTGTTTTGTTCCAGAGGTGTGTGGAGTCCCAGCTGTGTGCTACGTGTTGTATGTACAGGTAACAAATGTCCCCTACATCCTCAAAGCACCCTTGAGACACCAGTTCTCTTTGTCTCTGTGCCTCACAGGCACAGGTGAGGAGGTAGATTTATATAAGGCATGGTAGTGTTAAGGTCATCACCAGCTACCTACAAGGTGTAGAATCAGGTCATCTTATTAACATTTCCTTTAAACTCCAGCTGAAGTGGACAGGTAGAGGTGTTCATCAGCAGGTTCTTCTGGAGCTTGTGAAGATGTGTCCAGGCTTTTTATTTATATGCCTTTTAATAGCAGAGCTCAATGCTTAATTGAGCTAGCAAGTGTTTTCAGGCACTGTAATCCCCTAGTGCTGGTGTCCTTGTTTAAAATTGTGGAATGTGGGACTTGTGTAATAACTTTTACCATAAACAGCACAAGCTAAGGGTGCTGGACTTTATATTTTCAACCTGGTTAGGTTGTCAATAGCACATTTCATGAGATAATGACAGTATTTTTGGAAAATTTCAACTAAGAGGTTTAACAGAAATAAAAATTGGGTGAGTGAGCTGGAATGTTGGTGAAAAATTAATAATCCTTTCTTGATGTAGTTCTCTAAATTGCTTTTTGTGCACCTTAGGAAATGGAATTTTTATTTTGGTCTTCTACAGAAATAAAACTGGAATTACAGAATGAACTTTATGCTGTAGTTAGGACTTCAAATGCATTTTTCTTTCTTCTTCCTCCCCCTCAACGCTTGTCTTAAACCTTTGGGGTGGTAATGCTGTTCATACTCAAATGCATTGATTTAAAGCACGTGGTTGCAAGTATTGAATTGGCACATCACTGAAGCAGTAAGAATGACTGCCTGGTAGTTGTCACCTGGGGCAAGGAGATCGCGTTCAGGATGTGCCAATACGAATCTCCCTTGATGGCCAAGCTTTCTAAGGCCCTGCTTTTGTAAGGGAAGTGCTGGTCTGAAGCAGGATATTGATAGAGGTTTTCAAGAGTAGGTCTTGTGGCTGAACTTGCTTAAATGTTTCCTCCAGACATTCCTTTTCCAGTGCTGATTTAGCAAAGGAATTTGCTGGTGGTGTGATGTTGGGTGGTACAGGAGAAAGCTGGAGCACAGCACTGAAAGGGCTGCGTGCTGATGAGGACTGCAGTTCCTCCAAGCGGAGTGTTCTTCCCAGTGTAAGGTTTTACACCTGAGGATTCATAGGAATTTGGTAAAGTAAGAGCTTGCCAACTAAAAGCTAGAATGATTAGGTCTGACCGCAGGCAGTCTGAGCCATCAAGGTCAGGAAAAGATAATTCCAGCTCCATTTTCCTAGTAGAGATGGAAGTATTAAAGCCCCTGTGTACATCAGAGGGAGATCTCACCTGGAATGATGTGTGTGGTTCTCACTGCATGGAAAAGAAACTGAAAAACTCGTAGGGAAGATTTTTGGGGGAAGGTCTATGAGGAAACATTTGAGAGGTTGGTTTATTTAGCAAGTAAAGCAAAGCTGAGAGAAGATGTGGTTGCTTTCTGTAAATAACCCAGGACAAACACTGCTGGGAGAAGAAACTAATAAGCTAATGGGTGATGCTGGCACATGAACACCACCAGCAGCTGACCACTAATTTCTTCTGGAAATTAGAAGGCAATTTCTAACCATTAGGAGTGAGTTTCTGGAAGAAAAGCCCGATAAAAGCGTATGTGCAGGAACAATCAGCTTTAATGTGGAAGTAGGTAGTGTCATTTCCCTCCCAAAAACTGTTTGCCTGGGATCGTTAGAATGGGACTTGGGCATCCAGGGTCATTCCTACTGTATTTGTATGCTAAGAATATAATACGTGAGAATATTGTGTAGTTTAAAACACCAAAATGAGGTGGTTTGATACAGAAAGTAAAATTAAAATCAATAATACAGTCTGAGTGGCTGTTAAAGTTGTTTCAGTCCATGATTGTGTTCTAGGGGTGCTACTTGCTCAGACTGACCGAAATACAGAAAGTGTGAGGAGTCTCAGGTTCCTGCTGACATCGCAAGCTATTCTTGTATCCGTGTTCAGGAGGAGCTGTAATAGCCCAATTAAGCAGAGGAAATGGCTGACTTCAAGGAGGAAAGTGTGATATTTTCCCTGTTTAATTGGGACATATTAATCTGGTGCTGGAAACCATTCAGAACATAGCAGCATGGGATTCAGGCAAGGTAAGGAAAAATCCTGGCAGAGGAATTAAAATGATAAGTTTATTGTTAAATGACAAAGCTGTACTTTGAAATATGCACTGAACAACAAAAATACATTTCATGGGAATACATACTTAACATCTACATGAGGCATCCTGTTGGGAAAAGAAAATTCTGTGTGTAGATTGTTTTTTCTTGTTCAGAGAAGATTTTGACTGCTGCCAAAGTTGGTGCTGGGTGACAGCAGGACTCGCGTGTGCGAAGACAGTGGGCAACTTTTGCCTCGTGGGGACTTCTTGTTTGTAACATGTCCTGTTGTATACAAATATGATGTCATCTAAAACTGTGACTTAAACCTGCCAAAATAGTATTGGAGAACTTATTTGCCAAGGAAAGGAGAAAACCATGGCTGTCTGCCAGGTGGTGATGATGCAGTGAGGTGCCCTGTCCCCCGCAGTAAGTGCATTACACTGGAGCATCTTCTGCGCCCACAAAGCTGCTCAGCTGTGTCAGGGCAGCTGACACCAACCAGAGCTGACCCATCACGTAGGAAAGCAGGATTCTGTTCGGATTCGTCATAGAAGTGCCTGTGCTTGTGATCTTCATGAACAGAAGTGGTTAAAGGAGACACTCTCTGCTCTACACAGCTTCTGTAGCCTGGCTGGCTGCGTGCTGAGTCAGCTGGCAGAGGGAGCTGCAAAGATGTTTATTTTGATGAAGTATTCTCTACAAGCCAGCGTTTGCTGCAGTTTTCATTTTATGGAGGGTGTTTGAAAGGTGTTTCTCTGCCCTTCCAGTCAGAGAAAGTGCCATTTGTCAGAATTGGTTAGCATTATTTGAATAGAAGCTGGTGTTCCAAGGCTGCGGTGTGGCGATGCAGCAGATGGGAGTGTTTGTGCTGAGACTAAGGCTTGGTGGGGGTTTCTCATGTGATGGAAGCATGTTTGGTGCACTCATTCCTGTGTTGTGTCACACAGAACCTTTAACAGTGTGTTGTAGTGTCTTTACTGTTAAATGATGTATGTTACTGAGCAAGTATTTCTGCTTTTTCAAAACAAGCATAGTCACAACACTGGGGTTTTTTGTCACCTGAGCATACGCTCTTGTTTTAACTGGCCTTGATTCACCACTGAGCTTTAAGTTTCTTAGCCATTCTTCTCAAGGATCTCACTTGTCCTCTTTTTTCCTCCGTTTCCTGCTGTTACTAGCTCAGTAGCTTATCTTCGTTAAGGGTGTAAGATCATCCCAAGAGGCTCCTGTTGGTGTGACTCGGGTGGGAATGTGTTTCATCCACTGGCCTGCATCTTGGTAAGGAGTTTTAAGTTACACTGGAACTTGCACCTTCCAACTCAGCATTACAGGGTATTGCAGTGAGTCCTCGTGACGCTTTTCTTCCTGTAGGAACTGGACTTTAAACCCTCTGTCAATCTCTTGTCAGGCATAGCTGAATCCTTCCAATTAGTTTCCTTGGCACTGGTGCTGTGATGAGTCAAGCTGAGCCAGGGAATGGGGAGTGGACGGTGGCTCTTCAGCCTGGAGAAGAGGAGGCTGAGGGGAGACCTCGCTCTCTTAAAAATCCCTGAAAGGAGGGTGTAGAGAGGCAGGGGTCGGTCTCTTTTCCCAAGTCACAGGCAATAGAACAAGAGGAAATGGCCTCAAGTTGCGCCGGGGAGGTATCAGGAAAAATTTTTGCACTGAAAAGGTTATCAAGCATTGGCATGGGCTGCCCAGGGAGGTGGGTGAGGCACCATCCCTGGAGGTATTTAAAAGGCAGATTGATATAGTGCTTAGTGACATGGTTTAGTGATGGGGTTTTTTTATCGGTTACGTTGATGGTTGGACTAGATGATCTTAAAGGTCCCTTCCAACCTAGACAATTCTGTGGTTCGAATTCTGAGGCCCAGCAATACCCTGGCAACATTTTAGAGCAATTTTTCGGGCTTGAAGTGGCCAGGAGTGACAGCAGTGAGGGACAGCGAAAGGGCAGAGTGCTGTGGCTTAGCTAACATTTTTAAACTGTCCGTCAGGACGATGGTGGTCTTGTGGTTTTTTTTTGTTGGTTTTTTTTTCTTGTTGTTGTTGTTGTTTTTTATATTCTTTCATTCACAAGTTGTTTTTTTTTTTGCCCCAGTGGGGATTCTCTTTTCTGTGAAACTATGAAGAGTGTATGCGTACTCTTCCTTGGGGGAAAATGTTGAGCAAAGGAGCCTGTAACAAGTAACAGTCAAGTCTAATGTCTGTTCAAAAATGCTGGTGCGTGTGGTGGCTCTGGTTCTCTAGAAATACAAACACTTGGACAGTAGATCCGTGACAAGGGTGGTGGTTTTGCCACTCTTTTCCTCCATGCTTCATTCCAGAAAATTAATGCTTATTGCAGGTGATTGTCAATGTATTACCTACATGTGGAATCTGACTCTCATGTCATTTTTGTCTTGTAGTTGTACTTATTGGAGACTCTGGAGTAGGCAAGAGCAACCTTCTGTCTCGATTTACTCGCAATGAGTTTAACTTGGAAAGCAAGAGCACTATTGGAGTAGAGTTTGCAACAAGGAGCATTCAAGTCGATGGGAAGACAATAAAGGCTCAGATATGGGACACAGCAGGGCAGGAGCGATACCGAGCTATAACATCAGCGTAAGTGACAACTTATGTGGCTGAAGAGAAACTTTTGCTGAAGAGGGTAATTTTGGGCCCTTCCAATTTGTCAGAAATGGCAGATGGGGGGTGTTTGTATTTTATCGTGTAATATCCACAACCTGTGGGGGAAGGAAGGTTAAAATATTCAGTCCAGAAACTTGATAGAGTGTTCCTGCACAAGCTGATTTACGTCTCGGTGCTCTCATGGTGTGTACCTGGAGGCATTTCAAGCCTGGAATGCAAGAGCTTTGAGAGACTCATAAGTGATTGATAAAGTAATATCAGTGTTCATGAAGGTTTTATCAGTGATAACCTAAGACCAGAAACCCTCCTGTAACAGCAGTAAAGAAAGACCGCTCATTTTGCTTGCTTATTTTATTGGGGGGAAAAAAATAGCATAGCAAAAGGTGGATTTAAGTAAAGCTGGAGGCAATTGTGGGGTGGGAGAACGCAGCCTGATTCTTTTTTGAATGCATTACCATGCCCCTCTCTGATCTGAAAGGAGACCAGCTGTGGCCTTTTGTAAAGGGAATAGATAAGGTTGACTGTTTATGATCCAGTTAGTCATTCTGAAATGTCTCTATCTCTATGGGCTGTGCCCATGCTGCACCCACAGTGATGGGTGGGAGAGACTTTTTAGGAGCAGATCAGAGGTTAAAGGTGACAGTAGCTCCCTACAGATTCCAGAGATTCGTTTTTGGGGTGCAGGGTTCTCCCCACAAGCCTGGGGCTTGGCTTACCCCCTATACTCTGAGCTGCTGTGCTGTTCTGTGATCTTGTGGCATGAGCCTAGTCTGGATGGTTTACTTCGCTGCTTCAAGTCTCACGTACCCTGCTTGTGGGTATTTTTTTGTACAGCTGTCTTAGTAATAGTTACTTCCCATTATTGCACAGTAACTTGTCACTTTTAATCATAATGTTTCTTGCTGCTTCTCTGACACATCTCTTCACCCACAGATACTATCGTGGAGCTGTAGGGGCATTATTGGTGTATGACATTGCAAAGCACCTTACCTACGAGAATGTGGAGCGATGGTTGAAAGAGCTGCGAGACCACGCTGACAGCAATATTGTAATCATGCTCGTGGGGAACAAGAGTGACTTGCGCCACCTGAGAGCAGTCCCTACAGATGAGGCCAGAGCTTTTGCAGGTCAGTGAACTCAAAATAATTTCCTAATGCTGTCTGGGGACCTGCCTGCCTGGTCTTAGCTATGGTGGTGTGCTGGTAGGAGGAGAAAGAGTGCTCCTGGTGATGTCCCTCAGTGTCACATATTGGTGTTTCCTTCTTTAATTCAGTCAAAAAGGAAGCCTTGTGGAACCCGTGTGCTGCTGTTGTTTCAAGAATGAGCCAGACACACTTGAAAATTATAGACTGGATTTATGCTCTTGCCTATGCATTGCTGTTGCAGAAACTCTGCCTATGGCTTTAAGTTTGCACTTAGATGGTGGTGGCTTTGCACTTGAATATTGCTGTCTTTGTACCAACTGATCTGGAGCACTGTGCAGGTGCCTGTGCCTCAACAGATTTTCATTAAACCAGCTTTCTGACTCACTACATAATTAAGATCTGTGAAAAATAATTCTAGTTTCTGTTAATCTTGCCTTGGTTTAGGCCAGATTTCTTTCATCCGGAAACGTAGCTGGATTTCTTGAAGCTACAGCAAGCCTTAATGTATTTGCCAAATTTATGGCCAGCGAGGATCCCTCCCTGTGGGCAGAGGACTGTTGTTCCCCACTTGGGCTAGCCCCGTTAAATAACTGCTGTGATACACCAGCAGGTGGGAGGTGGAGAAATTTGATGAGGTTAAAGAAAATCCAAGAAGCTTCATTACGCCATTCTTGAACGTGCATCAGATTCTCACTTTGATTGATGCAGGAAGATGTTCCTCAAAGTAACACAGTACTGGATTGATCCCTGTGCTTGAGGATGAGAGTAAATTCTAATGGTAGTGTTGCTTTCAGATCACACTAAGCTTTTTATACTTGATACCTGTGCGTCTCATCAGGAACACCACAAATATAATTTGGTAGAACAGTTCTTCCAAATGGGGGAGAGGTATGTGAGATACCCCTCTAATTATAGCATTTCTGTCCACACAGAGAAAAATGGTTTGTCATTTATCGAGACGTCTGCTTTAGACTCGACAAATGTGGAAGCAGCTTTCCAGACTATTCTGACAGGTGAGTCGTCTTGCGCTTTGTGTTTCAAGGGGGAAGGGCAGAAGGCTGCTCAGATAGGATGCAAATGGGCATTTCTTTTTGCCTATACAGCATTTAAAATTTTGCTATTTAATCATTCTTCACAGCCATAAAATTTGGGGTCCGGTTTCAAAGTGTTAGAGTTGAAAGGCCAGCCTTGAGCTGAAGAATGAATCCTTCTTTGCTTTGATCTGCCCCAGGTCTCTAGTCAGCCTGGTTTATGTTTCAGTTTCCAACTTGTGTATGATACAGGGAGTGTCCATGGGAGAGAATTACCCCATGCAGTCATCAAGGTAAACCAGACATTGTTGATCAGAGGAGAAGTCAATCTAGTTTGTTTCCATTTTTAATGGTCATAAGAGAATGCTAAGGGAAAAGGGATGAAAGAGTAAAGGTTCATCCTTTGAGTAGTGCTGGTAGTGGTGACCCTGAGCTGCTGGGTAGTCACTGGCATCACATTTAGCAGTCCTGCCTGAACTTTTGGCCTCTGTGACGTGATGGCAGTGAATGCTGCCTTCTTTTTATGCTCTGTGGGTAAAGTACCTCCTTTTAGTTTAAACGCTTTTTTAGATAAGCAGAACTTGTTAAGAGTCTGAGGTGTTCAACTACAGCTCCTTGGGGCACCATAACTTAACCACAGCTTATAGAGTCTAGGGTAGGAATTTCCAAATTGGTGTGGAAATCACTAGCTGTCACAGGATTCTTGTATTGCTGTGTGTCCCGTCCGCTGTAGACAGGGCACGGTGGCGCAACAGTGGCATGTGTGATTTTTTTTTTTGAGCTTTTGTCATTTGCAGCTTTGGCAAATGCCTTTCTAAATCTCAAGGCTGGGTCTTCAAAACACCTTAGAGACTCCTCTCTTTTGGTGTGTGTCTCTGTTCTAGGTGTGGCAGGGACTCTCTCTTTTCTCTGCGTGCCTCCAACGTGTTTCCTGGTTGCAAATTTAAACTCCCTCCTTCCCAGTGTAGCATGTGCCAGGCTACGTGGTCTGCTTGGTATGAGCAGTGGCCCCACTTCTAAACTACGTGTCTCTGTTAATCAGATCTCATTGCTGCGATGTTGGCAACTAGTTAGTTCTGATTTCTTTTTTTTTTTTTTTGCAAATTAATTTAATCATTCTTTTAAAAGCACACCAAAAAGGACTTTTTAGCTGTACTGGAACATGTGCGAGGAGGAGGCAGCTGGGAAGGTATTTACTGTAATAAAAGTACACATTCTGCAGCATTTCCTTGAGTTGTTTGAAATGCTTTAGGAACATCGTAGCAGTGAAGAGAGTGAGTTGTTAGCCTGATGGAGTATTATCTGCCTGTGTCTATCTGTTTCTTGTCTTACCCTTTGTTGTAAGAGGCCCCTGATGGGTTCTGGTTCTGGTGTGTGTGTGTTGCAGTAGTGCTCCTCTCCATAAACTGGCAAAAATTGTGTCTGTGTTGATGAATCCACAGTGCATAGGGATGCTCGTCTCCTCGCTGCTTCATGCAGTGCTGGGACTAGCACTTAAGTTTGTTTCCTCTTCAGCTGAACCACGTGATTCCCTTCTAACTTCACTGTAGTCATTTGGTTGTAATTCAACCTTGCACAAATTAAAAAAAACCCAACTTCCTACATGACTAACTGCTAATGCCATCAGAGGGTGGATGGTGAAGGAGTGGCTGAATACGATGGTATCTGGGATACCTGCTGTATTACTTGTTCTCTTCGTCTACCTAAAGTCAGTCCTATCAAAAATGCTTATGAATTCATGCATAGATTTTTCAGGAGGAAGACATTTTTTTATTGCTTACTTGTAACTGCCAAAACCTGAAACTTCTTCCTTTGTGCATGTGTCCTTGGTAGCCCTTCTCCTCTCAGGAGCATCTAGACTGAGATTTGAGGTCAAATTCTGGCTGATTGTGTTATGTGTAATGTAGAACAGCCTTGCTGCCTGTGCTTTTGGTTTTCCAAGGTGATCAGGGCTCTCGGATGAAGGTTAGTTAATTAACTTTCATACTCATTCAGCACCAGCAGCAGTAAAACAGAACTGGAAATATATCAGACGCTGTTTATCTCCTCCCAGGGTGCATGTCAGGCTGTCAGAGCCAATATAAACTGGTCACCTAATTGTCCCCATCTCCTGTTGGACCATTCTGTTCTCTAAGAGTGACATTTGAAGTGGTGGAAAGTTTCCTGTGCGTCCTGGGCTGCTGCCTTATTTCCACAGAGCTGCGTGACGCTTAAACAATATGCTACTGTTGCCATGGGGAAGCAGCTCACCTCTTGGGCACAGGCGAGGTTGTTACCTTATCTCTCCTCTTATGCTTCAAACAGTACCTTTTATTCCAGAAGTTAGTTTGGATTCTAATTCTCAGAGGGTTTCTTTTAGGTTTTTGTTTTGTTTTTCTGTAAGGGAGAGCAGTGTGTCATGGGAAAACACGTGATTAAAACATGCCCTTGGTGGACTCTGCCGGATTGTTGAGGCTGTTGCTTTTCAACAAACTTCAGTGTTCCCTGCATGTTGCCCTGTGACAGTGTTTTGGGTAAAGAGCTCTTGGATTTGCATACAGGATCCTTGTTCAGGAGGGCTTGGTTCAACTGTGCTGGAAGAAACACTTCTGCTGGTTAGTGGGCATGTGGCTCACTCCAGACGGGAGCTCCTGTTTCAGGGAGATAAAGATGAAGTAAATAATGCATCAGCAGCAGGTCGGCTCCATCTCGGCTGTGACTGGCATGCTAAGGAGGTGCGATCTGCCAATAAACTTCTTGATAACACTTCACAGCTGGCTTTTTCTGTTAATGATTTGCTTTGAAGGAAAGAGGGGAGCAGTCATCTGAGGAATGTGGTTTTCAGACTGACCCTGCAGAATCATGGAGATTCTGGGTTTGGCAAGGCTGCCTCCAAGCGTGGTGCCTGCGGGTGGAACGCTCACTGTCCTTTGAAGGAAGAAGTTGGTAAAGCCACTGGGCTTTACCACAGGCTGTGAGCGGAGGTGGCTGACAGAAGGGGCAGGGCATGCTGCTGCACCAGCTCTGCCAGTCTTTGTGGTGCTGGGAACTGCACCACAAAGACAGCCCAGGCTGCTCCTGGTGCTTTTCACACAGCTCCTTAGATCTCCCCTGAACAGGGTGTTGTGAATGAGGTCTGTAGCAAAACTCTCTTCTCCAGCCCTGCTGAGGCTGGTCTGGTTGGGACAGTGATGGAGACTCCTAAGAGTACTTTCCTTGGAGGTGCAGCAGGGTCTGTGTTGAGCTTAACCACACCTCAATTCTCAGTTTAAGCCACTTTGACTAGATGGCTTTGGGCATGGGAAATAGGAATCCATTATAATTAGCATAGCCTGAGCGAGCATGTGATCTGCTGTTACAGGTGGAAGAAGGTGGAGAAAGCTTTTCTTTCCTCCCTATATTATAGAGGACTTTTAGAAGGGTGTATATCTTAAACCTAATGGGCTTCCTGTCCTGCTGAGGATTCCAGATGAGGTTTTGGGGACCTTTTCCTTCTGTGGCTTAGAGTAATGGTCCCTATCCAAATTCTTCTGTTACAAGATGTCTAGCTGTCAAGGGCTGATTGTTGTGCGCACAAAGCTGCTTTGTATCATCTGGCAAATAGGAGAGACCGGTATTATAATCCCAGCCACTCTGAGCATTCACAGCAGGATAAAGCATCCTTAAAGTAAACTGGTCTGCCTCTGTTCCCTGCCTAGCTCTATGCTGTCTCTGTTCCCGTACTGCTTTCTGCTGCAGTTTCATCTCTAAGAAATCCCATCTCCAAGGAAACAAGATCACAGAGCGTTTATATAAAAAAAAATATCTAGGGATTTCCTCTGTTAGCTCTATACACCTGAAAGTGAATGAGACGCTAGTGCAGGCTGAGCAGACAAGGACTGGGCAGGCTCCTCCTGGGCAGCAGTGCCACTTTTTCCCAGCCCTTGTGCAGTGCAAGGGCTGTCTCACACAGTTAGCAATTATGCAGTGATGCGTTCTGCTGAATGTGCTCTTCATAAGGTCTTGCTCAGTTACTGAGCAGAGCACAGTGTAGTGTCTTCATTAAAAAGCGTGTGTCCTCATTAGCCTGACATTCCTCGCTGCAGACCGGTTTCAGCGTAGGCTTGGCCGCTGGGCATTTTGCCCCAGTGAGAGCAGGTTTAAGCTGTTCCCACCTCCCCTTTCACACCAGCACAGCCCAGCGTGGTGAAAGGGTGCACAGCTCAGCCAGGGAAAGGCAGGTTTTAGCCATTTGGGTTTTCATTCAGGACGGTCTGCGGTGGCTACCTAAAGGTTTGCACTGTGGAGGAGGGAAAAGCCACAGTGAGCAACAAATTAGTGGCTACTGCAAGTTGACTCAAGCAGCGCAGCGGCTCAGTGTCCTTGCAGGACTGCCGGGGAGGCCGTGGAAGTGGGGGTCATGGAAATATGTTCCCAGAGACAGAAGGGATAGAGCCTTTCTCAGCAGAGAAATCAATGCTATTAAGATTATTTTTAAGGCTTTGGAGCTGTTTGCTGGAGATGAGATGAGGGTGTTCTGCAGAGGACACCCTGGTTGCCAGTCTTTGGTGAAGGAGGTGTGTGACAGCTCATGTCAGGGACCAGTATGAACTTGTCCAGGAAGGTCTGTGGAAAACTGAGAATTGCTGCTGCAAATGCTCCTGGAGAGTTGCCAGAGATGAAGGTGGAATGAGCCTTCTCCCATTTGGTAGGAAGGGGCAATGTTCTGCACTTGGGGTAACCTTAACCTGGCTCTCTGCCCTCAGAAAACTTGTCCCAAAGAATGTGGAGTGGAAAACTTGTCACAAAGAATGTGGAGCAACTCTCTCCCAGCTCTGCTCCTCCCAGCCACACACAGACACCCTGCTGGAGGTGGAGTGGCTGCCACGGGACCAGTCTGATTATCTGCACAGCCCCACAGGAGGTTGCTGGTGCCTTTAAAGATCTGATTTCAGGGGATTTATTTTACTTGTGAAGTCACTTATGTGTAAGACTGTTGGAAAGAAGAGTGAATGTGAGAGAGGGAAAAATTGGAACATCCTTTTATGTGTGCAGCTTTTGTTTGGTTGCCTCAGTGACTTGATCTGTAACTGAATGAGTACATGAAATCCACTTTTCTGAACACTTTATCCCTGTCTGAGTCTGAGCTGTCACTTTGGAGGCCCAACGGGCAGATTCTTTCAAGGCGCCACTTGCAAAGGTTAATGTTACTTGTACATTCCACAGATAGAGTGCGGTATCTACGTAAGAGATTTTTATTTTGCCAGCAGCCCCATGGATGCCTGCAGCCCTGCTTTTACCTCTCCTGGGGAGCACTCAGCCTCTGTTTGTGTTGGCAGCTTAAATTCTTGTTGCATGGAGGGCAAGGTTTTCGAGCCTTGTTTGTCAGGGACTCTTTTTATCTTCTAAATGCCATCCCTTCCCATTGTCGCAACAGCGGGCTTTTAACTGTGTGATCAGCCCTTGGCAGCAGAGAGCACTTCTCCGCTCAAGGTTGCTGGATTTCCAGTACTGAAATGATGTCAGGATGTGCACTGAGCAGCTCATTAAAATTGTGAACAAAAGCTGCTCACTAATGACAAAGTTCTGGTGGAAAAAATGTGGTTTGGGGTCAGGCGAGGTGTGTGCTTGGACAGGCATTATCCGGCTGATAAGGGACTTCAGACCTGCAAAAAAGCTTGGACCTTGGCTCTGGTTTGCCGAAATTGTTTGTGAGCTGAGCTCTTCCCCGCTTTGCTGGATGGAGGAGTGAAGTGCAGACACCTTCTCCTTCTGCTGCCTGTGTTTGTCTGAAACCTTCAGTAGGGCACTGAGCTGGACCCTGCAAATTGTGTGTGGGCATCAGCTCTTCCTCTCGGGGGCTCTGCTGCCCCGTGGTGCCGGTGTCTGTCGCCAGCGCGCTTTGCTGTTGGGCAAAGCAGAAGACGTGTTGTCATTTCAGGGTCATCTTTCTGCTGAAACTTGAAACACTTTCAAACTTTTGTTGAACAGATGTTTAGCAAGATTGGAATTTTGTTGGGTTTTTTGGGGGGTTTTGTTTATATTTTTTTTTTAAAGAAAACTAATGGTTTCAAACTCACATTTGCAAGTGAGTTCGCCATGTTCTATTTTTGGTATCCTTTATTTCCTTTCTGAGGGTGAAGTGCTACACATACTGTACTTTTTCTTCTGTGCAGATGAAGTAAGTTCTCTTGTAGCTACTTGGAGCTTATACACAACACGCACCATCGGCCACTAACAAATCCCAGGAAAGTGGGAAGGCTTTCTGTGCAGGTGTGTGGAGTCCTCCGCTTGGCAGCGTGCTGGGGAAGGCGCAGGAGTTTAATCCATCCTCTCTGATTTAAGCTGGAATTGCTTAATCCGGAGTCCGTATTTCTTCTCTAGTTTTGAAGTTTAGCTACAGTAACACAGTGAGTTTTGCAAAGAGTTTGTGTTTTGCTTAAGGGGCTGAGTCCCCCTGCTTTGGGCTCTTCAAAATTCAATCTTTTCTGAAGACTTCAAACCAGCTGGGTGCTAGAAAAGTTACTGGAGGTGATTTGCATGCTGAGAGAGAAGGAATTGCCCTTGCAGAAGACAGACAGAAATTTTGAGTGGTTCTTTTTAATCCTTCTGTTGTCTGTGAATACATCAGCAAACGTGCAGGCACTGTCCTCACAGCCTTAGGAGCCATTGGGAAGAGTCACTGGGGCACATACTTTCTGATTCCTAGAGAAAAAAAAAAAGTGAATTCTGTGCATTTACTAACTTTTATCTCAAAGGGAGTAAAAGAGTTGTTAAAAAATTAATTTCTTTTGCAAAAAATAAATATTTCATGTTCTAAATATAGAAAGCATGGCAGTTGAACTTCTTGTGACCCCTTCTGCTCATTACCTCTGTATTTCCAAAAGTGTGGGGAATCTTTGTGTATTTTATGCCTGGTTTCTCCCAGCCTTGCCTTTCTGATGGTGTGTATGTGTAATGACCAGCTCTTTCTCATCTTCCAGAGATCTATCGCATTGTTTCCCAGAAGCAAATGTCCGACAGACGTGAAAACGATATGTCTCCAAGCAACAACGTGGTTCCCATTCACGTCCCTCCAACCACCGAAAACAAACCAAAGATGCAGTGCTGTCAGAATATATAGAATTGTTCATTCTTTCCTGAAAGGCTGTGTATATTCCCCAGGTCCAAGATTTAAATATATTTGTAATTCTCGTGGTTACTTTCTTGTGTTTAGTTACTGCATATTCCTTCTGAATTTCTCCATGTCTTAAACACTTTATAAATCTATTGCTTCTATGTGGCTGCAGTATTTTCCCAAACACCGACTCGTCGGTTTTGGTTTGGTAAATTGTTTGGAACTTGAACTGATCTCTTTCCAACATGATGCCCGCTAGTCAGAGCACAGACACCTTTAGTGAGCGCTTGAAGACGTTATTCTGCTCCTCACAAAACAATTACTGTCAGGTTAACTAGGAAAATATTTCTGGGCAGGATTTCCTTGTCTTAAGGTGTTGTACGCCGCATCTAAAGCTTGATGAAATGCCCGTTGCTCTGAAGTGCAATTTTAATGTAAGTTAAATGTTTTTGGCTATATCTTCAGATTGTCAAGTTAAGGATTTTTTTTTTAATAGAATATTATGAGGGAGGAAAGAGAATGTCTCGTGAACAAGCAGTGGGGCTCCCGCTACCGGTGAATGAGCTGCTGTTGGTTTGGCCCCTGCTGCAGAGGAGGTTGTGATGTGAGGCTGAGCTGCTGGGAGGCTGGTGGGACTCCGACTGAGGTGCCTCTAGTGAAGAAAGCAAAAGCATGAGCTGCGAAAACTAATGAAGGGTGACTCTAACACTGGAACTTGCAGCGTGTTCTTGTGCTGCCCGAGGCTTGGCCTCCACAGTGCTGGTGGTATCAGGATTTGAGGATGCCTTTTTTTCCAAGACCTGAAGGGTCTTGTCACGTATTACATATCACACTTACTAATATTTGCCACATATATCCAAATGCCTGAGTTGATGAATCAACAACTTCCACAACCTGGTTTTAGTTTTCAGTTCCGTTTCATCTGGCATTTTTAAATTATTCCAGTGGTTTGTTAGATGTTGTACTTTAACAAAACCATCTGGAGTAGTTTTCTTACTGGATGCCTTCCTTCTGTGGCCTGTTGCTCAGTACAAATCATCGCCTGATTAGCTCGTTCAGGGAAACATGACCCGTGCCTTCTGTCCCTGCTCTCATGCGTATCGCTCAGTACGTGCTGCTCCGAGCACCTCCCTAATACTGAGATGTGGAGGCTATAGGCACCGAGTTTCTACAGTATTTAAAAAGAACTGTTTGTTGTATAAATGCCTGCAGTTATTTATACAATTAGAGGGAAGGAATTGATTCTAGGGAACGCTTCTCATACTCTGATATGACCCACTTGGAATATCCGGATCGGGGTAGGCACTACCAGCTGCATTCGTACCCAACCTTTCTGTCTTGCGGTGCTCATGATGTGTAAGGCACACGGAAGGCATTGCTGTAGTCAGTCACTTGGTTTTGTGTTGTTTTTTTTTTAATCCATTTCTTCTCCTGGTATTAGTTCTGAAGATGCTATTTTGATCTGTTTGTAAATTACTTTGTATTTTATGCATGTACTGTACTTTGATTCATTATTTTTTTAGATTGATTTAAAATATAATCATCCATGATTCTAATAAAGAATTACAGGGGACGACTCATTATGGTGTTGGGTGGACTTTTTGGGAGATGTGGGATTTGACCTGAAGGTTTTTTTACTTACTGGAAGCCAGTCAGCTTCTTGGAACAGGTTGTGAAAAGATGCTGAAGTGGAAGCGCCCCCAGAAAAGGAACTGACAAGCTCACAGTTGCTGCTTTGACTCAGACCAGGCTTGCAGCTTCTTGGGGCTGCTGCCGTTTGTAGCCGGGGCAGTTTGGCAGCTTCAGGAAGCTTTTATGCTCTGGAAAATCTGTGGGCTCACTCTGGTCAAACCCCTGAATGGCTTTTATAAACGTGGGGTGTTTCTTTTTCCCCCCATTGCTACCAGTGGGAACATCCAGTGGGACAGCAAACCACTGCCCTTCTACACCAAATGATTTAAGCTTTTTGAGCCCGCATTGGTGTCCTGCAGAAGACATGGTGCACAGGAGCCCAGGGTGTTGTGTGTGGTGTCCCTGCAAGCAGCAGTCACTCCCAAAACGTGTGGGGCAGCGCCAGGGGCTCTGGGGACAAGGACAATTCGGGGCCTTTCAGTGTTGCAGGAGAATCTGAGGTGTAGGACTGGGCCCATGGGTGCTGTGGGAGCTGTTCTCACCACGCTTTCTCTGCCCAGACTGCAGCGTATTTTGGAATTAACCAAATTACCGGGGCAGCCGAGTTCTAAATTCATCAGCTGGAAATGCAGAATGAATTTCACTTTGCTTCCTTTTCTGATTCGCATCAGCAGGCGGCTCGACTCAGCTGCCACCTTGGGTTTGGATTTTGCATGGTTTTACGCAAGATCCTTCCTTCTGCAGCAAACACAACCCCTGCCAGAGCACAGACCCCTGCCTGCCTCTGTGCACAAGGCTCTTCCCTCACCTCCCACCAGCCAGAGCTGTGTCTCAGTCCTCAGCGCCCAGAAGGCGGCTGCGTGTGTTGGTAGACACAGTAAAAACTCTGATTTTTAATTTCTCCCCCTCCATGAGAACTTTAATAATAATAAAACAAGCCTTAGAAACTGTTTTTTGTACTTCTCAACTGTTGCATCTTGGACCATAAAATTTTCATGTGATAGTTTGTAAAGGTTTCATGAGTTACCAGCTTCTAAAGCCAAATCGAATGGTGTGTGTTCAGAGATGTTGCTTCTTACCTATTAAAGCCGCTGCCTCATGTCCTCTGGCTTTTGGGCTGCTTTTTCCTGCTTGAGTCCCAGTGATGCTTGCTGGCCCTGGGCTGGGAGGGTGATTCCTGGGACAAGGAGTTTCACAAAGTGCTTTGGGAGAGACAAGGCAGGATGTTATTCCGTCTCAACACGGCCCCAGCCACACGTTGTTCCCGTTCAGCTGCCGATTAATCATTCTCTTCTGTAGCTGGCGTTACTTCTGCACTGTCTCTCTTCTCTGATTATAACAGATGCTGCTTTTGGGCCCCGAAAATGAGTTTTCTGAGTTTCTGGGAGCTCTGTATAACGCTGCAAAATTGGTATTACTTTGCCAGAAGCTTTTGCTATCACTTATGTGTTTGAGAACCCCAGTCTTAACAATTACAAAGCTGTTCGGTGAGCATCGGTGGTTCCTGTGTTTAATGAGAGTTGAGCTTCTGACTCTCGAGCAGAAAGGACATGGAATTGCTCTGATTTAAAGATGTTTTCATTAAGCTAGAATTACTTATTCTATCGGTTCAAACCTGATGAATTTCCAGCTTTAAATAGCTTCTTGAGTGTGGCTTGTCAAATAAGGAGATTACATGCTGGGCTTTAGTTAACAGGATTTTTAGACATATGAAGCACGAATACTGCAAAAACTTCAAGGTGTCGCAGTCTGCTGCCTTGCCTGGGAGTCATTAATCCTGAAGGTGTTTCTGCTGCAAATCTCTGCTTGTGCTTTATTGATGAGGCTGCCCAGGAGTGCTGCTGACCCTGCCTCATCGCTGCTGGGCGCAGCAGGGTGACAGTGGTGGCCTCCAGTGCCCACGGAAAGGCACGACCACGACACACAAGGAAAAGCACTCGTCCCAGGTTGCTCTTTGTGGGTGCACGGGAGAAATATCCATACAGAGCTGGTTACATTTGGTTTTAAAGCTGGGCCTTGCTCGAAATTAACTCCAAATTACAGTCTGAGTTACAGATTCATGTTTTCTGAGAAATTCTGCAACCTCTGGCTTGTAAGCCTGATGCCTGTGTGGAGCATCGAGAAGGAACAGCCCCTTCTTGACCAGCCCCATCACCTGGACAACTCGAACCTGAACACGGGCTGCAACTTTTAGCCTGCAAATGAGTACGTTTGAGAGAGAACACGCTGAGAGAAATTCAATTTATTTTGTACAAGGTAGAATACCTTTGCACAGTGAACAAATATATTACAAATCCGTCTTGCCTTAAAAAAGTATTGCCATTTTGGTGCCTATTCCTTAAGCTAATGCTAATATACGAGAAGGTATTTTTTTGTTGGTTCTCTGTTTGTTTTCCTGTTAAGCTCTATGCACATCCTTGCATTTGGTTTGAAAACTCAAGCTTTGAAAAAAAACAAAAACAACAAAACACCCAAAACCAACTGAGCACATCTCAGCTCTCTGGAGTCTCATTGCAAACTTTAGAGTGACACACACCAACATCCCTCAGGCCGGCAGCTGAGGCTGCTTGTGCTGGCCATCAAGGTAGGTGTCTAACAAGAATGTTCCCTACCCGGCTGCCTCACTCTTGATATCTTTGAGGTAAGTCTTTCACGTACCTAAAATATATTCCTACTGGCCCTACAAAATAATTGCCTGCTTGCATCTCAAATAAGGCTTTCCTGGAAAATCAAATGGCTATTGCTGATGGGTCGTTGCCCCCATGCACACATGCAGCATTCACGGAGCTACGTTGGCATCATCCTGCAACACCAGAATCCGGAGGCCTTGGAGGGGGGTGTCTGGGCTCAGTGTCTCACCCCAAAACCACTTGGTTTGCACGGAGGGGTTCAAAGCCAACTTGATCCCTCCCTGGTGGGGTCACAGCTCCTTCAGCAGTGCGTCACTGGGGCTCCCCACACCCCGATGCGAGCCCTGGGTGCCACACGGGTTGCCAGTGGCTCGGTCCCACCGTGCCAGGGGCTTCCATCCCCGAGGTGAGGGGTGAGCCTGTCCATGGGGACACGAGCTGAGCCCCACCAGGTTGCTCCGAGTGATCCAACGCCTGCTCTGCCTGGGAGCTGGGATTGAGCTGCTGCCACCCAGCTGGAAGGCTCCTCTTACCGGTCGCCTCGACCAGCAGGTTACGGAAGGGATCATGCTTTAAGCAAACTGATTGGTGCTGGTTTTGGTCTCTTCTACTTCCATCAGACTGGCGAATGTGCAACAGAATTCTTTTTTTTTTTTTTTTATATATATTTAAGAGGCAATAAACTTGCTACTTCCACGTTTGCCTAATAAAATTACATACTTAGAATCAATACTAGTTCATGCTCAAAATCTACAAGGAACTGCTTAACGGCAAGTACTCTACTTTCTAGGTCAATAAAGATTACAAAAAAAAAAAAAAGAAAATAAAAGAAAATCATGGTGGCTTAGTCCAAAACTTTACCATGGGCCAACCCCTTGGTAGTTTCTTTTCACAAACAGCTGCTGGAAAAGAAAAACCCAGTTTCAGCTCAATTTAATGACGTTTCAGGTAGAATCATCAATGGATAAAGTTGCACTACATGGTAATGCGCGTCAAATTAAAGGGTGTCAGCAATGGCAGGCTGTCCCCGTGGGTCACAATGAGACAGAGAGGTTTGTAAAGATGCTCTGGAGAAGCCGACGTGTCTCAGAGCTGCAGGAAAGGAAACCAAACCAGGGTCAGTCTCCTCAAACCTGCAGCGTCCCAGGGGGGTAAATGAAGGTGCATCAGTTTACTCTGCCTGACAAGTCTGGTGGCTTTATCTAATAAAATAGAAGCTGTATAAGGAAAATTAAAGCCCATCTGTGCCAATCAAAGCATTTTTATAGCTTGTTAAAAGTGTGGTAAGCTGGGAGTGAGACTCTCAGTTGAATCTCAAGTCATTAGCAAAGATCAGTGGACGTTTGCCAAGATGTTACACTTTTAAAATCTGCACGGAATGAATCTGTGTTAATATTCCTCAACCCAAATGCCCTGGTACTGAATATCAAGAAGGAACAATTTGCTGTGAATTACCAAGTGTGATCTGCACAGGTTGCACATGGTGATGGCAGTAAATGACGTTTCCAGACAGTGAAATGACAAGTTTCCCTGCTTTCGGTCAGAAAAAATGTCCATTTCCATGACAAAGATGTAAAATATTTTCCAGCGTATTCCTAGTCACCTCGTTCCTAACAGTAAAAGGTTCCTTGATGCAGCTGGTAGAAATGTACATCTATAAGTCCTTCTACTTAGCATGGTTTTGTGTTTTATTTTACAGCAAAGCCAGGGTTAGAACACACGCCACGGAGAGTCTTTGCCTGGAGCGAGCAGACACCTTCCTGGGGTGACGTACTCCAGTCACGCGTGGAGGAGGTTCTCCTTAGTTCCTGTTACCCATAGAAAAATGTCTTTATAAATAACATCATGCAGCAGCAGTTAGCCCAAGCTGATGTGTTACGTTAGGTCCTTGCATAAGACAGCCTGAAGTCCCATCAGCGTCCTGCAGCGCAGAAAAGGATTGTCTTCTCTTTTTGCTTCCTCAGAGTCTGTGTTTGCAGCACCCTGCGGCGCTGAAGTTCATCCCTTTAAGACTGCTTGTCCCAAGAGAGCCCGTGCGTCGGACTGTGCCTTACCGGGAGGAGGTCATAGTGACTAGGAATGTGACTGTTCCTAGGCAGGTCGTATGGATTTTGGAGGTAACTGGCACTCCGACCTAGGGCGTCTTGGACCACGCTGACAGTGGGCTCTGGGGAAGCAAGGAAAAGCAGGTTATGGTGAGTTACTCTGCTCCTGTATTTGTCACAAGCACAGAACACCTTCCCAAACCAGCTCTTCCCCCTTGCAGCTTTACCGCAGGGCAGACCAGGGAGAAAATGGGTTAGGATTAAAGGGAGAACAGGGGCGGGTGATGTTACAGTGGGGGTCTGCTACAGACCACCTGACCAAAGTGATGAGGAAGATGAGATCCTCTATAGTCAGATAGGAGCAGCATCACATTCACACACCCTGGTCCTCATGGGGGACTTCAACCACCCCAATATCTGTTAGAAGGACAACACAGCAGGGCACAAGAAATCCAGGAAGTTTCTGGACTGTGTTGATGATAACTTCCTCCTCCAAATGGTGGAGGAATCAACAAGGAAAGGAGCCATGCTGGATCTTGTCCTTACCAATAAGGAGGGGCTGGTGGGGAATGTCAAGTTGAAGGGTAACCTTGGCTGTAGTGACTATGAAATGGTAGAATTCAGTATTCTCATGGCAGCAAAACCACCAAACAGATCCAAGGACAGGTAGTTCCCCAAGCCCTGCAGATAATGTCTTCAAATGAGCAACACCTCCCCACTGTCAAAATCTTGCAGTTGGACTTTGCAGCAGTTTAAAACGAAACCATGGTGAACAGCAGCTCTCCTCCCACCGGGGCTGGAGGAGCAGTTTGGTGCTGTGCCACGCTCACATCCACCACCGCCCGGGACGTAGCTCCCCAAACCAACAGGATAATGTTGGTCTTCTCCCTGCACCAGGCCACGTCCATGCTACTTTTGTTGGGAAAATAAGAAAAAGCATCTACAATAAGGACACCCACTGGGTTGGAATCGACCTTCTGCCGCCCACCCCCACTTACCAACTTCGTAGATGTTTTTATTGGCTGTGGATGAAGTTGGCATTTCGGAATATGGGGACTCTCTGTGACCAGGTGATTTCATTTCCACATAGCTGCTCTCGGAGTGTTTGCAGGTTAAAATGGGGGGGTCTTTAATGGTGGCGTATGGGTTTTCACTGCTGTTCAGGGAACAAGTGCTGGAGCTGCACACAGATTCTTTCATATAATCTGCAAAACAAGAGGGGAGTGGGTGTGTTAACGTTGTTAGCGTGCTTAAGTTAATTACAACTGAACCTCTGCAGGAAGTTGGGGGTTGGGGAATGACAAGGGGGCAAAGGGGTAAGGAAGATCCTTGAAGCATCCAGCAAAGACACCCGGCGCTTGTGCTCTGGGTGTGTCCAGACCATTGCATCCACAACTCACTACCAGGAAAGAAAAGAAAAGCCTGCTCGATACCGAAGGGTTTCCTGTTAAAGGTTCTAGTTGTCGTTTATTGTGATATTTAACTGGTGGTGGCAATCCTTTCCCTCCCTCCCCCTAAGTCCTAAAGGAGCTCCGTTGGAATCCTGCCCCCACCGCAGCCCTGCGCACGCAGCGGTGGCAGATCTCTGCAGGCAGGACCTTCTGCTGGTACTTGGCCTGCTGGGCCAGCTACAGGGCTGGTGTCCTGGGGGCTTTGGTCAACATCAAGCACCATACATTTGAAAGCAAAACATTTCCAGCAGGCGTAGAACTGCAGCAGTGCAGCGTGTCTCCCCTGAGAGCTCCCACTTTTGGGGCCAGCCAGCACCAGGAGAAACCCACTTCTTCACGTTCCCTCTGCCATTAAGACTGGGAGGAGGTTGCTCCTGCGAGTGGGGAACGCTTGGGTTTCCACAGGG
>VXBW01007280.1:227135-292207 GCA_013400375.1 Thinocorus orbignyianus | reverse complement strand
GATGGGGGGGGACAAGCCTCCGCCTGAGCCTCATTTTTGCTCTGCTTTGTTATTTTTTCCCCATTACTGTAGAAATCTACCGCTCCTCTGCTCCAGGCTGGGTGGAGAAAACAGGAGGAGGCGCAACGTGGGGAGAACAAGGTTGGCGTGAGAGCTGTAACCACCGGGCTCCCCTGTCGGTCACCCTGGCTGGGGTATGCCAGCCTGCTGCAACAAGGTACAGTGCCAGTCTTGCTTTAAAAATAAATAAAGTAATTAAAAAGAAAAAAAAATTAAAAAAAAAGAGAATAAATAGGTCTTAACATTGACATTCAAGAACGTGCCATTGCTGCTGTGTGCATCCTGCTGGGCAGTGCCATTAATTTAGAATTAGAGCGATGCAATGAAAGATGAGGCATTTTCTTGTGCTGGGTTACAGTACAAAGGCAGATCCTGGTATATATGAAATACTCCCGGTGAAATAGCGGGACTTGCAAAATAGCTGCAATCCCAGCTGCCCCCGCTGTCTAGTATGGGAGACAAAAAGAGAAATTCAGGTTAAGAAATAGACAGACAACAAGATACCGCTTCTCCTTTACAACCCTCGCCTCGGTGCCTGTCCGCCCCGTCCAGCCAACTCCCTTGTGATACCACGCTCCCTCCAGCAGCCTGGGGCTGTGTCTCCATGTGTGTCCCCATCTGTCCCCAGCCCTGGCACCCTTCCTTTCCACTCAGCTGGGGGATAGCACGGGGCAGGTGTCCTGAGCAAGGTGTGGGGGTCCTGCCCCGTGGGCTGCAGCGAGCTGTTGCCTTTCTCTGCTTCAATTCCAGTGGTTCCAGCAAATCTCGAGAGGTCTCAGCTCTCAGGTTGGTGAAAGCAACTTGGTGGGAAGCCCTGCTGCAAAGCAGACCAGCTGGACCATCAGGGAGGTGAGGGCTGGCAGAGGCCCTGGCACCAGTGCAACATTTCTTTAGTAATGAAATTAAGAAAATCCTGGTCTGGCTTCAGCCTGGGTGAGCTTAACAGTGCCTTTGCTTTAAAGTGAAAGGCATCTGGTTTGGTACATCACAGGAGACAGGAACCAAAGCAAACACAAATAGTCTCCAGCTGCAGGGTTTGGCCTCCAGCTTTGCCAGCCCCAGCCCAGTATGGGCCAGTCAGTGAGAAGCCGTCCCCTCCTGTCCTTCTAACGAGTGATGGAGCAACCCTGCAAGACCAAAGGCTTTTGTGCATGAGTGAACCCGGTATCATTAGCTTTTGCTGTGTAAATGACTTAATTGAAGGTTCGATGCAGCCTAGGATCTGTTAGTGTAGCAAGGTGAGGAGAGGAGATAGCAGAGACTAACAAATCCTGTAATAAATGAAAAACCTTTAGGTTAAAAATGCCTGTGCTGGGTTGACTGGACGCCAGGCTGCAGTCACTGGGAAGGTTGTACTGGGTGGGCTGGAAGCTCCCAGTGCTTCCCAAACCGATCCTGGTTCAGGAGCACGCGCTGCTCCAGGGATGTGGCCCAAATGGGATGCAGAGGCTCAGCCCCGAGGTTTTGATTTCATTCTTAGCCAAAAAAAGCCTCAGCTCCACCTCTTCCAGCTTCTGGTGGCTTTGCAGTGCTTGTCAGGAGAGCCTGGGCAGCCTTTAATAAGCCAGCGTTAAATTCTGAGGCAAGAGGAAGACTGACCTAAACTTCTCCTCTGCCTCAAGCTGTGCTGCTGAGCAGATGCTGATGTGGGTGAAAGGCAGGAGCTCCCCGAAGTGGGCAGCACGAAGAGGTGCCCACAGCTTTTGAGCCCTGGGAGTGGGGCAAAGCCAGCTCCAGGTGCCAGCCCTGAGAGCCCACCACAAAGCACTCTCTGCCCGAGGCTGGGAGGGAACAAATCAAACCAGCCCTGGGTTTTGATTCCTAAAAACGCAGCTGATAAAAGCCCGCTGGCTCCTGCAGTGAAGGAGAGGAGAAGCCAGCTGGCCTGCTCCCGCGGTGCTGTAGCACACAGGTGAGTAGCTCACTGCTGGTTCATTTCTGGATGTGGGCAAAAGAATCCCAGCACATCATGTGTTCCTTTAAGTCTGGTTCAGCTACTTTTACCCTCCCAAGCTAAAATTCACCTGCACAGCTGCTGGCGCTGACACTGCCCACCCCCAGGGCCGGTGTCCCTCTGGCTGTAGCCGCAGCACCAGCCCTTCTCTTCCCAGGGCTGACGAAATGCCACTGGGGCAATCCAGACTCATCTGGTCTCTCCCACAGGAATTGCCTTTTCCCAGAAGATATTGAGAAACAGTATGCCCAGGAGCTGATTCCTGCTGACGTAAATGGGAACCCTGTGTCTAGCGAGGGATTAGACCCTTGGCTCCGGGAACAACATCAGTTATGAAGCCCCAGCGTCTGGCTGGTAGTGTGCAATGCACCAGGGAGTCATTACCCCATAAGCCACGTTACCGCTCAGGATTGCAGCGAATTTAACTCTAAAGGATGTGGAAGCAGCTGAGTGACTTTGTTATTAAGGTAATGTGGGGATAATTAAGAAAGCCTGGCATCAATTGTCAAATCTCATTTCATCAATTAATTTAAGCCAGAACAGACGTATTTAGGGATTCTCTGCCTGTTCACCCTGCAGGCCACGTGTGAGCTCTGATGATGCTGCCTCAGCATCCTCCCGTGGTACCCAGAGAGTCGGGCTCTCCTGGAGGGACAAAACTCAGCCCAGCTGGTGGCACTGCCACTGAGTACCCCATGGGCCGGACACACTGGAGAAATATGGGGAATAGGCTCTAATTTTGAAGTCCCTGTCTTCTGTGTTGCCTGGATACCAATCCCCAGATCTTTGAAGGAGGTTTTATTTTTGTTCCCAGCGTCTGGAAACGCACTTGTCCCTCCCACAGACCAGGTTCCTCTCTTTTGCCCTAAATATCCTCTGGCATACTAATGACAAGCCTCGCTGCCTACTGCCACGTTTGAAGCGCTAAGGAAATACGATGTACACAGGTAGAACATGCTCCCCTGCTATTTAATCACCTTCGTGGCTGGCAGGCAGCGTAGCGTGCCTTTCTGGCTGCTTTCATTAACCTGGGTAACCTTGGCCAGCGCTTCCCGCTGCTTCCCAGTGTGACACACGCTTTCTGTGGGGACACGTTCCTGTCCAACAAATCACTGAACCCCACTGAGCCCAGCCCCAGGTCCCGCAGGTGTTTCTAACTGCTGAGATGTTGCTGGTCATCCTGCAAAGTGCAGTGATTTTTTTTTTTTTGCCTTAAAGTATTAGTGCCTGTGGTGGTGTTATTCCCCCAGTTCATCACCACTCATTCAATAAGCCCCCCTAAAAATAAAAAAAAAAAAGATAGAAAAAAATAGAAAAAGGACTTCGCTGCAAGGAGAAGCTTGGAAATGGTATCCCTGACCACCCTGCACAGGAAAGAAACTGCTCTGGCCACCTTGTGACTGTTCAGCCACTGTCACTATGAGCCACAGGGAGCTAGCACCGTGGCATCCAGCCCTTCGCTGCCCCCAGGCTTCCTGCTGCTTCTCCAGCACAAGGAGCTGGCAGACACCTTGGTGTGAGCTGGGCTGGGCTGTGGGTGACCTTGGCAAACACAAACTAATCCTGTCTGTCCCTCAAAGCCTCTGCTGGCAGCACGGCTGCTGCATTTCTAGAGGCAGGTTGCAAAAGGGACATCCCTGTCCTGGCTGCCCGGCTCTGGGGACAGCCTCTGGCCAGGAGCTGCAGAGCTGGGGGCTCTGGTGTCCTCAGAGGAGACCTGGGTGGTGGAGCAGGTCCACCCCAGCCTGAACTCAGCCTCATGCCATGGGATCCCTGTGTCCCTTTCCAATAGTGCATCCCATGCACCACTCTGGGCTGGGGTCGGAGACACCAAAGGTGCTTTTCAGCTGCTGGGCAGGCCTTCTGCAGCCAGACCTAACAGATGCTGATGGGAAAAGACATCATCTTGAAAGTACATAAAAGTATGTAAACACAAAGCACCCGCCTGGCAAGTCTTTTTTTTTGTTTTGTTTTGCTGCCAGAATCCAATAGTTTGGGACTGGGAGTTTCTTTTAGCTGAATGACCTGGCTTAGTAGATGCTTTCTCTCCATCTTTCAGATGAATGTGGCTCATTAGGACCAGTGCAGCACCCAGCAGGGCCAGGAGAGGTGCCCGCTGAGCAATGGGGCACGTCGCCCAGACACTGACCTTCAGACTGGACTTTGGAAAACCTGTAGCCATCTAAAGGCAGATGCTCCTGAGAAATCTCAGCTTCTAACTACCTGCAGGTTAGCTACCAGCAACCCCTGGCACATCGGGGATGTTCTGTGTCCCCAGCACCTTGTCCTTGCCAGCGCCAGCCCTGCCTGTCTGGGTTTGTTTTTTCAATTCATAAGCAGATAAACATGTAAATGGCCCAGATCCTAAATAATACACCAAATACGTAGCAGCAGAAAGCACATTTCACAGCTGATTGTTATTGCCACGCTCTTTCTCTTGCTCTGGTTTCCCGCTGCCTGTGGGCCCGGCTCTGCGGAGGGGAATTCCTCCTGCGGGTGTGCAAAGCTGCTTTTTAACTTTGTAAACGCAGTATTTTGGTTGAATCTTGAAATTAATAGTTCCCTGTAAAGAGAACAACTAGCTACACTTTATTTTTTTTTCTGAAAAACAGAATCATCGATGTAGCTGAAACTAGTGGATTGAGTCAAATCTACACGCATAACCCTTCTAATGTATTAAATTTAGCATTATTGAGAAAGACTTGGTGGTGGATTATTGGTGTCCTTTGGTGATTCTATGTGGTAAGGTGATGTTTTAGCAAATATTATACCACTTTATTTTGTAAAGAGAAGCTACAGAGCGATCAGTGCTCTCTAGGCCTGGCTATATGCTGGCTGTTGACTTTCATGTGGGCTAATTTTCAATATTCTGCGTGAGTTCAGTGACAGGGTTTGCTCTGTGACACCTCAGCCACAGCAGACCAGTGGGCAAACTGGAACCAGCTCTGTGTGAAGGCACCTTTTTCCCCATCATTCAGCCAGTTCCAGCTCTGGGACATTATGGAAAGAGGTTGTGCAGTATTTACCTCCTCGACTGACGGAGGGACATTCCCAGCTGGTCTATACAGACACAACAGCCTTGAATTCAAGGACCTTGGCCTGAAGTCTGCCTATTCTAAATTATAAGGTCTCCTTGCTCCATCTTCTGGACCACAAGTTCAATGTGTCAGACCCCAGCCCACTCAGTCAGGAGCTTGTGGGGACCACTGTGCCAAGTGGTCTTGTAGTCCATACATAACTGGAGTATTTTGAATGTAAGCCTGAAGGACAACTAAAATCTAAAAATCACTGGGCCTTGCGCTCATGACTCATCTATAATCCCTTTTTAGAAGTGCCCTGGAGTCAATGCCCATTAATTGCTTCGTGCCAGCATGACTGGTTAATGTACCGAGTGAGGTCTTTTCTCAAGCTCTCCTATAAATCTCTCTCAGCGAAGGCCACGTAGCAGGGTCAGCTTGTTTTCCAGTGGCTTTGTTTGAGCTCAGGACAGCTAAGGGCCTTACGGAGCTGTGGCTTAGCAGGGAAAAGCACCAGAAAGCCCTTGTATGATGGTTGAGAGGTCCTAAAAGAGCTTCCCTTGGCCAGACGGCTTTTCCTGCACCTCCTGTCCCTGCAGCAAAGCCCTCCCTTTTTGTCTTAGGCTGCTTTGACAAGGCAGGAGCCTTCAGCCTTGCAAAGACTCCCATCCATAATTCATGGTCCCAGACATCTGGCTGGGAATCAAGAGCTCTGCCAGCTGAGCCAGGCGGGCGTATTTTGTAGGTAATTGCTCTGTCCTTTCCTGTCTCGGCATGGCCACTCTCCCGGGGGCTCAGGGTTCCTATCTCACCTCTTCTACGACACCCTCCTCAAACTCTTTGCCAGGGTGGCTGCAGGCACTGGATACCATACCTTTGAAGCTTTTTTCCATTATGTATGTGTTCTGACGTCTATCCATCCCACAAGCACCTGCATAAAAATGATATATAATGGAAAACAAATAAATATTTATGTAAATTGGATTGCTTTGACTACTGAGCAGCACACATTCTTTCCTCTAAATTGTACATCAAGGCCCTCATTTAGGGAGGCTCTTAAGCACATCCTCAGCTGTAAGCATGCACTCAGCTTCAGTGGGGAATTCTGTCCACGCCTAAAATTATGCATATGCTTAAGAGCTTCCCGGGAAGGGAGGGCTTTCCTGAAGCAGGGTGCTGCTCGTTACCAAGAACAGCTACCCATCAGAGGAATAGGGAAAAAAAAAAAACAACCAGAAAAAAGCATCTGTCGATACCTTCAGTACTGAAACACTAGGTTGGGTTAGTAAAAGAAGCCTAAAACATAATCCTTTCAAATCTGAGTCTGCGGGTCATAGAATGGTCAGAGTTGGAAGGGACCTTCAAGATCATCCAGTTCCAGCCCCCCTGCCCTGGGCAGGGACACCTCCCACCACACCAGGGTGCTCCAAGCCCCATCCAGCCTGGCCTTGAACCCCTCCAGGGATGGGGCAGCCACAGCTTCTCTGGGCAACCTGTTCACATTGCATTATTCCGTGGCTAATTTTCAGCTATGTTTCATTCGTGGATAGTATATTACTTAATTCATAGGCTTAGATTCTAAGGTGTGTACAGTCTTTTCAAATTACCTTCATATGATTTTGCTTATAAATTTGCACAGTTCAATAACTGATGTGACAATAGTCCCTGAAGTGGCCACAGGGGTCTGGAAAAGCAGCAACTGAGAGCAAAGATTTCTGTCTTATGTGACTCCATAAGAACTTGCTGCTCCTTATCGGGGCAGAGACAGAAGGGGATGGGAACCTTTCCTGTCTGTACTACTGCAAATTATCCCAGATATCAATCAAAAGGAAAATCTAATGTAAGCCTCTGAATCTGTTTAACTATAGAGTCTGATATTTTTTATTGACCAGCAAAATCAACACGAATTTGGTTACTGAGATAGAAATGTCTTTGTGGCTAATGGGATTCCCAATCAAATGAGTAAGGTCTGCTGGTAAGAGCCCTGCAAACAGCATGTCCCAGAGGTCTCCCAGCTCTTTGTCCTTGAGTGTCCTCTGGTCTCTACAGAAAAACCTGTCACCACCCCTGGCAATGCCATACCAGTCCCTTCTTCACAACAGCCTTTCCTTTCTGCTAAATATGGAAAAAAATCACTAAATTGGACAATAGATGTGTTAATGGCACATCACAGACAAACCCCTTGGCTCCAATTCTCAGCACGTGAAAAGGGCTGGTGGTACACGACTGGCTCTCTGTGACGGGGCTCTTCCCCTTCTGGCCAAGAGTGACACCTCCAAATTGTTTGGGAACCTCCTGTTTTGTTCCCACCACTTGTCCTGAGCCACTTCCCAGACTCTGCCCCGGAGTCAAGGCTGACCAGGCAGTTTGGGGGTGGTGGGGAAGCTCTTGCACATAACAGTAATTATCTGGGTGCTTTTTTGTGATTATTTTTTTTCCTCTCCTGTATCTCACTAGGGAAGAGTCCTGTGTGAAGAGGATGGAGCCAATTCAACCCTTGGCTCACATCCACAGGGCTGGAGTTCCCTTTCCCAGCTGTGAGGGTCCTGAAGGCCATCCAAGGCAGTCAAACGTCCTTCAGCCAGGGCTGAGCAAGGCTCCAGGGACAGGAGCACTCGGGCAGGATTTGGGCCAGGGTTTGGGGCTCCTGGGTGCCTTCAGCAAGCAGCAGCTCACAGCACACAGAGCAAGGCTGGCAGATAAGAAGCTGGTGAGCACACAGCTGGTATTGCAGGCTGAAAGGAGCCGTACCCATCAGGAGAGAGCAGTGACAGGGAAGAAAAGGAGACCTGAGCCATGGGGAGGTGCACTGGACACTGCATTGCTCATGTAGTGCAAGAGCAACTCTGGCATCAAAAGACTGGGATGAGTGATTTTGCTTAGGACCATAATCTAGTCTTCCCTGGTAACTTTGAAATATTCACCAGTTGTGCCAGAGTTAGAGACAAAGCAAGTAGCAAAAACCACAGGAGTCATCCTGTAGGATAACTGCTGGAGATTAATGAGAGGGTTAGAATAACGACCGTGAAGAGTAAGTGACTTATTGAAACAGAGGTTACCCAGGGAATGGTCAGCTGTGCTCATGGCACAGTCCATCCTTGTACAAGAACGTTGCATCTGTTCCCAGCATTCTCATCAGATCTTTACAGAAATGTTCCCATTGCCACTGGGAAGACCTGACTGAAGGCTGGAGCCTTGGGGCTGCTGCAAGGATGCAGAAATATCAACTGGCACCTTCCGCGGCTCGGAGGCGAAGAACTGCACCTTCTGAGCACGTTCTGTTAGCTCAGCTCCCTGTGAGCTCCTGCCAGCCCTACTGGAAATGTCAGGCATGGCTGGAAGGGCTTCTGCAGCAGCAGAGATGACTGTGCCAGTTGTGAGTAAGCCCAGACTTGCTGTGAGACCCTCCTGGAGCACAGGCTGTCGTGTTAATACAGGGATCGTATGCGTGAACCTGACTTCTGGTTCCCAGCTGGGTGATGGGCACTCCTTGCCCACCCTGAGCTGCAAAACAGCACGTGGCCACGCTTGAGCTCAGTTCTCGCTTCCTCCAAGGCAGCTGTAGAAAACTGAGAATCCTTCTGATGGGAGGATGGCCAAGGAAAGGTAGGATACACCTGCCAGGGCTTGATGCTGCTGTGGGAGGGCTCTACGGCTCCTCAAAACCCTTCCCAACCTGTTCTCGGTTATTCAGCCTTTACTCTTATGTCTGTTACAATTCTGTGTGACTTCCAACCCATTTTTGTGTGTTCATTGCATTCCTCAGGAGGCCAAATGAACTATGGATAAATTAATTTTTAAACTGCTCAAGTAGTTAATGTGGAAAAGACGTAAACAGGCCAGGAACCTGCATTTCAGGGTTTATGTTTGAAGCTAAATTGTCTGCTGGGGTGAAATTGCAGTCTCAGCTGGAAATATTTTTCCACACCTCTTGGCTTCGACAAGAACGCAAAGTCAGCTCTGAATCAAACTTTGTGGCTTTTGCTCCAGGGATGGGGCAGCCACATCAGTCACTTGCAGTGACTGCAGCTTGCAGTCACTCAAGAGGTGCTGCAAATCAGAGTTTAGCCTCCCCATTGAGAATTGTTGTTAAAAAAAACCCATTCCAGATAAAAACATTTCTATCTGCAGCCTGCTGTGCCCAGCACTCAAGCTAATGAGCATAACGACCTTTTCTGAACTCAGTAGGGGGTTTTAGGACTTTTGACTCGCTTGGAACAGGAGCTGGAAGCTGGACTCTGCAATTGGTTAATACAGACTGGACTTGAGCAAGTGAGATTAGTCACAGGGCAACCAATTTCGGTCCTGCAACAAGAGACAGAGAATAGAAAATGCAAAGACAAGCCATTCCTTGGGAATAGCAAGAGTAGGCTGCACTGAACAGGGAGTGACACACAGCAAAGGTGACAAAGCCACCTCTTCTCAGCATCACAGGGTCCCCAAACTCCGATGTCTCAATCAGATGTCCACAAGAATTACCTGTGTGTGGCTACAGACTGAAACGTGCCCATCACTAAGCTCCAACTCCAGTGTCCAAGTTAATTTTCACATGGGTGTTCTTAATGATTTCCTTTCCTCCAAGTATAATTCCTGTTTATGACACCTGCAATTTCTAGCAAGCCTATGGACAGTTTATTGTGAGCCTGATGCTCTTTCTCATCTGGTTGGTCCCAAAAGCCCATCCTTTGGGACCCTGCCTCAGCCAGAGGAGTCGCTGGTTGAAGATCCAGGGAGGTGACCAGAAGAGTTGAGGGTTTCCCATCCATTTCAAATTTCAAATTCCCTTTAAGTCCTCTGCCCTGCCTCCAGCTCACCTACACATCCGCGCTCTAGAATATTTCATGGGCTCACAACCCGTTGTCCACCACTATTTTAACTATTTTTAACTGAATCCAGGCATGGAAAATACCTGGCTGTGATTCCAATATGTGAGATGGAGCATCTGTGCCACGAAAGCTGGGGCTCAGTGGGGTGAGAAGGTGGCACAACTCTTAACTCTTCGGTACTTCCATGCAAGATCTCCTTTGTGACCTTAGCAGGCTTCACTTCTATTTTATGTTTTCAATTCAAAATTGAAGGTTTTGCTTTCTTTGGAAATTGGTGCATGTAAGTGCAGCTTTTGTTGCACCAAAGTAATTCCATGAAATGAAAACACTTTACAGTTTCATGTAAAAACGGCCTTGATCAGAGCAAGAAGTCAGCATCGTGACAGTTAACACAAGCAAGCGTTGATTTTGGTACTGAAAGGGAAGGAAAAAAAATCTCATTGTTATCAATTAGTGTGAAAAAGACATTTTGAAAGAAACAAGACCAAAAAAAAAAGAAAAAAAAAAAGGAAGAGAGTATTTGGGATGCAAAATGCCATGGAAAAAAATGGTGAGTGTTTTGCTGGAGACCACTTAACTAAAGTATTTATCACTTCTGCATCGTTCTTACTGCAAAGGCATTTAGCATCGCTTCTGCTAGTAAAATAAAACGCATGAATGCAGGACAAATGTGGCACACAGGGAGTTCAGGACTCCGCAAAATAAAAACAAATAAAGCCAGTGAGCAAAGCAGTAAAATGGGAAAAGGAAGATTAACTTGATTGGAGGAGCGTTTGGAAATCCTGAGCATCCCCAGCTCTCCACGGTGGGCACAGATAAACACAGGCGGTTCTGCAGCTTATCATACAGAAGAAAACATTAATGGTTGATGATGATGGAAAAGGTTTTGCGTTGAAGCTTGACAGGTTTGTGATTTTCCTGATGCAGGGAAGACCAAAAGAGCAGTGACAAGATGTGATGCCTGGTGGTGCCCTATGTTAATTCCTTTGCCACATGAACTCTGAGATAGCTGACCTTAACATTCCTGTTTTACCACTTAATACTGCACTTTCCCCCATCCTGCACATTTTCAGTAAAAGATTAGTAATCCCAGTAAAGGAAAGGGCAAATGCTTTCTGCCACTGACAAGCTAAACTGCAAGTGCTCAGATAAGAAAACAAATGGCATCCACAGCACTAAATCTGGATAGGTTTTGAGATAAGAGCTGCTAAAAACCCTGTTAAAACTGAAGCCAGGAAGAATAAACTCAGAAAGGGCAATTAAACTTCACTCTTGGCTTGTCTGCACTGGCTGGGCCTTCAACATTGCCTGAAAAATGGTGACTGTATGACCACCTGGGAGATAACAGGGGGTATCACACACTCAAGCTCCTGGCAGACTTTTATCAAGATGCCAGTATTTAGTGCTAAACATGAAAGAAAAGAAAAAAAATCCCCCGATTTTAATGTTCTAAGTTAGTCCTTAAAAAAAAAACATTTATAGAATAGATGATAGTGATTCAACCAAGCAATGTGGGGAGGGGGACGAGAATGAATATTGACTCTGCTTTCCCAATCTGCGCTTTGTGGTGAAGGGAACAGTTTTCAATTCTCCATCTTTCACTACTGGCCATTCTGACTGTGAAATAAAGACACCACCAATATTCTTCGTTATTGTTACTGCCTTTCTGAAAGGCTGATTTGGGTTTGCTCTAAAGTCTACTAAAGTGATGAAATTGTTTAAAACTTACTGACCTAGTTCACTCAGATAGCTGTAGGGTCTCCAGTCTGCAGTTTCTCTGTCAAGGATTTTGTTACTGAGCTGTTCAAAAAGTATGATAATGGGTTAATGCTGAAATAAACAGACAGTTCCCACCCGAGACTTCAGCCCAATGATGTCAGGAATAAAAATGGGAGATGACTATTACCTTGGTCTCACCATTTCAGTTCTTTATCTGTATGAATTTGACACTTGTTCGCTAGCATTAGGGAAAATCACAAAGGAAAGTCACTTCACCAAGCAAATGAACACAAGCATGCTGGAAAATACAGGGATTCCTTCAGGAACCAGTAATCACAAATGGAACACCCAAGTACAGGAGGTGACATGCTGGCAGTTGCAAAATAACTGAGGAAGATGGATGGATCAGAACTATTGACACAAGCATGCAGACAGGAGCTGTTTGGAATAAAGGGGTTTGCTGCTACTTCTGTGGATTTAGTTAAACGAGATGTAGTGGCTACAGGATTTCTCTCAATTCAAGGAAAATAACATTGACAATAAAGAAGCACAAAGCTCTCATCCAGATGCTGCTGTTGGAAAAACACCTCTTGCAGGGTGGTGGCGGCTGGAGAGGGGTGGCACCGGCTGGAGAAGGGACTATGGCATTAACCACACGTGTCAACGTGCTCTTCATTTGTAGCACCATCACCTGAGCTAGGTAATGCTTAAGCACGGTGCCAAGGGGCAAGCACAGTGTCTGCCTGAGGGGTGGGGATTTTAGGGACCTGGAGTGAGCTCGCTGGAGCATCCCTTATGGCAGCAGCGACCCAAGAGGGTCTGCTGGGGGTGCGTGGTTCCACCAGCCTGGGGAACCACAACCAAAGCAGCTGGTGAGACACTGGTCCAGGTTGCCCAGAAGAGCTGAGGATGCTCCATCCATGGAAACATTCAAGGTCAGGTTGGATGGGGCTCTGAGCAAGCTGATCTAGTTGAAGTTGTTCCTGCTCATTGCAGGGGGGTTGGAATAGGTGGCTTTTAGAAGTCCCTTCCCACCCAAACTATTTTACGATAAGTCCCAGCAAGGGGGCTCTGTGAATCACTGCAATTGCTAAAGCTGCTGAGTTTTCCACCTTGACACTTTTCCCTTGAAAGCCCCACCTGCTGAAAGGACAGCTGGTCCTGATAAAGTGTCAGTTCAAGAGCAAATCCCAACCCGGTTTCCTAAAAATTAAAGTTACGATGGCATCATTGCCATCCTGTGTCTGCTTCCAAACTGGAGAGCCTCCTGCCATTATAGCCTAGGGTTCAGCTCTGCTATTTTACTGTATTTACAAGAAAATGCTTAACAATAAAAGAGGTTAAAATTTAAATAAAAGTATTGAAAATTATTAAAACTTTTTATTTTTCCTGATCTCTCATGAAGTTTTGCTCAGCTTTCATAGTGGGTTTTAAGACCTGGAATTAAAAACCCACTGATGTCTTAAAGTCTATTGGGATATAAAATCCTAGCTGGCATCCAACGCCTACAGTCATACCCCGAAAGTATTGTCACCTCCCTTCACAGTCCTACTGAACAACCTCCAGTGCCACAGCCACCCAACTTTTGGGGTGCAGCAGCCTCATGTTGTCCCTGTGTCTGCAGAGCAGCCACTGTCCCCAGACACTGCTGCTGGCTTTGCAGGAAGCCCAGAGTCTGGGTTTTGTCCTGCAAATGGGACTTCCTTGGCATCCCCCAGAGCTCCTGGTAGAAGTTGCCAGCACACGGCCACCTCCAGAGGGGGACATGGCCCTCTGCTCTCAGGACATGTGGTCCCACGTCTCCCAAATCTCTCTATGTTGTGCTGCCAGCTCAGGAGCCCAGCGAAGGGTGAGGAGGTGCACCAGGCAAAGAGACACCATGGCCCAAACCCTGTTTTGGAGAGATTTCCTTAAAGGAAACAGCCAGATGGGGAGGGATTGGAGGGCTGTCTGTCCCAGGTGTGTGACACAATCTCAGGGGCAAGGCAGTTTAGCCAGCAGAGCCTGCTGCAAGGAGCACACCCTGACCTGCCAGGAATAACTGTGTCATGGGCGGTGGAGAAATACAGAGGAAGGAGAAATGCTGGACCAAGAGGAGGAGAGAGGGCTGGCAAGCTGTGCAGCTCCTCTGCCCCTTGCTTTAGGTAGTGACCAACCTGGGGAGGGCTTAGGGCCAGCAAATCTCCTCTGGCAAAAAATTCCTCTATAAATAGGGCAACAGGGAGCAGCAGAACCCTCCCAGAGGTTCCTCTGTGAGCGTCCCCTGAGCTGGGTCACCGAGGACAGAGCTGCAGAGCTCTGCAGTCTCTCCCTTATCTCCAGGGAAAGGATCTGCAGATACTCGTCTCTACCAGGAGCACCACATTTAGGACAACCACACTGTATATCACAAACTGCACGTTGACATTTCGAAGCTTTTATCTGATCACAGAAACTGGGTTGCATTTGGAGGAAGATTCGTAACAACCAGAGGCAAAGCCTTGCCCTCATTGCCTGGATCCTGCCCATTGAATCCCACGGATTGAGGATGCAGAAAGTTGCCAGATGTGTTTTTACAACAAATGTAACCTTCCCTGGCTTAAACAGCCACAGGAGAAACCCCAGTGCAAACACTGGACAGGGATGGGAGACAGCGGAGAGAGAAAAGGCTGTGAACATACACACACACAAAATGTTGGGTCTCTCCCAGCAACTGCAGAGTATTTGTCGAGCTGCTCAGCTGAAGCTTTTACACAAACAGGTTTCATCATTTGTAAAGCACAGAACTGTGCTCCAAACGGGCTGACCCCAACCCTGGAAGAAAGACTGAGGACACACAACAGCGTGAATACACCAACCACACACACAGGGACACGTGTGCATACAGATGTGCACATCTATACACACATATAAGTACACTCACAGACACACACACATACAGATTAATGCACACTGGGCTTGAAAGCAGCCCATTTCAAAATCCACCTGAAAGCCGGGCTCTGGATGAAAGAGACCCCTCTGCTGAGCCACCAGCACTGACCTTGACAGAGGCATTAATTCGGGGTGGTTCTGAGCCCTGCCACTGTGCAGGAAGCGAAGCCAGATGCTCACCAGGGTCCCTTGTGGCCCTACAGCCCGTGAATGTCACATCAGACAGCACCAGCAGCACGGTGATAGCTCTATCTAGTGCCTCATCCTCTTCCTTCCTTCTCATTTTCTGTCTCTCTATATTCCCACTAAGGGAACATGTGTCATCAGCTCATTAGGCACCTTTGCACCAACCACTCTCCTCAAGGATGTGCCCAGGGCAGGGAGAAAGTTGATAAAGCCGGTTGCCTGCAATATTTCTGGAGCAATCATTGCCCGAGGGCAGGGGCTGTGGCTGCACGGGCTGTGCATCTGACATCTCCCAGCTGAGAACACAGGGCTCACTTCTTTATCATCCAGCCGCTCCTTGTGCTCCCCCAAAACCAGGAGCAGAAACCCTGGCAGCAGGGACACCGCAGGGATGGATGGGGCAGTCAGAGCACACCAGCCATGGAAAGCAGATTGATTTTTAGCATGGTCACAGAGGACAGATGCTGATGTTCCTGGCCGTATGCTCAGCCCACGTAAATCAGTGCAGCTCCACTAAGGGCACTGTCAGGTTTCACGAGTGGAGCCCACAGCTTTTTTTCTTCCTTTCAAAACTTGCAGCAATAACTCAAATTGCTGATATTATTTTTTTTTCCAGTCCAGCTGTACCACTTAGATCACATTTATTAAAGCCTTTCAGTTGCTATTAAAAGCTGTGTTTTTGCAGGATTTACAAATCAGCTCACAAACCTAAAATTTGGCATGAAGAGCTATGGGCTAGAATTGATTTTTAAATTTTTTTTTAATGAAATGATTTGGGGACATTTCGAAGTTTTTCTGAACGCAGTAATTACGAAGAAATGTGATTATAGCTGTCTCTTTGTGCTACTATCATTTCTTAACACACTATAATTTGTTAACTTTTTTTTTTTAGGACAGAAGATACTTCAATTTTCAGTGTGAGGCTAAATTGCTTTTCTGGAGGAAAAAATACTTCATAGTAAATGCATCCACTAAAATTCCAAGAGTGTAATTGTAGCAATTTGGTTAAAAATACCTCGTATCTGGCAACTTTTCCTTTAAGATCAAGGAGATACTAGCCTGAGTAAAGCAAAGTAATTACCTGCCCATCTGAAGCAGCTGGCTAGATCACAGTGGCAAGCTGATCACCAAGGTGCCATTTGTCAATGCTCAGGTTTTTTAAGAAGTCCGTGGTGATTAGGGAAGGAAGTGCTGGCAGGAATTCCATCATTCCTCTGTCCTCCCAGACAGCAGCTCCTAAGAGTTTTGCCATTAACTCTGACTATTCACGTCAGGTTTCCACGGGCCAGGCGGCTGTTTCTCAGGCTCAGGTGGCCATCCTGAGTGCTCTGCAGTGATTCTGTATTTGCAGTCTCCCTGTTTCTTGGGCGAGTTTTAGTCAAAGGTACTTTAACGACGCTTTCTGTGGTTGAATTCCTTTTTATTAGCTGGGCAACATCCAGTCAGACCATTTCCAGTGACCTCTGTTTTGCAGTTTCTAATTTTATGTGAAGTCTTTGGTAGAATTTAAAACTTCCTTTAATAGCTGTGAAGCTGCTGGCTTTAAAAATTCAGGACAGCTAAGAGTAATTGATTTTTATGATGTCTGTAGAAACCAGCAACACCTGGGCTCTAGCTGCGATACCGCTCTCCTTCAGTAGGGAATGAGGGTGGAATTAAGAGCTTTGCAAAAGAGCAAGGTGAGAATCTTCCATTTGCTCATGGCATACTATTGCAGCAGTCTCATGCCTTATAAAGAGTATTTTTCACACTTTTTGGGGCTTTTTGTAAAAGGGAGATGTATTCCTACGTTCATACACAATTCAAAACCTCAAATATGGCGCTGGTGTTGAAGGACTGAGAGTGATTCCGTGAATGGTCCCACCAAACTCCCTCTGAGCAAAAGAAGACTTCAGCCTCTGAAAATCTGGTCTCTAACACCAGCAACGAGAGCTCTGTTGAAGACACAGGTACGGAGGTAAGTGTGTGTTTCTAGCTACCTGCTTCAGAAAATTGTGCAATTAATCCATGGCAGAGTTTCACTTGGGTTCATGTACAACACTCCTTGGTAACTTGCAGCATCATTGTTATTATTTGCTGCTGCACATTTCACAGGAGCAAAGGCAAAACCTACTTATAGCAGCCAATAAGTAAAGGTCAAATTTTGGCTTTCTGCCTCCTCCCTACCCCTGGAGATGAAGAGCTATTCTCCTGTATCCCTTGAGAGACACAGCTCAGCTCTTCCACCTCCTGCTGGCTTTAGGGACATGGGATTGGAAAGGCTTTGATCGCTGGGTCTCTGAGTCCAGCCGCCTTTTACTGCAAACACCCAGGCATATAATCACTTAGCTGATCAAGCTCCATTTTAACAGTAATCAGATTTCTTTGTCCCATTAGTCTTACTGGGAAGCTATTCCAAAATCTCGCTGATCTGATGTTAGAAATCTAATTTCCAGCTTCGATGCATTCATGGCCAGTTCATCCTCATTTGTTATTGTGCCAGCTCTGTCATCTAACTTAAATAGCTCTTCTCCCTCCTAGTGTTTACCTCGTTGTATTTATAGATAGCAATCATACTCCCTCTCAGCATTCATTTTGCTAGATAAAAGAAGCCAAGCCTTTTTCAGTCTCTTCTCATATGCTCCCCCTTATCCTCCCACTTGCTTTTTGCCTGCATGAGTTCCAGTCTGAGCGCTCCCCTCGCTCAACCAACCAGTCCTGTATGCACCAGGAGGGTTTTAATGCCTTCACTTGTCTTTTTTTGTTTTATTTTTTCCCTTCAGGACGTGCGTAGGGTCCTGAGCAGTGGCCAAATGTCTGTCTGGCAGAGCGAAAATGGGGTGAACCTGGTCCTACAGGAGATGCAGGAGGGCTTGACACCCCTCCCTTGCTATGAGGACAGACCTGTCTCACAAACTGTGGTCCTTGGTGCGATGCTGGACCTTCTGGCTTCTGCTTCAGCCACTCCTGCCCACCTTGCTTCCCTACTGAAGTGGCTGATAACACTCCTAAGAGCAGCAGGGTCAATAAATGCAGTTTGGAGCCCCACAACCAGCCTGCCCCTTGCTGAGCTGATGCAGGACTGGGAGGGCAACGCAGAGACAGCAGGTAGGAAATCAGAAAGAATCTACATATGGTAGGGGGAGAAAAGAGAACAGGAAAACGGATATGGGAGAGAACAGGAAAAATAATATAGAGTGAAGAGAACACCCAGGGAAGAGGAGAGAAAAGGTAAATAAGGCACAGAGAGTCGCAGGGGAAGCACACGAGAGAGAGAGCCTCAAACTGGAGCAGTTCTGCATCTCCCCGTTGCCCTGGCTTTGTACCTTTGCCCAAGCTGTCTCTCTCAGAGAGGTGATAGAGGAATGGCTCCAGTCCATCGCCTCAAGGCAGGATCTCCTTTGAGCACAGGGAGGGAAACACAGCCAGGGCTCTGGCTCAGCAGTTCAGAGATGCCTCTGCCTTTTCTTTTTTCTCATTCTGCATCTGCACTGGTTCCTTTGTGACCCCAGCTGGCACTATAAAGAAATGAATCCTCCAAGTACAACTTGTGCACATTTCCCTGCAGAAGGAGGGAATGGCACCAGACAAACTGATTTGGAAACGAAACTCGTTAAGGCAGCCATTAGGGGCTTTATATGCTCTTTTGTCTTACTTGGCTGGAGAACTGCATAGACAGAAGCAGCATATTTTTGGCCATCCTCAGCTATTCAGTACTGCAAAGCATTCACATGAATAAGTAAGACAGTGGGAGATCTAAAGGACAAGTCAGGCCATATAATTTGGTAAGTGCCCTGAAAATACCAGATCCATCGGGTTTTTTTTCCTCTTTTGAGCACCAGGACAACCTGCTGACCAACTACTGATAGCCAGGACTGCAGCAAGGCAAGTGGCTTCCAGGCTGGTCCAAATGCATCTCTTGGACTTTGGCAGCCTCCTGTTCGAAGTAGCTCCGTGAGAAGATGCCACTGCAGGCTAGAAAATCAAGAGAGGTGCATTCTTTGACCTTTTCTTAACTCATTTAAATTACTGCAAAAGGATTAGTGGCCCAGACCCACACTCACAGTGCTCATCCTGAATTTGACATTATGAGCATTTGCACTTTCAATTTGGGGAGCAAAAATGAGTGATGCAAAGGGACCATCTACATTGGAAAATGTATTTACACATCTGTCTAAACTTTTCTTTGAGAAATCTCGAGCTGGCGCTTTTATTACATTATAATGAGATTTTCTTTTAATAACCAAGAAATTACTTTCAGCAGCACATGTAGAAATATTTTCGCATACCCTGTCTCGTAGAATAGGCTCTTTTCTGCGTTAATCTTATTCTTGTAGCTTTCTGGTTAGCAGAGCTATGTTTGGATTAAGACGACACAGCCTACAAGCACCATCATTTTTAAAGCCGACGACCTTGATGAAATCAATTGTATTTCCTTTTTCCTCTGCTCCCTGCCCTTTGCTCCACCTTGGCTGACCAAGGTTCTAAAGGAAGAGTTGTCTTACCATTTACCATTTCTAGATCTACTGCTAAAGCAGTGAATTGAGTAACAGCGTGGCCCATGAACGGTCCTAGGGAATCACTGGCAACACATGATAAGTAAAATACTCCTGGATGCTCAAGCAATACAGTCTGAATAGCTCTGCTGGAGAGCCCCAAGTAACAGCAGAGCTCTCAGAACGCCCCTGGACGAGGACCAGTTCTCAGAAGTGCCCTAGATACCTGCTTGCCTCTCTTCGCTTGTCTGTGTCAGCAGGAAATTAGGGTGTCTACTGAGCTGGGAACCAATGGTATAGCAAAGTTAGATTACTGATGTAATGCTTTGTTGACTTACTTTTGTTTATATGAATGGATAATTACAACTATCTAGTTATTTACCTTTTCTGAGAAGCAAACGTACCTTATAGTTGCTAAGACACTGAGGCTTATTGACCCAGACAGGCACGTGCTGAAACTCCAGTTACCACAAACACACGATGAGGACACACACAGGGACAATCAGACTTTGTTCTGTCTGTCAGAGCTACGATGTCAGGCACTGCCTCGCTGGACTTTTAAGTGATGCTGGCAGACAACGGGACCCAACAGGCATTGCTTTGGTTGATTTCCTTGAACTGATAAGAACATGGCTACGGTGGGGCAGGGGAATATCTACCTTACTGGAGCTGTTTCCATCCAGATTACTGGTAAAGAAGCGTGAAGTCACACCACATGAGAGAGTGTGGTAGCTTGGATTGGAAAAACAATGTACACTGCCGCTACCTTGAAATATATCTGGGAAGAAAACAAGTCATCACAAAATACTTTGGAAGCCATAACGATTCTCAAGATACTGCAAACATGCTAGAGAGAATCTAATTTAGAAAACTTCGTTCAAGTGCTGGGTGTTACAAAACATCTCCAGATAAAATCTATCCTGCATTATCAAGGTGTGAAGCCCTGACTATTAGCATTAAGTATAAGATAAAAAAGCAAAATATTTAATTAGTACAATGTTATCTTTTTGAAGATCTTTAAAAAAGTAACTCCTGACAGCCCGGCTGCTTTGCAGATAAAGGAGGAAATGCAGAATTCAGGAGGCGGATGGTCTGCAGCACAGTTTCTTCCTTAAACACATGGAAGAGCTACTTGTGAGAATAACCCATGTAGTTATCAAACAATTATTAAAAGTATATTTGTAACAAAGACAGTTGTTAATGTTAGAAATCAAGGTGCTATCACCATACCAAGTAATCCAGAACATTTTACGTAACTTTTTGTGCAAAGGCCTAGACAAAAAGAAAGCTGCGGCTCTGAAAGGCAAAGTTGGGCAGTCACGTTGTTAGACTTAAAGACGCTTTATCTATTTCCTCACTTTAACTTAGAAACACATTTACCGAACAAAATAATTCACCAAGAAAGGCATCATATTTATACTGGCAATTCTAATGAAAACATCAATCCCAATCTGGTTCCAGCTTAATAACAAATTGGTACATATTTCCAAGTACCATCAGAAGAAAGGATGAAAACATTTAAACGGAAGCAGCATCATATAAACAGACAAGCCCTGTAAGAAGTAAAAGCATGGGTTAGTTTAATAAACCACAGGCAGAAAGGTTAGTTATAGGCACCATCTTCATGTGGAAAGGGTGATGAAGTGCTGGGGTGGCTGCTTGTCCCCATCACCAGAGATCTGTGCTGAAGGGTGGCAGCAGGTGGGTGAGGAGGGACAGGGATCCGGCTGGTGCTCTCTGCGGGAGAGGGGTCCCCGGTCACCATGGGCACCTTTCCTTGCCCTCTGCATTCCTCTGAACGTGCACTTTGCTTTGCTGACATCTTGTGGAGATCTAGACTGAGTTTAATTTACTGCTAAATATCCTGTTTCAACTAAGTGGTTTTATCTGCAGGGTGTCAGTGACAGGAGTGTGGTGGCACACAGCTGGGAGAGGAGATGGCACGGGTCTATCTGATCCAGCGTTTATTTTCTGCTGAAACAGGCAGGGCAATTTTTGAGGTCAGCTCAAATTTGTCGCAAGTGCAGCGCCTTTTAGCCCTAGCTGTTTTCGGAGGTTATTACTAACGCAGTATCTCAGATCAGGATGTGATTCCAGAATTAAAGTCTTTGCATTTAACTTCCTTCAGCTGGCCACTGCTCAGCTCAGCAGCCAGGGCTTTGCCATCCCCCCAAGCTAGGAATCTCTGATATTTGCAGTAGAATTAACAAGAAACAAGTACCTCTTGGGGTCTGCAAATGAGCACTGGGGCCCAAACGCAGCCATGGGTGTGTGCCCATCACAAACACAGCTGCCCACATACAGCCCCAAAACCTGCCCAGGAGGGACTGGCAGCTCCCCAAGGGGCGCAGAGCTCACCCACCCTTCTCACAACCTGCTGTCCTCGTTAAATATAGATGCTTGAATCCACAACTTTCTGCTTTGTAGGTGAGTGTTGATGGCTGAGTCACACCAGCTCCTTGCCCTGCCTTCCCCCTTCCCTTATCTGCTGTGCCCTCGCTCAGCTGTGGGCGAGAAGGACCAGCTGGAAGGAGAAGAGGCATGGTCCCCTGCCTTTGCTACCAGATAAGAGGTTTCATAGTGACCTTACTGCGAGCCAGCCGACACTTGACAACTTCACACCCAGCTTATCCGGCTGTAGCTTGTTTTGTGCACCCGAAATGAGCTGCAGGAAAAGTCTAACAGACTGCCCTACTCCTTAGCACCGCGCTGAATTAATGGCTCTGAGCTCACACCAAAAATCTTTTCTTCCTTTGTTACAGGCAGCACCATGTACTCAGAATTCTTCCTTCTACACGGTTCCATTTAGTCGATACTTAAGTACCCACCCAGGCTGATTTACCCTGATAGCACAGTCCATTTTCTACACATTTATTCATGAAGCTCTTACAACTGCTGGCTGGAAATACATAAAACTCAAATCTAATGCGATCCCAGCTGAAAAAAAATAAAACACAACCCACAAAAAAACCCTCTCTTCCCGAAGATGAGAATTTTATTCTGTTCTGAACAGTAGGCAAAGACTTAAACGCCTAAAATAAAATGAATTATTTAAATTAAAACAAAATAAAAAGAAACCCCAAAGGTTATGTTAATGTTAACAAGGGGAGATCAATCCTGTGAAGGGATCCATAACGGCAGAGTCGTGCTGTGAGCCCCTCACGCCTGAGGCTGTGCTCCAGGGGAAGACCTGTGAGGTCTGGATGAAGGCCAGGATGCTCTATCACTTGAAAGACCGAGCTTCTGCTCTGAACCAGGGCTGTGAGGGGACACAAAGAGCATGGGTCCCCATCCTGCAGCAGCAGGATGGAAACTGGGCAGACAGCCAGCCGTGAAGAAAGGGAATAAGCAAGCGCTCTGCAGTGAACACAGACTCAGATATTGCAAGCTGCAAAATGGAACTGCTTTCTTCTCCTTTTCGTATGGCTCTTCTCCACCCATGCAGAGTGTCAGTGGGGTGGCTGAAGACTCCAAGCAGGAGGGTTCACTCTGTCACCTCCTACTACGCATCATCTGCGGATCATGTCTGTAAATGTCATGTCAAGGCTGCAGGATCCTCGATGCTGTATTTGTATCGAGCTTTGCTTAGGTCTTGGCTCTCTGCACAGGATTCACCCGTAGCAGAAAGTTTGTGAAGACCTTGGTAAGACCTCAAGCATCACACCAGCCCATAACCAAGGCTTTGTGAAAGTCCTGAAATGAAATCTCTGCTGCTCTATGGCACAGCTCTCCCTTCTGCCCCCATCTCTTTGAATTAAAAACCTGTATTTAAAAGTTTTGTTGGATGCAATGCACCATTCTCATCCTGGGGAGCACGATTTTTATTTCAAGCTTATTTGGGAAAAGTCTGCTTTCAGATCCATGTGCTGTGGTTAAGCTCTCCCAGCATGGCTGGTTTTCTTTCCCACTGGCTGCTGGGCAGAGTGTGTGTTTTGCTGCCACATCCTTCATCCACAAACGCAAAAGAGTCTAAGGGCTGCCCAGGGGATTCCCCTTCCTTATAATCTCTCTCACACATGTTCACGGATTATCAGCATCAGAAGAGCTGAAGATGTAAAGGCCAAAAAACATCCTCCAGAAATAAATTAATGCGCTGGAAGAAATGACTGCCTCCAGGAGTCTGGGATCTGCATATGTGACTCTGCTCAGAAACACTGACACCACTACCCTAACAAGAGTAAACAAGCAAAATAACAACAGCGGTGATTCAGATTAGCTATAACAGGGCTGGGTACTGCAGTCATGGTGCAGGTGGAGCTCCTGCAGATGTCCATGGGTTTATGTGGGATTATATTAATTAGACAAGTACGTGGGCATAGTATTCTGCCCATAATATGCCTAAAAAACTCCAGGTGAAAGCTGAAATCCCTGTTACCTCTGTGCAATACTGCTACTGTCCTTCAGTCTGCCGCAAGGCACAAATGCACGCAGGCACTTACACAGACACATGTTGTTCCTGCCACCCAGCCCTGCTGTGTCCCTGTTTCTTATCTGTGATCTTGTCTCACTTCCCATCTCCCCATTTTCTGCTGGGGAAGATGCATGTCAGCGTCTTTTGCTGTCTCTCTGTGCTATGGAATCAGAAGGCTGAAACCAGCATTGGGAAGACCAAAGCTGGGAAGGTTATTGATGGGTGGAAAGTTTCAGTGGGGAGAACATACTGGAGGGCAGTCAGAATTCAGAAGGGAGTTTTCAGAAGCCCTTGTCTAGAATTTGCAAGCGCCTTTCTAAAACAAAGAGCAAAACTTGAAATTCTGATACCTGCCAACATTTTATGATGAGATAAAGATGGAGCAGCATGATTTCTAACTCCTTAGTCTTCCTCTGCAAGTGCAGATAGCAGAGCTTTTCAAGGCGGAGGCAGGAAGAAAACTGTTCTTGTCACCTATAGAAAGAGATGGCTGACCCCACGCAGCAGCAGCTTCCCAAGTCATAAAATGTGTATTGCTACATTGACTGCATATGTAAAAGAATGAAGAAAGAAAAGGCCCAATGTCTGCATCCCCATCGCTGATTGAGATGAACAGGAAGGAAATATTATCCAGTTTCTTTCTAGAGAAGCCCATGCACCATCACTGACCTGGTGCTGTGTGGGACTGCAAGGACCTGATGCTTCAGGTTTTTTTACAAACTGAGCTGACACAGAGCAGCAAAGAATTAAATTCACTGTCATGGCCCAAGGACGAGAAGAGATCCCAGGCTTGGTGCAGCCGAAGGATATATCCAGGAATGCAGTCATCCCCTACATAATTTTTTCCTCAAATATTTAAGTATCATGTGGTATCAGGAGCTGTAGGATAGGCTGCACCTGAAAGGAAAGTGAAGAACGTTGTACAGGGAGATGTAAATACCCAAACTGACACAACCTGGGCAGTCCTGGGCAACCAGCATCCTCAGACATACTGGTTTTCTCTCTGTGGCTGAGGAGGAAAGCCATCTATGTTAGCTTCAAAGGATCAGAGTATCCTTTCTCAGCATTAGCCTTTCTTTGGACTTCTTGCAGAGTGTTGGACTGGGACACCATCAGGTCAATTGGGAAGTCTCTGTTCATGGTAAAATATGGAGATTTTTGTTCCCTTATCTGAAAGGAGAAGGTCAATTACTCCAGGCAGGAACTCCCAAACCTCAGCAGTATTCCTTTCCTCATATTCAAATTTGTTAAGTTGTGCCTCTTAAGCAGGCTGGGTTACACATACATTAACTAGAAAGACATAGAAGTAAATGAGGTGTAGCGGGCTTTGTAAATAAATGGATAAAGTGCCAATAGGAAAGAAATGGATTGCTGAAAAGTTTACAGCATTCTTCCATGCCAGCAGCTGGGATCCGCTCTCTTGGAACTCAGAGCCTTGCTGCTGCTGAGATGGGCCACAGTTGTCTTTTCAATGTTCGTGGTCTGGCTCTTCAATTGATGTTGAAATGACAAATTTCAGGCCAAATTGTGCTGGCAACTAGTCAGAGATCCAGCAAGCCCTCTCTGGCAACATTTTAATACATTTCTTACCCAAATGGGCAGCTTAAGCAAGAGCTTGCAAAGCTAAAATTCAAAAATAAGAGGCAATGGGAGGAGGTCCAAGGCTGATTTTTTTTTCTCCTTATTTTGTAGCCATTAGAAGAAGGAATGCTCTAGTATAGGGCTGAGTGATCCAAATATGGATTTAGCCAACGGTGTGTTCAGCAGAAGTGAATTTAAAGAGAAGCGAAGAAGCAAAGTGCAGTCAGAGGGTGGCAGCCCTGGAGGAGATTGCCATCAGAGACAGATCGGAGGAAACAGGGAAGTTAAGGCATCTCCTGGCTGGCATCCTGTCTGATACTGGCCATAGGGGGATGGAGAAGAATGACAGTGCTAAAAGGTGATCACATCCTCCAAGATTTAGCCAATCTGTCAAGAAAAGCTGTCGTCCGTGGCAGTAGCAGAAGATAGAGAGGAGCAAGAAATAGGATCCCAGTATGACATTTTCTTGATCTTAAAGATCCTTCCTCTTCCTCTGTCCTGCTTTCATCAGCTCATGTGAGGAAAATTCACACCAGCTGTCTAGAGGGTGGGGATTGGTCTCCAGGCAGAAGAAAGTGGCAATGAATAGGATGCCTCAAATCACAAACTGCAACATAGACAAAATTAAAACCTTATGACTGACCCACTCAATCCCATTCCTCAAGTGAAAAAAGTCTTCTTCTGGAGGTTTCACAAAGGGAAAACTTCTCTGCACTGCAAGAAGAATGCAGCTATTTTAAAAATAATGGACCTGATGTATTCCATGCAGCATATTTGTTACCTAGGTATAGCCTATAGACTGTTATGTAAACTTCCATATATAACACAGCTTAAATCAGTTTTAAGTTAAATTCACTTTCCTGCCCCTGTTAAATGTTAAAAGATCATGGTATTCAGGGGAAGGACAGAAGTGTCATTATTTTTGAGGCTCAATAACAAATGTTATACATCACAGACGCTTATATTTCCCCAACATACAGGAATATGAGTCTATATTTGATTAACATGAAAAGACCCTTACCAGAAAGTGAGTAATCTGTATTAGTCATCCTCATGGCTGGAGTATAAGATACACTTGGCATGTCATGGCCCTTCTCCTTCTGTTTCCGTCGATACCACACAAACAGTGCCAGCAAGACCATAATAATTAGAAGGAGAATAATAATTCCAATGATTGCTCCCACTGAGTGCCTCTCTGATCCAAGAGCAGGGCTAATTTTAGTATAGGGGTTTAATTCTTCCATCATAAGAGCCGCTGTTAAAAGTAATTCATAACACACTGTAAATCGAATCGTGCATTTCATTTTTGAAACACTATTTTTTTTTTAAAGCAAGTACATCATTGGAGAAAAAGAGAGACAGATAGATATACTTTTACAGATAGACTTTCACTGTACCTTGATCACATCGGATTCCTTTGAAGCCTGGACTGCAGTAGCAAGTCCCTGTGACATGGTCACACGTAGCATTGTTCATGCATTCACACAGCTGTTTGCAACCATACCCAAATGTTCCTGGTGAGCACTCTGGGAAGCCAAAGAAGAAGATTGGAAAGAATTCGTCTTTTTTTGGGGAATGGGTGAAATGCTTGCCATGGAAAATTCAGTAGAAAAGTCTCCCCAGTTTCAGTGTCTCTAGGGTAACGCCCTAGTGTTAGATTATTACTATTTTAAAGCAGGAGATAAATGTATTTAATGTACAATTTGGGGTATTACTGATTAAGCTGTAACTTTCTGGAAAAGTCATAAAAGGCTTCACGAGGATTAAACCAACAATATGTACAGAGACTTTAAAAGGCTTGATATATATTATAAGTACTTAGAATTTAGCAGGGCACGAGCTCAGGAGCTGTAGACAGCATCTTGAAAGAGCACAGCGTTCTCCACCAACTCTGCCTATTTTTTCATCATAGTTGCAAAGAAATGTTTAAATGTACCTTTTTATGAACAAAATATCAATACAGACTATTACCAAACAAATCCCACATGCTTTCATCCTCATCCCTACCAGTGCTAGAAAACGAATATACCATTGTAGCTGGAATGACAGAGATGAGCATTTGAATGGTTTGATTTGCTCTGCTTCTGTATTTGGATTCCTAATGTAGAAGGAATTTCTAGCCTGTCTTTGTATTTCTATTAAAGACAAAATGATTGAATGTCCAGCTGAGAAATTTATTCATACAATTACCATGATGGGCTATTACAATAAATCCGTAGGCAGCTTACTATACTTCTTGAGGCACTATTCAATAATAAATTGAAAGAAACACTGTCTGTCACATCCTACTTATTTCTGTGGAGGAGACGCATTATTGAACGCACGCACACTTGCTATGATTCTTAGATTATATATTGTTTATTTTAAGATGTGACTTCTGGTGTGTGACTGAATGTCTGGCATAGTGTGACAGTATCTTCCCAATGTCAGTTTCTTAAGTAACTTCTAGTAGCCAAGATTTAATATAAAATATAACGATTTGCAGTGCATATTAAAGTTGTATCTCCTTCTTCCATCTGCAGGTCCCCAAATAAGAAAAAAAAACAAATTATTACAATGAACGCTCATTCTGCTATTAACCTGTTGCCTACTTAAAATGAATAAGGCCTAATTTTTTCGACTCCCTTTAGGCCCTTCGTCTGCAATGTGGTGTGACTGCCCCATCAGCAGGATTTTGAGAAATAAGGAGTCTTAATGAAGAGATACTTTTAGATTAAATAGCAGAAAAACAAATAAGTAAATACGTTCATAGTTTGGATGGAAAAGAAAGCCTCAGGCTTTGTAAAGAGGTCAAATTAGAAACGTAGCTTCCTGTAGAAAATCTGCTAGGATGCAGTTCTACTATGGAACTTCTTAGTTTCCTATGTTATTTATGGTTGCAGTGAGGGGTTACACAAATTCAGAGAAAGCTGGCCACTCACAGAGTTGCAGTGGTGCCACATGTAATCCCCACACGAGCGTGCAAATTTGGTTGAGACACATGCTTTGCCGAATGCAAGTATGTGCAAAAAGAAAAGACGTTCATGAATTCAGCCTCAGGGACACATGCTTTCGTAAAGATCCATGTAGTAAGCTACAGGTAAGAAGCTTTGAGGCAGGCCTTTCACTTGTAAATCTAGCAAGAATGTTACTGTATTACCTTACTGCCAAAAAAAAAGGCAAGAAACCCTGTGGAATTAATGCTTTGGTAAGGTGAGACAGATTTCAACTGCATTTAGAACCCGAGCAAGTGTGTGGGAATTTTCTTTTGATTTACTACGCTGGACAAACAAGTGATTATTTAACTACAGCACATACACTTTCTACTGCCCTGATTCTTTGTTCTTAAAAGAAGTCATTTGGCATGGCGTGCTCGATATGCCAGCAAGACATTGACAACAATTACAGTAAGATATGCCCGTACCCTTCCAAGGTAATTGAAGTTCATTGTTAAACACTTGCTCACTACTCGAGTTTAACACAGACCCTTCCAAAAATTGCCAACAATGTGTTGGTTTTTTCACCTTGATCTCTTTTCATTATAAAGACACATCCATATCTACAGCATATCTACAATTTCTGCAAGAAAGCCCCAATATTCCTTGGAAGGCAAAGGGCACAAAGAACTTCTTTCTTTTAACCCTTCTCTTTTCCTTGGTGCCAGGGAATCCTGATTCTCCTGCTCTGGACAACATTAGCGAGGCAGAATGCGGCTTGTGTTACATTAATTAGGTACAAGTTGCTTGGGAAAGCTACATCCAGGCAGCTCTGAGCGCAGTGATTTGCTTTTATCTCACCTAACTTCAGGCTGGGAGTGGAAAGGCCTAATTTGCAGAGGATTCACTGTATTTTTTAATGCTTAAACAGACTGTCCAGCTTTCCAGAGATGCCTTCTTCTCCCTATGGATTATGTACGGTGCCCGGGGTTACGTTCTTGCTGACTTCAACAATTCATTTAAGAGCCTATTCCTGCAAAGAATTCTGAAATACCACTCCCCCACCCCTTCCTCAGAGAATAAGAAAAACGAAGATGTGTTGCTACTTACTTTGCTCACATTGTTTGCCTGTAAATCCAGTCCTGCAGGTGCACTGGCCGGTGATGTGGTCACAGTCCGCCCCGTTCTGGCACTGACAAACATTGGCACAGTTTTTTCCATAAAAAGCAGCCGGGCAGCCTTTCAGGAATCAGGATAAGGGAAGATTCAGAAATAAGTTGAAATACAAACTGGGATGCGTTATCAGCACAAAAGACGTGGGCCTATAAATCTCTGAATTTTCAGCCTCTGTCTATTTAATAACATTTATTTGATCATCTAAATGCAGAGCTACTACGACAGCCAATTTTCTTGAAGTTGTTTCTCATATCTTACAGAATTGCCTCTTAAGTGTTTCAGAAGAACGAAAACTTGAACCCATCTATACGAACTACATTTTCAAGAAGTGAAAGAAGACGGCTAACCATAAACTCTCTAAAAGGCCAGAGATCAATCAATTTCTTGCAAGTGGAAGAGCCTTCTTAAAAGGCTCAACAGAATTTGATCTACTCTTTCGTATAGAGATGCTGATTTGGCACTAGTAGGATGAGAAATCTCAAACACTTTCCTACATCAGGATAGGTTTACTAGGGCTTTAACAAGCAGGGACACAGACTATGCAAATTCTGACCATGAATCAATAATTGAAATGATCGGTCCCCTCTTTACCAAATACCAAAAGCATAAAAAGTCTTGAAAAGCCTCAGGGCTATTTTCTTGGGGATGATGTGAAGTTATCCAGAGTAAGATGCAGGTGGTTTTGCAGGGAAGAATGCAATACTTGGAAGAGACACGAGGTAGCAGCACATACTTTGACAGATTTCCCTGGCACAAGAGTGCCTCTGAAAGGCTTACGCTGAGTGCAGTAGAGCCCTGTCCAACCATGAGTGCATCGACATTCTCCATCATACGGGCTGCACAGTGCTCCGTTGTGGCAGTTGCATGAATGAAAGCAATCAGGGCCCCAAAAACCAGTGGGACAAGCTATGAAAATAAAAAAGATTTGTCAGCTGGCAACCCCCCTCCCCCCCCCCTAAACAAACAAACAAAAAGCAATGATACTGCGCTAGTGCTGCGGAGGAGCAACAATAAAGGGACAGAGAACCTGTGGGACACCAGCAAAGGCAGAACTTCGCATTACAGAGCTTGGCGTGGCTGCAGCCACGGACAATGACTGGTTCTTCCCAACCAGCAATTCCCAGTTGCCAACCTGCAGCATCACCCACATCATCCAGGTCTGGCACAAGGGATTTCTTCCCCGTGTAGGTCAGGAGGCAGAAATGAGTTTTTGCTGCATAGATGAACCACTGAGACAGCAAACCTCAACACTGCCCTACTCTAAGTGCTCTGACCACTCTCCCTGCCTTACTGGCATTATCTGTGAAGACAATTTAGACAGGGTTTTAAGATCTGGAGGTAATTTAATTTTCTTTTTGATATTCCGGAATTCTTGCATAATAAGGCACAGCTATTCATGGTTTACTTTTGCTCTGCAATCAACTACTAAAATTACCACATTCATTTGAAGCAGAGTGCTACTCAAATTAGGTAAAAATGTAAAGAAAACTTTCTTACAGTATGAATTCCCATCCACAAAATCAGATTGCTTTTGTTGATGGGGCTAATATTAAATTAAAATCTCCAGGTATATTATATATTTCAACAAGTACAATATTAATACATTTTCAAAAGTTATTTTAAGCCTCCCTCCAAAAATGAATGCAGTAAGTTACAGTTATTAGTGCCAGACTAAAAGATCCAAAATGATGATAACCCTTCAATATAACAACTATATTTTGGCTTTAAAAAGCACTTTCCATTGCTTCCTATTAAAGACGTGAATTAATAAGGCATGGTTCCCAGGAAACCTGAAAGTACAGAAACGGTGCCTATTGCTGTGTGTGCCACTGGCTCCAATTCTGATGATAAATGCAAGTTTCTGGCATATTGCAGACATCTCTAAAGCCAGAATGAATAGGGGGAAAAAACCCCCACCACCCTGCCATGACGTAAATCAAACAAAAGGTCACTGAACTCACACACAATGTAAAGCTGAGCAGGATTTGGCCTAAAGAATTCATGCTATAAGGAACCTGAAGTACTTTTACAACACCTTGGTGAGCCAGAGCTGCAGGGTGAGTTAGTGGCTCCAGAACCGGCTCTGGAGCTGGAGCTAAAATTATCTCCTCTGCGGCTCCGTCCCTCGGTCATTCCAGGTTAGTCTGACCAAAATAGCTCAGCACTGGAGCCGGGAACGTGGGGCCAGGTTCCACTAGGAACCTGGTGTCAGGCCAGGCTCCCCTTGGGAGGCTTACACTTTCTTTACAAGAGGGTAACTGAGGAAACAGGCAGGTTCCCACCCTCTTCACCCAAAACACGAAGTAGTTATCACCAGGTCCTTCTGCCTGCTAAACTGGGAAATGCTTGCTGCTGAACTGGCCTGCCTCGCTCTGCGAGAAAAAGCATCTTTTTTTTCAAGGTTAACAGAAACTAACATTCATTTCCCAATTACATGGCTAAATATAATGAGGAATCTGTGGAGCTTTCTTTTTTCTTCTTCTTTCCCCCCCCTATTTTTAAGTGACAGCAATATTCTGTCTGTGGAAGATACACAATAAAAGCAAAATTACAGCCGTCTGTTTTTATCCGATTCTTACTTTATCACTTGAAGTTTAATATATTTTACTCTGGAATGCTGTCTAATATGCTAGTTGTATCCTGAATATGAAGTAACATTTCTGAATGATAGGATATTGCTTCCCTGTGTGATCTATCTTCAATTAAGGGATGCTCTCAGGAAATGACACTTTGGGATCAGCAAATGCCAATCTTCTACCTGGGCAATTTTCAAGAAGAAATCCTCCATCCCTCCAAGCCCACACTGACTTTTACAATTAAATTACATTTAATAGGAATATTTCAGCTGCCTAATTTCTCAATTCTAGAGGCTCGGTACATGAAAACACTTACTGGTTAATAATTTCTAATGTAATAGCTGAAAGAAAATGATTTCAAAAAATAAATAAAAAGGAATCCAGCTAGAAATTAAAAGGGAGCACTGAGCTTTCTTTTCTGACAAGAGCTTGTGACCTCCCTTTCCAGTAATAGAAGCTAGTAACAGCTTCTGCAAATTCCAAATGCAGAAACTAATTCAAGCCAAAGCGATCTTAGATTAATTAAAAGAAATAAGCTATAAAGAGAGTAAGGCACTGGCTGCTGGAATACTTCAGGGATTTCCCCAGAATCTGTCTTTAACTTTCAGAAAACACTAAACAGGAAACTATGTTATTTTAATGAGGAGATGGCAAAATAACTCTCTGCTTACTCTGAGAGCAGTCGGTCCCTATCCAGCCTGGGAAACACTGACAGGATCCATCGATGGGGTTGCAGGTCCCGTTCTCGGTGCACTGGCAGACCTCGGCACAGTTCTTCCCGTATTTTCCACTGGGACAGACTGTGGAAATATAAGGCAGTTTACCAAAAGCTCCTTCTAACGAAGAAGGCGAAGTCACAGGACTTGACATTTAGCAATTAGGGATAAAAGTAATTACAACATTTTTCTTTGCTGAAGCCAAATAGGCAAAATTCTTCCAGAAAGAAGGAAAAGGTAAAAGATATTCAAGTCTATTTTGGTTGTTTACATTCCGGGAATAAAAACAACAGGAGAAAGTAGTCTTGAAATCCACTTTTCTGCTGGAAAAATTAATCTAATATATTTAGAAGATGACAATTACTGAAGGGCATTATGGAAGGACAAAAGGAAGACAGACAAAACAGAGAAAAGAAAGGGGTTACTGGGAGAGGAAAAGATCAGTAAAGTTGAGGAAAATTCAAAGAGTAGCAGCAAACACAAGTGGCTGGAAGGGACTGATGCGAGGACCTGGCCAAGGGTGTCCCTTGGTGCAAATCCCACAAGAGGGTTCTGTGCTGGCTCAGAGGACTTACAACCTCAACAATAAGAACAACAAAAGTATGAAAGGAACATTTTAGGCTACATATCAACCTAGTGAAGAGGTTTGTCACAGTCTGGGCTGGGCTGGACACCAAACGAATGACAGATGCTCACTCTGACCTCCCTCCCTTCAGAGGAGAGGAGAGAAAGAGAGAACTTATGGGTTGAAGGAGAAACTAAACTAATTAAATATTACTATTATTATATTTTCTTGTTATTGTTTTATTACTAATGTCACTAAAAAGATGGAGAGCAATGGGGACTCTTACTTTCAGGTCTGTCACTAGAATCTAAGTCCCTTGTACTGTAGGACTGATAATGACAGTAAGAATGGACCAAAAGCTGCAAACCTTAGCACCTGGTGGGACGGCCTGACGTACGAGCCATAGAAACTGTACTGGGAGCCCAGTGCTCGTGAAAGGGCTGATGGAAGAACAGCTTGCAAGGAGAGGCTGAAAGAGCTGTAGTCCTTTCCCTGTTGTCCCACTGGCACCACAAAACGCATGGTGCACCACGTGGAGCTGTAATCTTGGGTACGCTGTAGTACCGACCTCATCACTGTCCCCATTCCGTCTGGATCAAATAATGGTGAGACAGGAGGGCTTTTTTGCTATTAAATACACTGGGCTTTGCTGAATTATGGAATCACGGAATTGTCAGAGTTGGAAGGGACCTCTAGAGATCATCCAGTCCAACTCCCCAACTGGACTGCATGCAGGTGGGTCTTGAAAGTTTCCAGAGAAGGGGACTCTGCACCCTCCCTGAGCAGCCTTTGCCAGGGCTCTGCCACCCTCACCTGAAAGAAGTTTTTTCTTCTATTTGAATGGAACTTCCCATGTTCCAGCTTGTGCTTGTTGCCCCTTGTCCTGACACTGGGAACCACTGAAAAGAGTCCGGCTCCATCCTCCTTCAACCCACCCTTCCAATATTTGTAAGAATTAGTAAGGTCTCCCCCTCAGCCTTCTCTTCTCCAGGCTAAAGATCAACTTTTCAGCAGTGTTGGTGGGAATCAGGCTCCCAGCATCCCACAGACTGAAACCATGCAAGCAGAGAGGAGTTCAGGAGCAAGACTGTCACTTCCACAAGTATTTTGACTATGCAAGTTTGGCAGAAGACCACTCCTGCAAATAAAGCATATACCCTATCACTGAAATGTCATGCTTCTCCTTCAGCATCTGTCCACCTATTCCTCTCCAGTACCCTTGCTGTAGTAAGTGTTTGATTAGGTTGCAAATGTGGTTTCCAAGAATTATATAGATGTTTGACTGAGAGCTGTTAAACAGATGTGCTGCATCCTGACAAAATCGGCATCTATTCCCTTCTGCACGCCCAGCTTACTCCTGAGCTTGGAAGAAAAGGAACTCTAAATTTTTTTTCAGAGTCATCTTATAACAGCCTAAGCACAGTGACATAAAACTAATAGACACATAGATCTTCAACCTCCCACCAAATTATTGGAAATCTTTAACATTAAAGTTGATGGAAAGCTCTGCTCAGTAATGAATGAAGTGTTTAATTTCTGTGCTCTTATTGGCTGTGTTCCCTGACAAAAACAGATGTATTTTCAAAACAAGATAAAACATACAGTCCATCTTTGCAAAGAATGTAACAAATGGAACTGGACTTGCATCCTGGTAAATAATAGTGATGTCAAAAAAGTGATTAAGGCACTTCCCTGAATTATGCAACTGTGTCACCACTTCAGCCACTCTTACTTTCTCATATGTAGTCTCTGCAGATGACCTCAGTCCACCCCCAACTGTGAATCAGCCAAAGACCGAAATCCTGAGCTGTGATTCATTTGCTTTTATACAATCTGCCATCCTCTGCTCTTACTATGGCAGAAGCCTAAGAATGAGCACGCTATTGTTTTCTGCAGGCATTTCTGTATACTACAAACTTATCTGTAAGAGTGGATAGAGTTGGTTATGGCTTTCAAATTATCTGCTAAACAGAATAGTTCTCTAACTGAAAAGAGATAAAACTAAACACAATATACAGACACAATGAAAAGAACAATACACAGACACAAAGAGAGAGAGAAGGAAAGAAAAGCCTTCATATCACAGCAAGAGCAAAAACTAAAACGATCTGTCAGCCCAGGTTCTCATACATGCTACACCATTATTCCATTCCAAAGCTCTGTATAGAGCTGCTCAGTGCAATATTTTTATTGCATCTTTAAGATGGAGATAGATAACACCACTTAAATGAAGGCTGGATTTTTTTATATGTACAAAAAAATTGTTCCCAAAAGACTTACTTAAAATAGGAGCACATTTGCACTGCAACATGGAATACTACCGCATTAGGAAAAGATTTGTGATCCAAACACCGAGGCAGACAAAGGCAACAGGTCGTACTTTATGAAAGAAATGCTTTGGTTCCACACAGTGAGAGGTAGCAGAGGGGTTCCTGCTGTCTGAGCACCTCTTGTCTCAGTGAAATAGTGTGATGCCCTCCAGAATGTCAGCACAGAAGGATTACAGAAACCGATCCTGCCAAAACGGTTGGTCTCATTCATTTAAGTAACCTGGTTGTGGATGGACACAGTGAGCCTCTTGTAGAGATGTGAGATCCCAAACCAAGCGCTTTTTCAAATGTCTCAAACATTTTTAAACAAAGCTGTAAAGGACTAAAACCGCTTTCTTCAGGAGCAATCTGCTGGTACAATGCAGATAGTGATATTAATTAACCAGAAAAGCTCTGAAGTGGGACTCTGAAAGTCCCCAGGTGTGTTCTAGCAGCGATAACAAGTTATGATCAATCCGTCTTGCTACATGATTGTGAAAGATACTCATAAAACAGCTGCTTAGTTGTTTGCTGCTCAGAATCCTCAGCACAACCATGTCAAACCCCATGCGATTTCGGAGGTTACCCAGCTCCTCACACGCACTTGCTGCTGATGGAAGAATGTTCCCGTTGCCAGAAAAGAGACGGCACAAGGAGATGAAAATTCAAAAGTGAAATCTTCATTTCACTTTTTTTTTTCTCTAATGGAAAACATTAATTAGCATTTTTCTTTCGACAAAATAAAGTTACATAGTAACTCATTATGACAAACTGCAACACAAATTGATTTTAATTAGGACATGAATATTTTAAAATTAATTTGCTGGATAGATCAACATTTCAAAGTAAAACCAGAAGTGCTGAACATCTGAGCAAAAAATAAAATAGTTTTCTTAAGAGGATAATTAGCCCTGCTTACGCTTTGAAATCTGGCTAACTTTTCACATAAAGTGGACAAATTCACTGAAATATGTTCATTTTAATAAATTAATTGGTATAATGTTTAGTTGACTACACAGCACAGGAAAAAGAAAACATGCTTATACTTAATCTACGTTTAATGATTTCGCATAAGTGCTGTCTACAATTTCGAACTTACTGAAAAGCAGGTCATTAAAAAGTGTCAGTTCAGTTTTTCCAGGGTTGGTGACTTCACACGGGCAGCAGCCATTAGGAATAACCTCTTTTAAATCTGTGCGTAGAAAATACCCACAGCAGTCTGCAGTCACTGAGACTCTGCAGAGTACTGTCATGATTTTGGGGGCTTTTATAGAATAAAACTGAAAATGAAACCTCTGGTTAAAAGTGGACTAAATTTCACAGATACTGAAAGGTGGTGGATATCAGGGGGAGTTGAAGCTACTTCCCTCAATGTAAATTTTTCTATCTCCTGCACTTGCATTTTGGTGTGCATGATTTCAGCTATTCCCAGTCAGGTCCTAGACAGTGTAAATAGGGTTCCACTCATTAACTGGGTGCTTGGGCTTGGGTGCTTGATCTTGACCTTAACCAGTATCTACACCTCCTTCTGAAAAAGGGTGCATGAAGGTGCCATCGACATTTAGAGTACGGGAGGCTGAGCAGAAAGGAAAATGAAACCATTGGATGGCTGATATATTTACAGCAGGTGTCTCATTCATATTCATTTCAATAGAGAGCAGCAGACCTGGTTTATTTATGAAAGCAGGAGCACATCATATTAACAAAAGGGTGACTAAGTACCTATTTGCATTTTCCCTCTGAAATAAAGCATTTCTTGTGATCAGAATGGCTGCAACAAGTCAAAAAGTCAGAGTCCCAGACACAGAAAGGCAGGAAAGGAGGTGGCCTTTGGGGGTCTGGGGCTCAGTACCTTGGTTGCAGAGAGCACCGAAGAATCCAGGCAGGCAGTCACAGTGTCCTGACACGTGGTGACACGGCCCGTTGCTGTGCACACACTGAGGGCACGGCTGGCTGCAGTGGTGTCCATAAAAGCCAGGGGGACAGACTGGAGACAAAAGAAAAATAAGCCATCACAGGTTTGCAGAAGATTTCTCATTTGCTGAGAAGCTTGTGAATTCTCTCTCGGTCTTAATCCCAAACCTAGATTTCTTAATTTATAAAACCACAAGTTTGCGAACAGCTGACATGATGAAGCCTGTTGCATTATTTCTTGTCTAATAAAGTGTGAGCTCTGAGGAAAACTGCTCCTGTGGTTCAAACACTCCCACCATCCCACCTCATGTAAGTCCTTGGCTATTTAATAATACAGCAGAGCACTCCCAGCAGCCTCTCTCTCTCTCCAGACACTAATTTGAGTCTCTCCAGCCTGTTCCAGCTAAACTCTTTTACAAAATATGGGAATTTAAGATGTTCAAGACCTCGCAGCCCCCTGGCAGATATGGTTAATAACACAGATTCCAAAGCTTTTAAGATAGCTAGGAGAGAAACACTCGCACACACATACGGACAACAGAAACTCGGAATGCTATTTCCTTTGGAAATTAAGCTAAGAAATCAGAGAAGGTGTATTAGGAAATTCTCAACATTTTACATCTAAATAACCTATTTCAAAAGCTGATCTCTAAACATATTGGGTGCAATACTCATGTTCAATCAGGACAGCCAGTTCATACATGCCTTTGCAGGAACAGCATCCACCAGTGATGAACAGAATCTAAAAATGGTAATTATGGTAACAGCATACAAAATCACCTCATTTGCATCAGTAATCACATTGGATAGCTGAGTAAACTTGTCAGAAACTGTGTGCCTAATTTGTTTAAAACCTGGAATGAAATTATTATAGAATTTGTACATAAGGTATAGATAGAGCCAAGATTCTGGTTTGGTATCTCTTACAAAAGGCTTATTGTCGCTTCTAAGCACACGTAGAATGAAAAATCATCCACTGACCAGACATTCACTGCCATAGATAAGCACAAAGAAATGTTAAATTGCAGTAAGTAACTGTAAAAATTACTTTCTATGTTTTTATTTTTACCCTAGTTCTGGCTCACTGGTTGCTATTTCATGTCCATTCTATTTTTTCACTGAATGAGAATTTTTCTCTCGGTTCTTACATTCATGGAGGGTGTCAGGTTCTTACAGTACTGCAGATTTCCAGCTGAAACTTAGCTGACAAGTTTGTTGATGATGCATTAGCTATAAAACTACCTGGATCATTGCTGGAGACAGTTCTGCAGGCCTGAGAGCAGTAAACTACCACCCTGTCTCATGTAATCTGGATTACACAGACACAACCAGCTGGCTGAGTATCATCTTCACTACTGCCCTTTACAGGCTAAATTCTCCTTCTAAAAGAATTTCCAAGTGAAAAACAAGAACTATTCTGAGAGCAAACTCAGCAGGCTGAAGCTACCTTCAACTACAGAGGTGTCCTCTTCACAAGGGATTCTTGGGCTTGAATCTCACAGAAGAGGTGGGAGCCTCCACAATTCCCCAGCCATAATTCCGGAGAGGCGTTTCAGTGACACAAGGCAATCACAGAAGCATCCACAGAATCCCTCTGCTGTCCCCTCAAGTGAGGAGGGAAATTTCTCCCCAGTAGGTCCTCAGTAAACATCCCCAGGGAGCAGCCTGATTGCTAGAATTGCAATCTGGGGACAAGGTTTGCCTCTTGTCGCCTACATTGCCATCAGCTGATAAAACTAAGGTGGGCTTTTTATTTTTTGTGTGTCTCAGAAAGGTCAGAAACTATTAACTTCTGGAAGTTTTGCACTCTTAGGGTTTCAAACTTGTAAAACAATTTCTTCCCCAATTCCCTGAAGCTCTGAGCACCACATTTTAGCCTTGGAGAGAGGTTTTACAGCTATACAGATATGCTGAAGCACCTGGAAATTGGGGTTTATAATGGAAATGCTTATAGGCCATTAACTACAGCAGTGCTAGAGGTCATTGTTATAATGGCTTTAAATAAAAACTGTCAGCTACAAATTATTTTTAGAGATGAGTGGGTTCTAGTGCCAAGTGTAACTGGTGAAATCAAAGGGGATATATGAATTGGGAATGCAGAATGTCTTGCAGGAAGAACAAGAGCTGGTGCAGAGAAGACAGAGAAATCCATGTCTTGTTTACACAGGGAGAAGGTTGGGTGTAGTTTGGATCAGTGAATGGGGGTCCCCACGGGGCAAATGCAGCTTCCCAGATAAAGCAAATGAGAGGATTTTTATCCCCTTGGCATATTTTAATATGTAACAGCAGAGCATCAGACAGGAGTGATTTCAGGCTGCTGTGTTTCTTTTTCTGGCATATAAAAAACATTGCCTTGTTATTTCGATAGCCAGTGCTCATCCACCTGTCATTATGGGATGGGTCGCTGCTGACTGTTTAGGTATCCTACAGTACACAACTACTTCATTGTAAACCCGATTTTGCCCATATCCTGCCAAGTTTTGGATGTAAAGGTGTTTCTTCTACTTTGAGGTCACCTGTGACCTCCAGTTGCTGTGGAATGCCAGAAGAAGAACCACAAGGCACGATTCAATGCAGTAGAGTCTTGACTTCTTGATCAAGAAGCATTTTTCAGGCTGGCTTTTCCCCTTAGGAAGTTATGAGCTAAAGCAGCTCAGAAACCTGTGGCTCTGTCTGGTGTCATAAATGAGCATTTCTAGCTTCTGCCACCACATCTATGGAAAATCTTACTTCTCTGGCACAAGGGTCCTCTGTATCCTGGTGCGCAGTCACAGGTGCCATCCTCTGGGGAGCAGGATCCCCCGTTCTCACAGTTGCAGGAGATGGAGCAGTTTGGTCCCCAGCGGCCCTGGGTGCAGATATTGTCACAGTGGATGCCTGGAGATGGGAAGACACGCGTTAGGTTTCACACAGCTTACTCAAAGCTCATTGATCAAAGAAGTGTTTGGCTGGACTGATACCTCACAGCACATCACACAGCAAACAAGGCAGCCAGCAGAGGAAACAGCTCTCCTTTTATCTGCTTAATAAAGTGAAAATTAAGAAAATGCCAAAGAGGTGAATTCTGTAGGTGTTAGTGGGCTCCTGTTCAGTCCGTAGCACTATTAAAGAAACTCTGCATGTCACCCAAGAGATGAAGGTCAGGAATCGCTTTAAAGTCAAAAAATATCTCAAATAACTGGGCTGGAAATATGCAGTTGATTGAGTACTGATTACTTAACTGTTGTGAATTGGAAGACAAAAAAAAAAAAAAAAAAGAAAACTCAGGGTTCTGCAAAAACAGGTCCAGCATTTGGATTCTCGAACATATGTAAATTCAGTTCCATGCTGTGTATTGTTCACTTCCTGGGCTAAACCACCCTGCTCTGGGTTATTCTGCACAGACTCCACATCCACCCAGAGCTCCCTGAGTTTTGTGTTAATGAACCAAGTTCTGATCTAGCAAGTGGCCATATGTGGGCACAGGCTGATCATTTGCATGTTAAACGGAGACTGAGACCTGCCAATCCAGCTCCCAGTGATTCCCAGGGTTGCTGTTTGACATTTATTATTGTGAAAAGCAAAGCATGGAAACGGTGAGCGAAGCACACAGCCAGAAAGCTTAACATGAGGCTTCTGGCATCATGTCAACTGGTTTTGTTTTAACTGGTGACTTTTAAAAACAACCTTGTGCCACGGCTTGTCACATATAAAAGCTATCTAAGGATTTGATCATGCACACCATTACTTGTCCGAGAGCTTCTCAACTCCACCGGGATAAGATGGTACCAATACCTGCAATTAGCAGGACTATTTGCATGATCAAGGGCTCCTTGGATTGAAAAAGGTTTGCAGGATCATGAACTAGGGGAGACATTAAGCACTGCCAGCTGCAGGGAGCGGCATTAGCAGCAGCACACTGTAGGCGCCGATAGCAAGAGAAAAAAAAAATGAATCACAGACTGGCTTGAAAATTTTCCTAACAACATTGTCACACCGCGTGCCTTACAACTGCACCACCAAGATTTGATGGTATCCACATGCCCCAGCCAGACTTTGAACATGAAGATGTTCTTTATCATCCATGCACATGTCGCCGCTGCATAATGGGATCAATGCAGACGAGGGCTCTGAGAGCCCCAGCCTCAGCCAGCGGTTGGATTAGTGCCTCGCTAAGGGGAAATACAATCCCAAGTAATTTCCTCCACCTCTGATAACTTCATCTGGATGCTACAGGTAATGGACTGTATTTGTGAGGCTGTGATCTGTACAGTCACCAAACTTTGAGGATTATTAAATCAGCTAAAAGTCATTATAAACACACTTACAGTGCAGTTTCAAGTTGGTTTTATAAATCTCTGAAGTTAATGCAGTAAGAAATACTGCAGAGCCAAAATTTCCCTTTTCTGAAGATTAATCACACAATTATAATGTCCCTTCCTAGAAAATCTTAACCGAGTCTGGCAAAAGTACAGTTTCAAATGGGGTTTCTAGTAATACATGATCATAGCTTTATTTATAAAGAGGCATGGTCCGTGCAGTAGAGCTTAATAAAAACCACATTAAAATACAGTAAAAGCATAATACAAGCTCTATCCCTTAATATTTAAGTAAATAAATCTGATAAAACAGGAATACAAAAAGCGACAAGGAACATTTGTATTAGTAAAATCAAGAAAAAACAATTATTTTAATATAATTTTCCCTACTCCCTTTGAAATCAAATATATCCTTGGATTACTTAAACAGTAAGTGCTCTGTGTGTGCATTTCTGTAATACATCTACAGGAGTCTGTAATTAAAGTCACACAATAACTCGTAAATAAATAAATACATTTCATATTTATAGATAAATATATATGATCGTTTATAGTTTTGAGAGTCTCAGCACGAGCTCCCAGAAATGAAATTCAGACACAAATGCAGAAAAATGTGTCTCTCTTCCTCCTGACGGCGGTATTAAAAATACAATTCTCTCATTGTGAATGGGCTATTTATAAACGGAGACAATTAAACAGCATTATTTCTTGTCTCTTGTGGCAAAATTTGGGGAAGAATGACAGCGACTCCTGTCTCTTGAAAGGTAGCTGCATTAGAATGCCATGGCCGTTCTTTGCAGCAGCAAAGTCCTTCCTTTAGTAATGAATAATGAGGGATGTCTTCCCGCTCCTAACGAAGGCAATGAGTCATTGTGAAGCTGATTGTTGTAACAAAATGTAAAGGGAGGGGGAAAAGGAAACCTTCTAGAAGACACTGATACCCATTACAGCAGTTATTTATTTGTAGTTTTTCAGAAGACAACCGAGAAGGTGCCGCAATCGATGTTTATATTACTCTAAGTTAATTCTCACGGAAGACCTTATTTTTGGAGGCTCCTCCATGTATTGAATCACAAATGTAAATGAGGAGTTAAAATTGCATCTGGACATGCATGTCTTATGGAATTGTGCTAAAAAAAGCACCTTAATTTTACAATTCCCTAACTTGGCAGTGCATGGAGGGGGAGTCCGTCCCTCCCAGCTACTTTACAACCGGAGTCAGTGAACCAGCAAGCTCCTTTAACGTAAAACTTTAATGTTTACTTAGGAACTTGCTGATGAACATTTCTGATAAGCAATTTGTTTTCCATTTCCAGAAACATGAAAAATGCTGAAGTCGACACATCTCTGTATTATCTCATGTTATAACCGCAGATTCCTAATTTATGAACAAATTCCTTGTTTCACAGGCACGATGGAGAAATTAGAAAGACAACTATCAGAAGAATAAGTCCTTGAAGCTGCAGGAAGCAGTTCTATACAGAAACTCTATTGCCTAGATACCAGGAAATTTATCTTACTGCCTGAGGCCATGGTTCACAATTGCAGGTACTAGTATGAAATTACACTTCCAAGACCTCCTTAAACAATGTTCTGGAGGTGAACTGTAAATGAAATTCACGTAACTTACATAAAATGATAGTTATCCACTGTCCCTGGGCACAGGACACTTGCGCTCTCGTGCAGTAAGTCAGAGTAAGGGCAGAGTTTGCTCTGGCTTTGAATTCTGATTGAAACTCAGCCACAAAACCTCCTTGTCCTGGAGTGCATTTGGGGCACAGGATTTCTGCAAACATTCTCTGCTCTCCAGTAGGATTTTCACTGCCATTCCTTTGGAATTTCACTGTACTTGGAATTCCTCTGACTGTCCCAGGAGTGACTTCACTTCCCCTTCCCACTCTGCCTCCCTTTGCGCACACAGTGGGTAGGAAAGTGCCTGAATTGTTGTTGTGTCTGCTGTGAAAAACACAATCTGGAAGGAACTTAACCCACCAAAGAATCATGACTGCGCTCTTTTAAGGGACACCTACACAGGGATCTTTCTCCTTAAGGGCCCTTCTAGAATAGTTTACTACCAAGTGGTAAAGCACCTGCTGTCTGGGATATCGGGGGTATCTGGTGTTCCTCGAGCACAGACTTACATTTAGATTGGATACTAGGAAGAAATTCTTTGCTGTGAGGGTGGTGAGGCACTGGAACAGGTTGCCCAGAGAAGCTGTGGCTGCCCCAGCCCTGGAGGGGTTCAAGGCCAGGCTGGATGGGGCTTGGAGCAACCTGGTCTAGGGAGAAGTGTCCCTGCCCAGGGCAGGGGGGTCGGAACTGGATGATCTTTACAGTCCACTCCAAATCTACCCGTTCTATGATTCTATGATAAGCTTGTGTCCAGTTTACCTGGAGCAGCATAAATTTTTACCAGATGAAGTTGTTTCTTTGTATTAAGATTTACAAATCAGACTGTGCAAGACCAGCTAACATCCACACAGCCATCATGGAAAGGAACAAGGAGAAGTGAAAAGCAAAAAAATCCACCCAAGCCATACAACTGGGACGTAAGAACTACTTCATATACTGCTTCCATTAATAATCTTCAATGGCTCCAACGAAAGTTTGTCAAAGTAATGCAGATTTAGTACTGCCTGTAACTGTATCACACTGAAGGGCTTTGGAGGATGAAATTCCTGAAACGCAGACATAAGTAGAATTCCCTTTCTTCCCCTTCCAGCTTACTTGTGCAATTGCACTCATGCTTGGGGATTACATCTCTAGCTCTTATTAAAGCCTGACATTGTTTTTCTGCCTTGTCTCTAGACAGTTGGAAACTAATACTCCAAACACAATAGAAAAGCAAAAATGGATGGAATAAATGAGAACCAGTGGCCTATTTTTGACCAGTGCTATCCCCCTGACAGTAGACTCCGCAGCAGGGTCTGCATGCTGCCCAGCATCTAATTATCTTTCAGGGATGGAGGAATTTCATAAATTGTAGGATGTAGCTCCCTTCCCCCCATGTACTTTAATTTTGTATCTACCAGTGTACAACTGTAATTATATCTCTGAATAAGATCTTCAGCTTCCCCCCCCCCACTCCCCCTCCCAATAGTCACAATCTAAAGACTGACGCAACATCAATTAGCAGTGACAGGAATGATTTCAGCAGACATTTGAATCCAGCACAAACATTGTGCTCTCCTCCACCTGTCTTTCAACATGACATGAAGTCATAATAATCTCTTATTTCTGGCATTTGAATAGCTTTGGAAAGAACGGCTTTTTATGCATAAATAGGGGCTGGATTTATGCAGGCAATACAGTGGAGGCCTGAAGTTTGGTGAGTCACGCTTGGCTTTGATCTAGAATGCCTGGGAGCTTTTGTCTCTAATTCTTAGCTGTGGTTTGTCTACCTGTTGACACAGTACACAGTGGCAAAACCACAACAGCAGCAATACCGCTTCAATAGCAGAAAACAGCCTGCTGATTACAGCTGCAAGGCTATTTCAGATAAGTAATTGCAGAAAGTGGGCCAGCAAGCACTTGATTGTACTGAAAAGAGGTATAGGAATGTGATCGCTGAATGTGATCTCCAGAACGGACTGCTCCTGCATGCGATCCCATCCCTCTGGTCTCCATCACGCAGGACTGTCCCACCTGCAGTGATCCCTTTGGCAGCTGTAGCTCATCTCCCACCAAGTCGACAGGCCTGGCCTGGGGTTGTCCAGCTAGGGTCAGGGCCAGAGTCCACTGGAAACCTTGTCTTGGCCTCCTAATTCATATATTTCTTTCCGATAATGATTTCTATAATCATATCTTCACGTTTTCTTCAACCGTATTCTCTTTGCTTGGTACTCATATTGCTGTTTCACTTATGTTTTCCCTATAAATTCTATTTAAATCAGTTTTGTATTTGAATCTAGATGAGCGTGCTTTCCTAAGTAGTGAATATTTTACTGCTTCGGGCTATAAAAGGTAAAAGAAAATTCAATAAGAACATAAGAAACAAGTGTCCGATTAGCTCTGGATCAGCTGTTCAGAAGGTGTTACGACAGCGTACAAACTAGAGTTCATAAAGAATACTTGATGCCTTTCTATCACTTTTGGCTCCTTCATATTTATTCCTACCTGAGGCAAACCCTGAATTATTTGACTCAGATCAAGCCTGAAACACCACAGCACAATTCATGACAGCTCAGCATTTAAGGATGCTGAAGAACAGGAAAATCTGCTTGGGGAGGGCAGCAGATAGAAGAAAACATAAAGGGATCGCTCATAAAATTAAATGGAAACATTAAGAATTGATGGCTGCTCATCCAGTCTGCAAATAAGCTATTTTTGTTTTTATATAGTGAAACTATTCGACAGAGATAACAGCAGCCACACTCACATTATCTATGAACTTTTGTGGTGTTTTCAGAATGCTTCCCCAACTCTGAACCTTGTTTCCAAGAGAAGGAGTGGAGCCCTTGCCTACCTTGCTAAGAGCTGCTCATTGGTGGGCTTCGGAGGAGTGACTCCTGCGGGCAACAAACCATCAGTCTAAATAGTAAGGTCCTAAATAATGAAGAATAAGCTTTTCCCTGCAGCCAGTGAAATATTCTAAATTGTCTCCTCTCTCATCATTGCATGTGCGATTTATGCACCCATTAATGTAAGTTTTTTTCTGAAAGTAATATACTTACAGGCTAATGCACCTCTGTGGAGCACTAATCGTACCCCTAGTTTTAATTATCTAGAGAAAACTCCAGATATAAATCATCCAACTCGAGGAATTTGTGCAATAAAAGCTTTTGAGGCAAGAGACCTACCTCACAAGAAACCAAGTATGTCAAAATGTTTGCTAAAACTAAGGATCATCTGGTTCCCCTTGCTACAGGATATTCTCCCGGGTGCAGTATAGCAGGAAGAAAAGTTGCCACCAGCAGAAAGGGCAGATCTTGAAGAAAACGGTACTAAAAGGAGTCAAGCCCTGTGAAGTCCTCCTTCCCCTTTGGGACTCTTCCTTCCTGCCACCTCTCAAGACCTGGACATGGTTTCAGGCCAATAAGGAAGCGAAACCTGGGGAATACCCAAGTGCACCATCAGCAGGTAAACAGGAGGGAGGATCTTGTAAGTGGGAAAAAATATTTTGCTCTTTTGCTGTCCTGGCTTCAGCGTTCAAGCCCCCAAGCAAAGCCATGAGCTAAGAACGGGTTTAGCAAGAGCTGTTTTACAACCCAACGTACACAAGCCTTTCATGTTCGTGATAACACTGACTGAAATTCAACCTTTTCTCCTTGGTGTAGGATGGGATGGAAAGTATTTACAAGGTTTGTCACTGCAAAGGCTTAGAGCAATAACACACATACACAACATTTGAGCTTGCTGGCTGTTTGCTGAATGATCTTTCTTTTTTCTTCTTTCCCACAGAGCGTGCCAGCATCCAGTGTTGAGTCTGCTGAAATGTTCACAAAGAATTTTTCACCGCATCTCGCCCACACTTATTTATAGGTGAACATATTATACACACAGCCGAGTTATATATAGAATGTTTCCATCTCAAAACACAAAAGGGTTAAATATCTCCAGCATCCAGTTTCATTTTTTAGAATAAGCGTAGCCCAGGGTGCCATCCAAGCTATGTCTTCTCACATAGATTTAAAAGCTGTCCTTTAATAAGTGAAAACAAAACCAAAAATAAAACCAAAGAAAAATGAACTTGTCTCTCTTCTGTGTTTACAAGCCCGACACTGCAATCATTTGCATGCACGCTCAAGTTTAGCGCTAGGCTTACTGCAGCTTCTAATTATAGTCTAAGGGTCTGATCCAACTCCCACTGAATGAGTGGCAAAAATCCAACTGATTTCACAAAAGGTGAAATATGCACTAAATCTGGCGCAGGACAAACACAACTAAACCTCAGATGAAAATCTGGAGCCCCCTAGATATCTGCCAAGGAACTCACAGACATAATTAATGTCAGGACATCAATGAAGTCTTTGATAGGACTTCATAATTCATATTTTTGAAAATTAGCCCTATATCAGCAGGAACCATACTTAAAGGTTCTTGTCAAAGAGAGAATTTTTAAGCACAGCCTGACATTAAAATCTTATCAACTCACTTGAAATTAAGTCAATGAAAAATTAAAGCTAATTTCTAATAAGCTTATGCTACATTCACAGACTAAAGGGCACTTGTCGAATCCAGAGAGTAAGCATACTTTTCCATACGGAAAAGATGTTCACGTTTCAAAGGCAGAGGCCAGAAGAGAGGCTAAAATGCACCATTTTAGACTGACTCTAAAAGTTTCTAGTTTTCCTGTCTGTTTAAAGCTAATGTAAGGATACAGAACAATCACAGAAATAAATTATTAATTTAAAAATGTGGGATAAGACTGTCAAAAGTGATAAGTGCAAAATATGGTTTAGATAATGGGATTAGACATCTAGAAAATGCACGTTTAATAGGAACTTACTATTGGCCCATTCTGATATTTTAGGCTTTGTATTAGAAATCACGAGAGTACGAAACAGTCTGATGTTAAAAAAAAAAAAAAAGCCAACCCACAACATTAGGAATTCTAAAATCCTGTGGATCTCTTCAGGTAAAAACCTGTAGGTGTATAAAACAAGCCCTAGACTTCCTCTGGTTTTGAAGACAGGTAGAAAAGTCAGCTACCAATTATAATATTATGCTCTTGGCGTTGATCTATTAATGGCAATAGAATTATTTTGGCTTCAACCTTGTACAGCTAAGGACAGGATCTGCCCCTAAATTATAAACTGGATACTGCTGCAATGGAAGAAAAGTCATATTAACACAAATAAAATGCATTTGATGGAAAGGTGGGGTTTTTTTTCCTTCTTCAAAGATATACCACCTTCTTGCAAAGAAGTCAGGAAAACTGAAGTTAAAAATACCTTAGAGCTCACCGTCAAAGTGGTCACTGCTTCTTTAAAATTCAAAAAGGCCTTCCCTCGAGGAACAGGCTTATCAGTTTTACTGAATTAATGTGTCCACAGGAGGGAAAAAAAACAGAGTTCTGTGTTTGAGTGACAGTGCAGATGTCACTGGCAGCCTGCAAATTCTCACAAACGTGAAGTCTCATTCCTCAAAGCTCACCTTATCTGCGACCGGCCGACGATGCCCGACCCCATTAACCGGCTTCCATAATCACTCGTGGAAATCCCTACAACTGGAGACTACCACAACTACTGTACAATATTTCTGGACATGATAAGAGACACCTAGGGTTTATGTTGCTGGCAACGTGTGAAAATGATTGAGGTTGTAAAGGACAGTGAAATATCTATTTTGATTTCCTGTATGTAACAGCAAAGAGGGAGGCTGCTCTCTTATGAGCCATGAACAAACCCCAAAGGTGAAAAGTACCAACGCAATAACAAGAGATTTCTTCCTTAACACCACGTCTCATCTTCATACCTGTGTTTGCCACCCTGAGTAATTATGGAAAATCTATGAGGAGTTCTTTTAAAATTAACTCTGGGATGGACACGTCTATGTTTTCCATCCTACACCTGTGGAGCATTCCATTTTCCCCACATGTTTTTGGGATGCTAAAATGTACTGACTAAACTTCAGATATTCAGAAAAGCCACAGAGCAGACAAGTTCAGGGGATAATTGAGATAGCATCACAACTGCAGCGTTCCGTAAAAACCACAGGGTGATACAAAAAAAAAGAAAAAGAAAAAGGAAAAGGAAAAGGAAAGATAGAAGCAAGATTCAGATAAGACAGCATTTCAGATTAAAGGAATTCAGATAAACAGGATTTTAACTGACCTTAACATTTACAGAAATGGAATATATCCCCCTGCAGATCGCATCCTATTTAATCCCACTGTAATATCGGAAAGGTTAACAAAATACACACTGCCACAATTAACTCGAAGCGCATTGACTCGTTACAGGGAGGAAATGAGCTTGCTGGGAGCATCAGCCAAGCCCGTGGCTTTCCTTTCCGTAATCCTTTAGCGAGTGGGGTGTCTGACTGTGAAAAGGAACAGATTCGGGCCTTGGAGACAGGAAGAAGGATGGCTGGGCCCGGCTCCCCAGAGAGCCCTGCTGACCTGCCTCAGGCCACACACACAGGGAGCACCTCCAGAAATTAGAGGCCAGGCCAGCAGCTATGGGCAATTTAATTATCAAGGGTTGTACTGAGTCAACCAGCTAAAGGCTGTGCAGTAATAATGAGCTGATGCCCACAAGGAAGCTATTTCTGGTAGGAAACATGCTGCCAACAGCCACCTTGAGGAGAGAGGACCACACTGATGGGGTTTGCAGTTCAGTTTGCCAAACCCAAAAGGTTTGGCAGGAGCTGTGGCACTAGCTTTACACCTAACAGAGGAACCTGCCTCTCCATGTTCTCCCCAGCTTCTGACCCACCTGGTGAGGCTACCAGGGCAGCCCGTCCTTTTCTGTCTGGTTTCAAGTTATTTATTAAGAGGAGTATAACTGAAACTTCAGATTTTATTGCTGTCTCTGAGCATCCAGGAAGGGAGGTTGCATCTGGGTGAGATAAGATTGACAACTAGTTCTCTAGGACCCGTTTGCTTGCAAAGGGCTTCCAGGAAAAGCTCCACCATGTGGTTTTTCTGCACTTCCATTCTCTCTGAAGATTCGGTGTGTGCAAGATCCCTAATTAACCAAATGTGATTAGCACTGAAGTACTTAATTTTCAAGGATTTTCGTTTTAACCGAAATACAGACAAGATAACACCTCTTCCACAAATGACTAGTATGTTAGGAGCTTTAAGGTCTCTGTGTGCACACACAGGCCTAGAGTTGAAGCACAGAAGCGCTATGGGTCTAAAACGCATGGCAGATCTGGAGTAAGAGACACCCTTCTTAATCTTTAGAAAAAAATCAGTCTGATGAGTCAAGTTCTGATCCTGCCAGGGTTGACACATTTCTCTTTTAACCTGGCAACACTATGAAGAAGTCTTTGGATTTCAGGGGCACTTATTTCTATATGTCAGGTTACACATACGCAGTGCTGGTTCAAGCTGGAGAACTCCATCCAGCGCGAGGCCGAGCCCTTGTTGTTATTGCATCTGACATCTCCCTCACGTGGAGGAAAATTCAGCTCTGTGTTGCACCAGCAGGTCACTGATCTGATTTTGGCCAACATTTTAAACAAGTTTCACTTGGCTTGTATCACATGAGAGCCTTTTGCCAATGTGGTTTTTGGTCTTTTATGCACAAATATCATGCTCGCCACGCTATTTACAAAGCCACCGGTGATACGCTGTGCCCGTGTACCTGGCTGGCTAATTTTCAGCACTAACAACTGGGTGCAATCATCTTTATATCTCAGCTAACTTCTGCCTTTGGCCTCACATGTGCAATTCCCCACTGAACTTAATCGAAACTGCATATGCACATCTCTAAGCAGCTTGTTGCCAGCGTGCTTATTTATGCATACAGCTGGTTTGCACAGCTTTGTGATTTCCTGGCTGATGTGTGGGAATCTCTTCATCATCTTCCCCTCTGCCAGGTACACTCTGCTCCTGAAAATTACCTTCCCCTAGCTGGTACACAAGGAAAAGCGTCATCCTGAAGAAAACTTGACAGGTGGCAGTTGTAACACAATTAAAGGATGGTAGACTGCTCTTAACTTACATTGTATGCCACTCTTTACATGCCTTTTTTCTTCTTTTCCCACTCTTCCTCCACGCTCTTACCATCTATCAGTCTCTGAAGGTTTGTATCGGTAACAACTTGAAAACTACTTGAAAGAAATTGGGTTCAATCTTCCCCTTGATCTTTACATAGAACATTGACATCAAGAGGGAGTCCCACGTGTGGGATGAACATACAGAATATGCTGTTTCAGATGAAGTTTTTTTGCTATTAGGATCAGAAAGCCATGTGAATTCTCTGTCTGGTGTGAGTGGGCAGGAAAACCTTCAGTTGTTCCATGATTCTGAACTTTTCTGATCTTTTTAAGGCCATGCCTAATTAGTACCAAATTCAGAAAGCAAAAATTTAAATCTGAATTATTTATCACATCATATTTATAAAATGCACTGCGATGCACATCATGGCCCAGTTCACAACAACTACAGATAAGGTTAATCCTTCACTGATGCCATACTCCTTAATATGAAAATATAATTATCTAGCTGGAGAGTTTCTTAAATTACATACTTTCAAACTCGCATGAGCAGAATTTATCTTTGTGTCTGGTGCTAAGCCGAGTGGAAAAAACACTGGAAGCAGAATTGACAAAACACGTGTTGGCTCTGTCTGTCTATCAAGCGCACACCTTACACAGCCCTGTCAGCATCTCAACTCCTACCTGGGCTCAAATACTAACGTAGTGATTTTCCTCCCTGGAGAAGGGAGTTCCAGAACTGCAGGGACACACTAAAGGATCAAGTGCTTAGTCTGCAGTAAGTCCCCGGCAAGTTAATATACATTTATCCTGCCCAACATGGAAATTAAAAAAAAAAAAGGATAGCACAGGAATTATTCTTACCTCTACTTGGAGCAATTTGTATCTGCATTTGAGGTACATTTACAGATGTGCATGGGAGTAAGTACAGAGTATTTCCTGCAAATTATTTTGAGAAAAACCCACACCTGTAGTCTACATTGTCTGCAAAGTAGATTTTCTGCAGAATGCTATATCCACACATGTAATAAAATAAGTGTGTATAAATATACTTCTTCAATTTACTGTACTTTAAAAAACTGTTTACTCCCGTGAAGAAACTCACAACAACTACAGGAAAGCCAACCAACTGTTTCTTTGATCATCATCAATAATGCACAGTAGAGGCTTAAAGGCTGATAGATGGATATATTGACAGTAAAGAGGCTCAAAGAAAGAAGAACGCAGTCCAGTGAGTGAAGAATTCAAGCTGGAGGAGGGGATATTACTGAGCTCATAGAATGGATTTTCTTGTGGAAGAAATGCTCTTTTCAGGGATGCACGCCCAGTATCTTTGAAAAGTAGCTCTGTTGCAAGCAGCATGCAGAACTTCCCATTTTTGCATTTTATTACATTCTAAAAAGATTGTTTCCATTGTACATTCTAAGTATAATTTCACTGCTTTCGCTTCATGCTTCTAGGAGCTGAGTGGCTGTGGTGATGTTCTCTCCATCAGACGCGGCAGGCGTGCTTTGGTTTAAAGCACAAATGAAGGGATAAGGTGACAGTATCCCAAATGTTGGCTGCCCAATCAGCCTGCCTTGCTCCATGCATTCTTCCAACTTGTGCTTGTTTGAAAAACAATTGCATTTCCCAAATGAGTTAATACAAGTGCATTTTGATTGTCAGTGATACTGGTGGTTCTGCAGCTACAGGCAAAAGTGTAAGTTTATTTCCCTCCAGGGCCTCTACAGAGAGCTGAGGAAGATTAACCAGTATTTTAGGCAGCTAAGTGTGAAATGCTGGTTGGGTCAATAACGTGCTCCCTGCTGCTGTTACGCCAGCTGTCAAAAGCCAGCACAGAGACAGATCAGTTGGAGTCAAGTGCAGGTCTGATTGTACCAAGATCTCCAGCCTGGGCTCTCAGACATCACTGAATGTTCCTCTCTGCCTCTGTGTAATCACAAGAACTCTGTGTCAAACCAGCATTAATCTGCTCTCTGTAACTATGCCTCTGTGTGACAAGCATGGGAAAATGGGAAAAGCCTAAAGATAACTGGGTTTTGTAGGATGGAGCAGCTAGAATGACTCTTAGCATTCAGAAAACACCCTTCTGCAGCCCCAGTGTGATGGTTCCAGGATCCACTGCTCCACAACTGCACCCCTGTGGGAAGGGCTATTCAAGGAGAAAAACTCCGCAGGATTTCCAGATGAACTGCATCCCTCCTGAGTATTCTCTTTACAGAAGGCTAACATCTGGCTCCAGGTTTGGAGCCATCTTCAACTAATCTGAATACAAATTTAATGAATGCCAATTATTGTCACCATTGTGAGTGATTTAAATATGGGTAAGCTCAGCTGATCTTGTCTCAATCTATTAGTCAAAAGTTTGCGGTCTCAAGTCCAGGGCTGTAACTGATGCAAAGGCAAAGCAAAACAACCCATCCCTTCAACCCCTTCCTCAAACCCTAAAACAACAAAGTCCGCAAGGTTCACAAAGGTAATTGCTAAAGTTACCTGTCCAGCCCGCAAGACAGCAGCAGTAGCCGGTGACAGGATCACACCCATCTGCGTGGTTACAGTCACAACGTTCACTGCAATTAAGACCATATGTTCCATCCTTCAAAAAAAATAAATAGAAGAGTCTCTCAGTAATCAGTTTTTTGTTCCAGAATGTGCAAAATCATCTATCTTGTTCCTCTTAATGCTGAGTCGCATTTTTTTTAAATTAACATACAGAGAAGATAGAAAAACCTCAGCGCCTAACATTTCTATACAGAACCAAATGAGGAATCACTTTAAAAAATTATGTTCAAGAAAACGTGGATAACACGGCAGTAAGTCTGTTAAAATATAATGCAAATTCTACTTGACTGCTAGAACCCCCATCTGTTATTTACACATTATTTCCTCCGGACATCCGTAGACAAAATGTGATACTGAACTACTGTGCACTTAGAAGAGCAATGGGGGCTCTGGTTTTAAAGGGGATGCAAGACCATCCCAGTTGTACTTACAGGACATGGCTGGTCACAGTAGTCCCCTTGCCACCCAGGCGAGCAGAGACAAAAGCCATCAGCCGGCCTGCAGGCTGCTCCGTTTGTGCAGTAGCATGTCTGGTTGCAGTTAAGACCCCAACTGCCACTTGAACACGGAATAGAGCAATCCACTCCTTGCCACCCTAAAGAAGCACAAGAGAAACAGCGTTTGGGATGTTTTCACCAAAAAAAAAAGAAAGCAAGAAAAGGCAGCTTGCAAACTGCAGCTGTGATTCTAGGACCAGTTTCCTCCTGATCTTGGTGTAAATTAGGACTATCTTGAGGTCAAACCCTGACTCTTTAATTATGACCTCCTAACTTCATCTACAAGCATATCTACATACAGAAAGGAGATACAGCTATCACCTTGTTGGCTGTTACAGGATTAAGGTGTCTGATGCCTCTCTGGGAACTGCTTGGGCAGCAAGAGAGAGTGCAGTAAAACCTGGCAGGATGGAGACCTGCAGAACAGCAAGAATGCAAGAACCTTGCCATTTGATACTGTCTGTTACTTACTTAATTTTGTATTTTTTCTTTTTTTTTTTCTTTTTTTGAAAATGCTCTTTAATATAAAGAAGCTATTGCACCTAAAAAAAGACCAAGGCCATCATTTCTAACCATTAAGGCTCAAATCTTAACTGCCAGCCGCACAATGGCTTTCATTACACTGCAGCTGTACGTAATGGAGTTGAGCGGTAACTCATGGTTTATACACCCTCATTAAATGGGGTTCTACAGTGATCCATTAATTCACATTTGAAATGCCAGATTTTATCGTTATTTGCCTCACTTCTCTTTTAGGGCTTATGTATGCCATACAGGCATAGCTCATATTGGTATTCTGGGGGAAGGCACTGCCACATGGGGGACAGAAGAGGCGTAAGAGCTGTTGTGCTCTGGAGTGGTACAGGATTTCTCAAATAATTAGTGGGCAAATGGATTACGGTCACTCCCAGACACATAAGGGAATTGTGGACAAAAAGAGGCTTGTCTTACAGACAGTTTCTGGAGCAGGCAAGGTTTCTAGCTTCCTCAAAGGACCCCACAACAGCTCAGGGGACAGAGGGGTCCTGTGCATGGCTGAGGTGTCACACATCAGGGTACAGCAAGGATGGGAAGCTGAGGAAGGCAACAAGGGCAAACAGCCCAGAGTTCCCAAGCATAGGGTTGGCAGCCAGGATGGGCTAGAAGCCCAGAGCACCAGGAAAATATGTGGGAATGGCCCAGTCCAAGGACCAGGATGCAGTCTGCAGGTCAGGGTCAAGTCTGGTGGGGAAAACCAGGGCTAGGTACATCCCAGTGCAAGGGGCTAAAGAAAAGACAGTCAGGAGGATGCCCCTGATCCCTCGCCCAGTTGAGTCATTCCAGGCACAGAGGGGAGAACAGGGGCATCTGAGTCCTGGAAATACGAGGTGGCAAAGTAACAGAGAAAAAACCTCAACAGTCTGGGGATTGCTTTGCATTTGCTTTAGAGAGGAGCTGTGGCTCTGCCAGCACGCTTAGTTGTGTGACCTGTTCTTGCAGCACAGCAGTTAAGTCTGGCCCCTGCTCAGGGCAGAGACTAAACATACAGTCAAGCCCCTGTTGAGTTCTGATACTCAGGCAGACTGTTAAATTACCGACAGGCACAAAGAAAATAGCGAAGTTACTGACTGCACAGATGTGCCACTTTAAAAGGGGAGAAGCATTGATGCCAAATTGCAGACAATTGTTAAATCTGAATTTCGTTTACCTTCTTTGCAATAGCATAGACCGTCCACGGGGGAACAGGCACCATCGTTTTTGCAATTACAGACTGAGGAGCAATTGGTTCCGTAGGTCCCTGCCATGCAGGTGAAGGTACAGTCGTCTCCCTGCGAACCAAAAAAAAGTCAAGAGTCAGCTAAAGAAATCTGAATTGCAGGAAATTCCCATCTCTGCACAGGGAAACTTTCTCTTTCCAAACAGTGAACAGAGTGTTATGAGTTGATTGCTGAGTCTTCGGCACTTGAGCAGTCACCGCTGCTTCCCATGATTATGATGCAATTAGCGCTTTGATTGACTTGGAGGAAAGGGACAAGTTTCTGGCGTTTGTTCAGCAGGAGGTGGGGAAGTTACAAAAACAAACCTCCTAGAACAGATGTTAGATCATTAAGCAAAACATCACTTACGAAACACTAATCACAAAATATACAGTCTGAAACGGTGCAAAGATTGCCCTGCATTTCTTGGAAAATATATTCTAAGAATAGGGCTGTTAAAAGGCTAAAGGATCTTGTACGTGCTCATCTTCCACAGACTGTCAGAGAGGAAAACTACACGACAGGTGCATTAGACCTTTTTGATGCGTAGCTGGTACCTGCATTTGTTTCCCATTAATTTTCATGAGGTTGTGACTCCAGGAAGGATGCTGAACAGGGAGTGATGTGCGTGTCGGTGGGGAGGCACATAGAGCAGAACACAAAAACGGACTCTCTCTGTCCCGTTTCTGCTTTAGGTGTGGGGGAAGCGAGGGAAAGGAGAGTAAATATTCACATGTTACAGAAATATGGGATATGGGATATTTCAACAGTAAATTATGGTATGCTGTATGCATTGATCACCTTATGTGACTGAAAGGAGAGACACAGTTCTTAATAATAATGTTCCTCTAAGGTAACATGTCAGTTGAAAAGTAAGCATGATCCCTTTAAACCTATTTACTAAGTCCCATAGTCTGGTCAATAAATGTTAGGATATATGAGGTATTTTGGCTTCTTTTTCTTCTGTTTAGTCCTGACTTTCACATCACAAATTAGCTTCGAAATTTACTTCTTCAGTCAGGCAAACCTCAATAATTTAGTTCTGTGTCAGAGAAAGCTATACTACTTCCAAGTTAAACAGTAACTATACTGCAGAGTGTGACCTACACCATAGCTCAGGGGAAAAGATACTGGTCAAGATGTACTTTTGCAGGTGAGAGGCTTCACTGTTTGACAGGAGGATCCATTTATCAGGGTATAAATGCACAAAATGTCAGCTTCCCTATGCCACGGCAAGTACCTCCAGGAGCCTGTATATCACAGCACCAGACACTGAGACAGTAAAAGGAAATATGAACAGATTTTTGAGCACCATAAACCCCCATATGCTTGCCGTAGCAGTTCTGCCTAGCACCAGTATGACTCATCCTATTTTATACCCAAAACTTTGTTGTAGGGGGAAGTAAAAGAAAAGGTTAAAATACACACAATTCAGAAGGAAAACCTCCAAGTCTCTGCTTTGTGAGTGAAAGCGGTGTTTGGAAAAGATGCTGGCTTTGACCTTGGTGGAGTAAAACAAGTTCCCCTGAAAAGGCTTGGCAGGGAAAGGTGCTGTCGAGGCAGCCAGAAAATCCAGAGCACGCTGCCCCTCATTACCCTGCCAGCAAGGCCAGGCAATGAGCTACAGCCACCCCGAGCCCAGCCGGCCGGCAGAGGGGCATTCAGTCTCCATGCCTAATCACTCCTCTGCCTTCCTCCTCTGTGTGACAATTAGACAGCCAATTAGTGCCATTTAGAAAGCCCTATCTTGTGCGAGTGAAACTCCCAACTCATTTCATGTCAGACATGGAACTGCTGGTACCGCTAATAATTTCTATGACAACTGACCTTATCTGGATTTGAACTGGTGATTGAGAAGGAAAATTCCTTTGAAAAGGAAAAGCAGAACAGAGTGGTATGGAGCTAAATTATCCCCCTTGGAACCAGACGAACTCAAACAGCATCTGGGCCACGGGTGGAAGCAGGAGGTGGATCCCGAGTTTTCTTGGGACCCTGAGTTTTCTCCAGTTTTCTGCAGATTTACTCTGCGTGGAGGGCAGTCAGGCACAGACACCATGGGTATCCCAAAGAAAAAGTACCATGTACAAGCTGAACATCAGTCTGTTTCATCTATATTCACCATGCCTTTCAGTTTTGGCATTTAATTCAATATACTATGTTTTACGGACTAATAAAGGTTGGTGACGCTGGCTGTCCACCTTATATACACTTACTTTGCAAACAAACCTTAGCTGAAAAAATAACTGGCTTAATGAGATTTCTATCCCTGGGTTTAACAAGCGAGACCTTCAGAGCTCTCTGAGTGACAACTGCCAAATGCACTTAACTTCTTAATTACATAAGAGGAAAATGCACTTGAACTATAGCACCGGCTCTAAGGTTTTATTAATTATAAATGCACAACCCGTTATTAACATTTTGAACTTGATTTGGGAGAATGACCTATGAAATTAAATGCATTCAGGTACTGTTAAAGTTATGTAAATTCCACCTCCCTCTCACCACCTGCCCAAGTGAGTAACGCCACAGTATATGTCTATCCAGTTGTTAATGAGTTCTATATTCTATTAAACTGATTTCAAATGTTGTGTATTGAATCTTCACTCTTGCAATATGGCACTTTATAATTCTACCCTATTTAGTAAAATTAATCAACAGCTGTGCTCCTTATGTTGATTATTATTTTTTCTATTAAGATCGGAAGGTTAATGAGAGTAGTGAAATGCCTGGATGTGGTATAGATGATAGGACAGAGTAGCTAATTCAATCAAACATATACCCCTGCAAATGTTAAAGCTATATTAAGAAATCCAGCTATAAATAACTTGGTATTTTACATCTCTATTTCCCAAGTCAGAGTGATTCATATGGACATCACAAAACTTTCAAAAGCGCTTCATTTTCTTCAAGGCACCTAGTTTATCAAAATATACCCCTGAAGCCTACCCAGTGTATTATTTCCTAATTTCAGGGATCAAATCTGACTCATTATCAATGGAAAAACTCTCCAGTAAATGCCCCGCTCCGTGTCCCTGCCCCCTGCTTTGCACAGCACATGCCCAGGTCCCAGCCACAGACCAAGGGTCCCACATCTCCAGAAGCTGATCAGAACCTCATGAGTGAGCCTTTCTTGGTTTGAATTCCAAATCTGATGGGAGCATCCCAACAGAGCAAAGACACAGGTGGGGGGTCTGTGATCGCCGGGACCCTAAAAAGTCACCTTTAAATCAAAATGAATGGTGATTATATGTAACTAACACCAACTGCATGACCTTCCACACCTTTAAATGCTTCAGAAATACTCACTAATTGTTGCTGAGACTAAATGACAGACTTTTCTAGCACCACGAGAGGTTTGGGCATACAATTCTTCTTACTGTTAATTCTCCCCTATGTATTGAGGGCTAGGTCCAAGGAACCAAACTCCATTAATAACTCAGGCTGCCAGCTCACATCCATCAGCATCAAATATTAATAGACTCAGGAGGACCAGAGCATACATCTTTCCGGATGGCAGTCAATAATACGTCTTGTTTCTGTTCAGGGAGAGGGGAAGACTTTCTTCCACAAAAATTATTATTGTACAATATTAGTAGAGCTGGAAGACACAGTGCTGCCTCCGGTGTTGGCTCTGTTAACAAGCTCTGGACGCTTCAGAAAGTGTTTTCCCTGGATTAATGTTGCCCTAACGGATTAGAGTTCTTGTTTCTGTTAAAAATACATTCTTGCTCTAAGCAATACCAAATCTTTTGTATTTATTCTCATACATTTTGGATCAGGCCTTTAAATCTGTGAAATACATTTGCAAAGGGAAGAAAAAAAAGGGTACGCCAGGATCATAAGGGGTGGTAATAACCCAGCAAAAATGGTCAACAACCCCCAGCAAAGTCTGCACCTGGTCTGTCTCAAAGTTTGGCTATTTAAGGATGTGAAATTAAGAATTTTGGAAGTTGCTATAACGTACAGGAATAAATCTGCCTTGGAGAGCTAAAGCCTGGTTCCGCTGAAGGCAGTGGCAAAACAGAAAAACAATTTGTCAAGGCCTCTGCAATGCAGAAGACAAACAGGGCTGTTACTGAATTTGGCCTCAAGTTTGCATGATAAAGACCTATGTGATGGGTTTGTCGGAGTGTTCTTGAAATTTAATCTGTCAAGGTGCTGAAAATCCTCATCTCCTTGTGCAGATTAGGGGGGACCGACAACAATGAAAGGCAAGGTATTTGAGCCTTTGGTAGTCTGCAGTGTGGCTCCCACTAATCTGAGATTTTTAACACGGTATCTGATTTCCTCCCTCTCTCCCTCCTCGCCTTTTTTCTTGGTGTGAGATGAATTAGAGGCGCAGCCCCTGTCACTGGCAGCAGGTTCTTGGAGCACGTAGAGCAGGCATTCAACAGAAAAAAGGGGATGGTGCAGTGCCACAGGTATGGAACGATAAACAGCTCAGAAAGGCAAAGTGCAGGTGCTGTTTGTACCCGATGTCTGTGTGTCCAGATAAAGCAACTGGTAGGGATTTATCACGTAAAAGTATGTATTTATATGTAGCCACATTCCGTGGCACACTAGCGTGCCGGTACACTGATGCAGATCCCAGATACAGTTCTGTCTATTTACTTATTTAATTGTGACATTTACAATTAACCCAAAGTGGTTCTCCACAAACATTCCCTCAAGGTAAACATATGGTATCCAGCAACACAAACTGTCAGAACAAACTAATTTCCCTAATGGTGTTCCAGTGGAAATTAATGTGCTCCTCATAAGCATATTAGCAGCAGTGGGAAACTTTGTACTTTTGCCTGTCTTCTCCTCCACCCTAGACTCAAACAATTTATTCATGACCTTACTCTACGGCGTCTTTAGTTTTCCAGACATAACGATGTCCTCTGGCAGAATTCCTTTCCCCTCTGGGTGCTACTAATCACTCCCTGCAGATGCTATTATTGGTGCTAATGATAAAAATGCAGAAAAAAAGGTTGGGGAAGGATCTTGTGCCCTGAACAAGCCCAGAGTTCAGTTTGCAGGTAATCACTGCTACTAAGAACTGACAAATGTTCCTTTACTCACTCTGTAACATCACCCGATGTAGCTGCGCTAGAGCTTGATATACATCTAAAAGGACACGAGGAAACCCCTAATGACCTTATTCAGTCTCCTCTGCCCTTTTTAGGAGAGCTGGGTAAGGTGGAAAGGATGAGGAAGAGCTTTCTTGTGTTTCAAAAGTAACTTTGCAGCTCATGACTCATCCAAAGACTCAACCATTGGCAGGTCTGAAAGTTGAAGTCTTCCATTAAATTCTAAGACACTTCCAACAGCCATCTCCAAAGCTCTCCCCACCCGCACCTCAGTGGCATGAGAGTCCTCCGAGGATGCCGTACAACCTGGACATTCCATAAGGAGCAAGCACAGCCACCCCTGGGAGTGGGAAGAACTTCCCGCTTCGCTTCCTATCATCTTCCAAGGATTCACAAACAGTTACAAATGGATGTCAGCATTTTCCTCCGCCTCTGAATTTGGGCTAATATGCTAATTCATACGGTAAATTCCACAGTAAATGCCAAGTTCAGAATTAGTCAGCCTGATAATAATAACTGTTAAATATAATGTTTGATCTGAAGTATTCAGCAAAAAATGCACACAAACAAAATGGAAAGACTATTTGTTATGGAGAGAGTAGTAAGATTATTATAAATAATTTTCATTTTAATTTTAATTACTTACATTACTTTATTAAACACTATTTAATTTCATTTTACTGGGTATAGCCACAGCCTTTGTTCCGCAAAAGCAAAGCTGGGAGCACTGACTGCGAGGGCAGTAAAAGTTACCACAAAATAACTGTGGTTTGCTATTTTCCAAATTGTCTGTGCAAAATCTGGCTGAGCTTTGTGGATTCCTGTTTTATGAACCCAAATGTGTTTGCTGTGGCCCGTTACAGGCTGCTACTGGTGTAATACATGTTCCTCCCTCAGTAAGGCCACAGAAGAACCTGGACCATCATGTTCTCATTTTGAGCCTGTTGGGCCCCTAGAGCTTCACATTTCCCCATCTGGACTTTTCCGCTTCCCATTGCACAGCCTCACAACTGATCTGAGATACATTAACAATGTCTTTGTGTTGTTTTTATTTTTAAAAAAGTATTCATCCTCTGGTCCCAGAGCTGTAGGAGCTTCAGAGCAACCATCATCCATCCATCTTCCTAGAAGGGACCTTCCCCATCATGTTGAGCAGGCATGTGAGAAGCCTTTGGCCACAGCTCAGAAAAGCTTTTGATCAGGATTTGACTACACGGAGAGTAATTTGTACCTACCAGGCCTGGAGAACGTGTGCAACCTTTCAGCCTGACCACCACCTAAGCACATGTAGAGCTGGAATTAACTACACAGAGCTTGTGGTTTCCAGCCCAGTAAATCCCAGCTGTGAGGGATTTACCCTGCAGGATCCAAGGATCTGTGCATCTAAGGAGCTGGGCATCACGCACTGGCTCAGGATCCTTTCAAACTGGGAATCTGGGGCTTGGACCTTGTTGCCTCGTGCCTGAATATGTCCCTGTGCCATTAATGCTGCCCTGGATGCCCTCATTCCAGGCACCAAGAGGGTTTTTTCTACGTGAATCCTCCGCATGATCCACATAAACAAATCCCACATGGGCAAACTGACAGCCACTGTGTACACAAGATTGGGCTCATCTTTTGAAGCAGAGGGTGCACAGAATCTCACCACCCTCCTGTCCTCCAGCACCTCAGCTCCAACATGCGTCATCCAAAAGGCACAACGCTCTGGGCACAATAAAACTGATGATAAATTGGAGCAGTACTGCCAAAGAATAAAGGCAGCAAATTCTAGCTTTGTGAAGGTGGCTTTCCTTTTTTTTTGCCTCCATGAAATCAAGTGAAAACAAACACAAACAAAACTTTCATTAGAAAAATCGGATTTTGCATACTAAAACTCAGTAAACCTGAGTTAGATTTCTGTCAGCGAGCACCATAATCCCCCTCACCACCAGGGAATAGTTTTCCAGTTTGCACTAAAAACATGCCCAATATCAGTCTGCAATTAAAATAATACACCCAATACCTGCAATTAAAAAAATCCATTCCCACTGTTCAAGTAACCTAAATATGGGTGTTATAAAAAAGAAAGAGAATTCAATAAAAAGAGGAGCGAAGAGGCAGCCCCTTGCTCCCTGCTTCCCGTAAATCAGTGTAGCACTGTTGCTGGGAAAAAAAATCTAGACTAACTTTACAACACTTGAATATCTGCCTAGTTTAGTATTTAGGCCTTTAACTGCGGAGCACTTTAGTGTCAGTGAGGCAATGAATACAGCATCATATAATTAAATGTATTCAAAGGGAAAGTAGTGTGGGGAGTAAAAAAGATGATCATCAACCTCTGAACAAGATTTTTTTTTATACAGTCAGCACTTCTCACCTAATAAAATATCACAAAATGCATTTATCCAGGAGAGACCTCTCCAAAAATAGGAGATTGGATTTAGACTGGGTAAAACAACTCCTACATCAGTTCCTGGGGACATTTCATCTGGTGCATCACACCTGCGAGGAGAGCCTCCCACGGGCAGCCTGTGATAGAGTACAAGCATTTCGGCTGGGCACAGTTCAGAAAACACGGTGGAGGTGGGTGTTCAGCTGAACGGGGTGGGTGAGCAGCGCTGGGCCAGCCCCAGCAGTCAGTTCTATAAGGGCAAGGCACAAAACCAAACTCCTAACTGTGTTCACAATGGAGGTGGGGAGATTGATTGTGGAGCAGATGCTTCAGGTGGAAATAAAAACATCTGTAATGCACGGGTTTACCTCCCTTAATGGGGAGGTATATTATCAAGGCAGGTCAATCATGTCTATATCAGATATACATTATGGGGCCAGATGGATAACCAAGTCCTCTGCTTAGTTAGAGCAATTTAAATCTGGAATTGGGCCACTTCAGATTTATTCAGGTGGAGCAGGGAGTAAGCTCTCAGAATATTTTAAACTTAACTCCGGGGAAGCTATAAGGAGTCAAACATCTGTAGGGCTCACTGCTGTTACTACAAGTAGCTTTGATCAGCTGCTGCTCCAAAATGCTCCAAAAAACCATGGCCATATCACAATTAAATGTTCCAAAAGGCAAAAAGGCCCAGGCATAATGTGCATTATTTCAGGTTAGTGGAAAGTATTTACATGCCTGAGAGTATATACTTGGCACATCAGCTCTTCGTGATGTACTCACACTGTGGACAGAAGCTAGCTCAGTATGTCAAAATAGTAAATCACAGACCTTGAATACTACTGGTAAGGAAAAAAGAAACCCTGTTTTCCTCTGGTTTTTAAATGGAGGCACCTGAACTGGAGTTATTACTACGGTAAAAGAAAGACTTCAACACACTATGTGCAGTTTCATCATTCTCTTTCCCAGATTTGGGCAGAACAGATCAGCGACTAACAGAAGCCCAAGCCATTTGGAAATCCATAGCAGCATTTCAGTGCAGTGCCGTGTACCTCAGAGTGAGAATTCAGAGCTGGGTAGGACAATTCTGCACCAGCTATTTTATGGGATTTTGTCTGGAAATCAGAGATAGTTTCTGCTCTGTCCTGAGTGGCACCAGGACCTACTTTGTTAAACTACTGTGGCCTCCTGACTTTTTTGCAATAATAAATTTGGGCTCTGGCTGACAAGTCTGAACAATTCTGCAAAAAGGACATTGCAAAACCAGGAAATAAAAGGTATCATTTATACTTTCAGCCCCTATGACATCCTCTGGCAAGAAGATCATAGAATCATAGAATCATAGAATGGTTAGAGTTGGAAGGGACCTTAAAGATCATCAAGTTCCAACCCCCCTGCCATGGGCAGGGACACCTCTCCCTAGACCAGGTTGCTCCAAGCCCCATCCAACCTGGCCTTAAACACTTCCAGGGATGGGGCATCAACAGCTTCCCTGGGCAACCTGTTCCAGTGCCTCACCACCCTCACAGGAAAGAACTTCTTCCTAATATCCAATCTAAATCTCCCCTCTTCCAATTTAAAACCATTACCCCTCATCCTGTCACTAGACTTCCT
>VXBW01007280.1:0-226326 GCA_013400375.1 Thinocorus orbignyianus | reverse complement strand
GCACTTTCAGGTTGTTCAGGTGGTCTCGAAGCTGATCTTCTCCTTCTATGGGCAGTTCTCCATTCTCAGAGCCCCTGGTTTTACCTACTGTGACTTGGGCAGTGCAGTTGGAGCCCTTGCCAGTGAAGACTGAGGCAAAAAAGTCATTCAGTACCTCAGCCTTATCCATATCCTGAGTGGCCAGTTCTCCTGTTTTCTTCTGGAGAGGGCCCATAGCCTCCCTAATCCTACCTTTTTCCCTGACATAGCTATAGAATTTTTTCTTATTGTCCTTGATGTCCCTGGCCAGATTCAGTTCCCTTAGGGCTTTTGCCTGCCTGATGTGGTTCCTGGCCACTCGGACAGTTTCTCTATATTCCACCCAGCCCACCTGTCCTTGCTTCCACCCTCTATAGGCCTCCTTTTTGATTTTAAGCTTATCTAATACTTCCCTACTCATCCATGCAGGTCTTCTCACTGTCTCATCCACAATTTAATTATAAATACAAAGGAAAAAAAAAAGTTTATTTGTTTGCTTCAAATCTGCTGCTTGATTTTTAATTGGGAAATTTCTTATGCTGTGATAAATAGTGAAGATGCACTCCTCCTTCCCCTTCCCTCACAGTGTAAGAGCTCTCTCACATATCTACCCTGGGTGACCCCTTTTCTAAGCAAAGTCATTCCACTCTTATTCTCATTTTATGGGAGCCATTTCACAATTTAATTATGAATTCTGTGAAAAGACTATCTTTGTCTTTAAACCTGCTGCGCAATTATTTAATTGGTTGCCCCTTGTTCCTGTGTTATTAGAAATAGTAAATAACCATTCCTTGTTCATGTTCTATGCGCTACCCACAGTTCCATAGATCTCTATCGTCCCCTTCCTCAGCCATCTGTTTTCTGAGCTGAGTTCTAGCTTATCAAGCCACTCTTTGTATAGAAGCTATTCCATATAAAAGATGATCTTTGTCACCATTCACTACTTCCATTGTATCCTTTGTAAGCAGGAATCAGCCAAACTGTACGCAGTAATTTGAGATTTAGATATATTATGGATTTACACAATACCACTAAACTGTTTTTTCCATCCTGCTTTATTCTCCTGCTGATTATTCCAACCATTCTGTCTGGTGCTCTGGATTCATTTGGTTTTTGACTGGTGCTGGGTACTTCTTTGAGTTTTTCAGAAAGCTATCCACTGTGATTGCCTGATCTCTTTCCCTGAACGGTAGGAATTAAATTAGAACTCACCCTTTGTGTATTTACTTATCGTTATTTTCCCTTTGTCTACTACTCTGAATGCTGAATTTCAACCTACCCGCTCATTCAGTAACATGAAAACTTACTATTATCTGTATTTGACAATCCCAGTGGTTTTGCATTATTTGCAAACCTTCTTTTAGAATTCTTCTACAGCTGTACTATACAGTTAAGGATAATGTCCATGCACAGTCTCAAATCTAAACTTCCTTACCAGACACTCTCTGCACTCACCAGTGTGGTCACTACCTGAGACCTGCATCTTTCTGCAGCAGAAGCTGCCAAACGAGTCAAGAACACCAGCATGTGCCTGAGCTCTTGTTCCCACAGACCAGGTGGAGTGAGTCCAGGAGGAGTGAAAGGTGCTGTACACAGCAGGTATCCTCTGCTGGTCCCTGGCTAATGGTGCTGGAGCCACGAAGCAGCCACGTGGATGGAAAATATGCAGGTATAGGGCTAAGGATGCCACCACCTGCGGCTGACCTTGGTTCTGAGCTGCACAATCCGCATGTGTAAGGATCAAAGCAAAAAAGGAAAGCATCCAAGGAAGAAAAGATATGTCAACCTCAAGCCAATGAGGTTTGCGATGTACCTTCTGAAAAGCTGGTAAACAACCTCCAACCATACACGGGCAGACAAACAGATATCCCCTTCAAACTTTCACAGGTATTCCTAAACTCAAAAACCTATAAAAGAAGAGTTCAAGATCTGGTAAAATTTCAGTTGCTCTTTGCCATAAGAGAACACACCAGGATTTTCCGTCTATATCTGTCTGATTGTAAAGAATATAGTCTTTTCCTTTGACAGCGTAGTTAGACAGAAAACAAAATGGAAAACTAACCTGTGATTTAAATCCTATATTTAGGTGGTTTTAATGAAGTCAGTTTGCAATTTGAACTACCAGGAGAGTCAGCTGCCAGCACGTTTATGCACAGACCCACAGACAGTGTGGATAAAGATATATACGTTTAGAAGCTTAAGAGATGAAAAGAGACACTGCTATCGGCAAGCAGTTTATTCCTCTGCAAAATTCAAATCAAATAACTCAGTCTGAACAGCATATTGAGCTCCACTGATTCTGAATGAGCCTACAGGAACAGAAATGCAATTTGACATAGCCACATTGCCAATTAAGGATAAAATACAGGAAATGTGTCAACTAGCAACAAAGGCAGAAGCATTCGGGATTTCTATATGATGCTGGTTCCTTTGGACCCACTTAGGAAAACTTTGGGAGTTACTCAGATAAATAAAACTGCAGCAGAGCCCAGAAGTAAAAGTAAATATAAGAAGAAAAAGGAGGAAACCTGGGACTTGGGCAGAATTCTTATCAAATTATAGACACCATGTGTGACTGAGTAAGTTCTCATTAGTAGAGGCAGTCTCTGAGACAAACTCTCCACTTATATATTTGGGACAATCCTACCAAAGCCAGTCTTCAGGTAAACTTGGGCTGACAAAGTAGAATTTGAGCTGTCACAGACAATTTCTGGAGCTCGTACATTTGATAACAGAGCGAGCAAACAAAATGAAATAGAAAGAGTTCATAAAAAAGTCTGAAAAATTCCACTGAATTCAAAGAAAGGGATGCAGTTTCCACAACTGAGGGAGACCCGCTGAGCCTGCTGCATCCGGTGACCTTGTCAAATGCTTTGGTACAATAGTTCACCTGCTCAAAAGCACACAACAAATGCCCTGAAGTGAGAGAAGACCCTTCATTATGGCTCACGCAGCCAGGCACTGGCACGAACACCGTCAGGGTTTAGGAAAACACAGGCTCCTAAACGCCGTGGCTGCTGGAGCTCCAGTAGATATGTCTAATTGGTCAATATGAGCTCCAGGGGGAGAACACCAACAAGCCTAATAGGCAGCAAGCACCTGGCTCATTGATATAAAAATCTATAGGGGAGCAGCTTAGTCTGAAAGCCTGGGAATACACAGGTGGCCACCCCATAATGATCTTCCCTGTTGGGATCTGAATGTAGGATATCTGCTCCTGTCATACAGCAGAGCCAGAAGAATCCATCTGTGAGTCGTTATTGAAATCCTGATTTTAGCCCGCATCCAGTGTCTTTGCTTTGAGGTGATGTTCAGCTTTCCTGGTCTCCACATGGCAGGGCCAGCTCAGAAGTGGAGCAGCTTTTCAGAAAGGCTCCTGCCATTCAAGAAAGATGCAGTACAATCTGGGTGGCCTGCAACGCTTATGAAGGGTGCTATTCCAAAAGGACCTGTGCTGTTTGTTTCCAGAAAAGTCCAACAGGGACTTTGCAATGGATCACGCAGCCACACCACCAAGCTTGACCCGAAGCAATGGTTTGTGAAGGTAGAATGGCTCAGTCTGCCAGCAAATTTGCCAGTTACTGCTGATCGAAATGGGGTTTGAGATGTACATACTGATCCACAGGGAGCTGGACTGAGACCAAAGTCATTTCACACAGGCCACTGCACAGCCAAGAGAAGATCATTTTCAATCTGTACCAACCTGGCCTGGTTCAGACCTAGTAGCTTAGGGATGCAAAGCTTTATAGGCTGTTATTAGTCCCACTGGCCTACAAAAACCAAACCAAACCAACCAACCAACCAAAAAGTACAGCCATTTTACACACATAAATATGTACCTTTGCAAGTATAGAAAAGTGGTTAAGAAGATTCAGAGGTCATGAATGAAAAGGGATATCAAGGTGCAAGTCAGAGGTAGCTTTCTTCTGATTTATGAAAATGCAAAAATTCTGATAGGTACAAATGATTCCTGACCAGCTCTATTTGTGTGAGGAACGTACCAAAACATTGGGCATGAGATGTTTTGATTTATATTAATAAACTCAGACCTTCCAAGATGCATCCTGGCTGACAGAAAGGCTTCCGTGCAACTGAAGTGACATTTCTTTCAATTTCCCGAACATTTTTCCAGCTCACTCTTAACGACACTGTATGGAACAGACTGTTTTCTGTTGCCTGCTTGAGATCTGCTTCTTGTTTCACATCCACTTGTGAATAATTTGTAAGCTTAAAAAAAACTATCAGAGGAGTTTTCAGACTTCATCTAGAAGACACCAAGAAAATGCAGGTTGGGAGGACAGTGCGTTCCTCAGAGACCAGAACCAGAAAAGTGGGATCTAGAGTGCAACTAGATCTAGGATGTAGAGCTAACATTTATTAGGATGTTAGCAGAGAGGACCAGATTGTGTTACTGATTGTCTTACAATTACTAGCATTTTCACCTTTATCCACTTTTCAAGCACCACATGAATAGAATTTTTAACTCTTCCCATCATGGTTTCCCAGGTCACAGTTGAATCTTCCATTTCTTAAAAGTTATTGTAGTTGAATTTCTGCCTTTGGCCTTTACACCTGGACCTAAAGCTGATGTCTGTTATAAAAAAGATTGCGTTTCCTTCTTGCTGACCTTTACAAAATGATCTTCTCAAAACTGCTCGGAACAATTCCAAACTGCCAGGTCTGCTTGCTGTTTCTTGGGCTACATCCCTCTACTCCCTTTGGATCCAAGCAGGGACCTTCCTCTCTTACAGTGCTTCTCAGATCACAACTGACAGTCCTCCTGGGTTGGTTTTGCCTCTTGGGATGTCTATGTCTCTTCACTTCATGGGTAGCTGGGGAACTGCTCGTGGCCGCAGAGGGATATTCCCAAACATCTTAAAACTAAGTCTACTAAGAACTTCTGAATAATGAAGGAGAAACAAAGGATAAGCCAATAACCAGAAAAGAGTTCAAAAGCTGTGAGCACAGGAGTCAATTTATTCCGTATCATAACTTTATATTGAGTCCTTGTTCAGGCGAAATCCTTTCCTTTTTAGGTACTGCAGTACATGGTACTGTCACCCTCGCTGTGCAGGGAGGGCATTACGGGAATTCGAGGTCCACGTGCCCATCTCAGTGTCTTTTGCTAAAGTGTCATCGGAGATCTAACAGAGAGATGGGGCTACCACAGCGGGACAGGAAAGGCCAGGGGAGTAAGGATAGAAATCTGGAAAACAAGGCTCTTTTAGCTCCACTACTTCTAGAAGAACTTATTTTACTTTTGTTCTTAATTAATAATTAACTCGCTGCCAGCTACAGCCTACGCTCAAACCCACCTGCACAGTGTGGCTGCCTCTGTGCCTCCCCGTTGCCGCTACCGCCAGCCATTCACCATGATTGTGAGACACTGGATTATGAATACAAATAGGAAACCAGCGAGAAGAAAATGCATCTTCCTTGTGCATCTAGGTAATTCATGAAATGAGACTGGGCAAACTATTCCTGTTGCCTGTAATACTCCAGCTAATTGGACAACTGCTGTGCCAGAAAACCCTTTCCCCCACCTACAGCAAGTAAAATTTATACTGGTGGTTGGTAACAAGAACATCTTGATAAAATGGTTGAATTTATTTTATACCTATAAATGAAAAGAGCTCTTAACAAAGGGGGGTAACTGATATGCTCGGTAAATCAAGGATAAAAGGACACAGGCTCTATTGAAGATTTTTTCCCCATGTCTTTTCTTTTTAAACCTTTTGATGAGGTGCCCTGTTGCTCTGAGATGAGCTTCCACTAAAGTACTTTTGGAGTTATCTCAAAGAGAAAAGGATCATTTAAATGAGTTAAAGCCCCCAAAACAGATCCACTATCTCCAACCTTGGGTTCGTTTTTTATTTTAAGAATTTCATGAAATTTATAAAATAACTTTGCTACTGAACTGGGGGCTTATAAGACAAAGAAGTCTCATTCATTTTTTCCTGCTTCCTTCTGAAGTGGTGAAGGATGATCCATTTAGAATAAAGATGAAAGTAAATATGTAAAAGAGAGGGAATGTTCTGATAAATTTGTATTTATCAACCTTGAGTGTCTAGAATACACCTACAGGCAATGATTCTTCAAATTCCTCCAGACCTACCTGGGATTTCGGTCCTTCAGGGAAAATCCAACTGAAGATAAGATAAGGTGCTCCTTTCTATTTACTTCTTTTTATTATTTCAGACAACAGAGAATTTTAAAGGTGTAGGACAGGAGAGCAGGCTTCTATTTTTTTAAAAAAAATAGAGGGAAAGATTATTTTTTCTCTCCTGTATGTTTTCTTCAGCGAAAAAAAGAGCTATTATATGCACCAGAAGGAAACCAGTTATGGTTAGAATACTCAACAGACTGGACCTGTAAGTTTTTTATGACCTCTATAGGTAACACAAAATGATGGTCCTCCTTGTTTCTGTGGAAGGGTAAATTGGTCATTTGACTCATTATGTAGGTGTGGGGCAGACTGGCCTGAGTCTGTGCCTGTGGGTGTTTGCACTGACTGAGAGATTATCCATTATGAAGTTGGTGGTACATTTGCTACACATTTGAACAGGTCTGGAGTGCTATAATATACATTTGTTTTTACTAAGTGCTGGAGCTATTCTTTATCATATGTTACAGGGGCTGGCTTTTACTCTGTACGTGTAAACCTTGGGAGCAGTTTGTGCCCCTGTGGTCGAGAGAGCATTATGTTGAGAAACTCTGGCACTCTAGACAAAATTGTGGATTTACAGACTCAGGCTAAGCTGGTGTCTCAGTCCTTAAATGCACAGATTTCCACAGAGCTCAGCTGGAACTACAGATACATAAGCACTAATCTAAGGATGTACATGAAAGGCATTATTTTATTATGTTTTTAAAATGCAATTTTCATGCAACATCAATGGAAGATGTAAATGTGCTACAGATACACAATTCTGGGAGATACCTTGGAAAGTCTTAGGGAATGCAAGTGATGCTCCAAAAGCTGAAATACCTTCTGGTACGAGGTCATGGCTCCTATAGTTTCCATACTTTCCTCTACTGTGATTGGCTTATACAGGACCTACCAATACAGTCAAGGAACAGAAAAATGTCAAAATGAATTCTTTCATTTTGGTGATGAAGTGCTAGCTTTGCTTGCCAGTATGCAGGGTTCAATAAAAGCAGACAGGTCTTCAAAAAATTGCGGCATAAATAGATGAACTCTTTAAAGTAATATAAGTTCTGTCATCCAGATGTGAAATATAGACCTAAGTGCCCGCTGAAGTAAGAGCTGACCGCACACTCCACAGATGAGCATTAAAGTTTTCTCAGAATGACTCGGGCTGAGAAATGTTTTAACTACGTATCTCCTTGTCACAATAGACAGTATGAAAGCATTTGAAGTTAAATCTATTTTTCAGAGGAAGAAAACAAAGCATCCATAAAGAAACAAAGACATATCACAGGATGAGGTCTCTAGATAGCTACTGTTTTCAAGAAAGTTGCAATTAGCTGTGCAATGGAGAAGGTGAACACAGTTGCATTTCAATAGCATTCATAATGATCGCAGTAGCTGGAACGCTGATAGGTACGTGCAGGGGGTTGGTTTCAAGATTTCCTTGTGAGACAGAAGGTCAGGATTCCTGTGGTCTCCTGTCATATTTAATTCATATCCTCTGGCCTTCTTCACCACATTTATTGAATTACAGGAATAAAATTCAATGATCAAAAACAAAACAAAACAAAACAAAACTAAAGAAGAGAGGACAGGGCAAATCCTGATTATTTTTTTTTTACATCCCTACTCCACCACTGACTTCCGTGTATCTGTAAGTGAGCATCGTAAAGCAGAATTTGGAAGGAGGGGGAGGTACAAGTCAGTATAACCCCTCTCACCACCCCCATAATTGCATCCGAGTAATTTATTGCAAGAAGCAACTATTTTCATGTGGGAGTAAGAATCCAGTTTCTACCAGTCAAGAATCTCCCTCTATACTTTTTAAGGCTAATCTCTGTGTACTCTCTGTGTGTTTATCAGGTTCTTCCTTGCCACAAATGAGACAGCAGCAGAATGGCTTTCCAAGACCACTCTTCAGAAAAGCACTGCTGGCAATTCATCCCACGAGCACTGAGAGGAAATTCTCAAATGTGTTAAAAATACCAGTTTCAGGGAAGTGCCCTACTGGCAGGCCTATCATAATGATTCCCTGCAATCATTTTAATTAAATGGCTACAACCCTTTATCCTCCCTTCACAAGTGAGATGCAATAAGCACAAGGTTTCCAACAGACCTGCAGGGTGGACTCTTCTGCTGGAACGTATGAGAAGTAGCTCTAGACACACTCTGGGATTTTGGGGATGGATATTCTGTTGTGTTTCCTCTGCTTCTATCATCTTTTTTTTTAAATTGTCCTGTACTCTGCCTCCAAGAACCGTGCTATTTTGGGTATGATTGCGTATCACTCAGATTTCTCAGCTTCATCTTTGACCAAATCTACGCACACCATGGTTTAGACCCTCATAGAGCTAAAATAGTGCAATCCTCTGCTGTCAGCACAGTCATATCAGAACCACATACAAATAACCCGTATCAGTACCCCTTAATATCTTTATGATGCTTTAGAGCTAGGTGTGTGCAAACCTGGTTGCTGAGTCTGACCCACAATATTCATCGAGAAAAGAAGGTGTAATATGTTTTGAAATTCTATCCAAAACTGCAAGCTCACCAATATTTAGCTTTGGCATTTGAATTTTTGGAAAAGTTACAGCTGATAAATAATGTATTATTTTTTTGAGCTACAATGTAAATTCTTATTTTAAAACTTGAATCTGCTTAACTTTCAAAAATTAAGTGCTCTATTCACGTACATGCCAACCTATGGGATGGCTGCCTTTCCACTTAATACATTTAATAAAGGTGACCAGATGCTTTGTGTTTTTAATGGCTTGTTCTGCATCCCAACAAAATGTCCCTGGTTTGGCTGTGATTGCAGATGATTCATTCTGAAACCCTGCCCAGCTGCCCTGACACAGCCGAGGCAGGGCACGGTTAAAAAACAAGCCATCTGTGCAAAAGAAGTGAGCGGGAGGAGTGCTTTGTCAGGAAAAGACTGTTGTTTCTTGGTGATTATATTTTCTAGGCTTCCAGTAACCCAAAACTCCTATGAGTCCTACCTCTCTGCCTTTGCAGGTAGATTTTGCAGTTATATGCCACATCCCATCAGATTCTCTCCCTGCCTTAGAAGCCCTTCAGCCTGCTCTGCAATGTAAGAGCGTGTGTAGATCAGACGTTTATGGAAAGTATAAGATGTTGATCCCACTTTCACTCTTTCCAATCATATGAGAGCTGGAGAGGGACCCTTTGTCAGGGAGTGGAGTGACAGGACAAGAGGTGATGGTTTTAAATTGGATGAGGGGAGATTTAGATTAGATATGAGGAAGAAACTCTGGGCTGTGAGGGTGCTGAGGCACTGGAACAGGTTGCCCAGAGAAGCTGTGGCTGCCCCATCCCTGGAAGGGTTCAAGGCCAGGCTGGATGGGGCTTGGAGCAAGCTGGTGTGGTGGGAGGTGTCCCTGCCCAGGGCAGGAGGGTTGGAACTGGTTGATCTTTAAGGTCCCTTCCAACTCTAACCATTCTGTGATTCTATGAGATGGCAAAATTCCTCAAGCTGTAGCTGCTTCAGCCAAGTCCCATGCTAGAAAAAAGGAAGAGGCCTTTTTTTTTTCCTGCCTTTTTGGAATAATTAGCTCTGCCCAGTACCGTATCAGCATTGCTCTATTGTCAGTGCTGCCAGAAGAGACATCCTGCATTCAGAAGCGGCCGTGCCACTGGCTTGCAGGCCAGCACAATTCAAGGGCAAAATTCTACCCCCAGGCAAAGCTCCCCGCCGGCTCAGCAAGGGGCAGGCACGCAGATTTGAAGGCAAAGTCTGGTCTTGAGCGTGTCACTGAGATAAACCACTTCAAGTCTTGAGAGGGTTCTGGCCCCCGCAGCATCTTTCACATGGCCCGTGGGCGGCACTGGGAAGCGGCAGGGACACCTTCTCCCTGCCCAGATGAGGGAACATCCAGTGGGATCAGCTCGGCAGGACACCGTCCATCGGGGTAGGAAGCAGAGGTTCCTGTCAAGTTTTTCTTTATAGCCTGTGTTCTCTAGCATTTTAAAGAACCGTTGCAACTCAAGTCGCCTGGCATGCATACGAATGACAAATATGCTTCAGAGGCAATAAATTAGCAATTTCAGGGCTTTACTTCCCCTCCTGGACTAATTGCCAGAGATTATTGTATACTATGAGAAAGCAATGATACTAATGCCTAAATACGCTTCAGTGATTATAGAGCTATCCTCAATAACCAAGCTGTTTAAATGTCAATGCAAGAAAGCTCTTTATTATGAGATTAAATATTATTTTGAAGCTATGCAATAGGAACTTCCCAGGCTCCACGCCTGCAATAATACTGTCTTGGAGCAGTATATATTGGACTAACTATGCTTTTAAAAAAAGGTGTACAGTAAAGAGTCCCAAAATATTTTTGTGCTGCAAACTTCAATAGCATTTCTGATAAGAAAGAGGATTTTGGCATCTTTTCATTTTGCATTTGTTACTAACATGCTGCTTCCCTCACTCTTTCCTCTACTTTGCATTGATATTTGTGTACCATCACTGTGTAAAGAAGACAAGTTCTTGTTTTCTCTTAATGTGAGTGGGGAATCAAAACTTAAAGCCTTTTTCTTCTTTTTTTTTTTTACACCTTTAAATACTACTGTCTTGCACAGATGCTTTTGACAGCCCTATCTCTCATGCCCTAAATAAATCTGTTTACACCTGGCACTGCGAGAACCCCTGGAAATTAGATGGAAGCTCCAACTTTCAGGTTCAGCTGTTGACATGCAGCAGAGAACAAAACCCTCTTTAAGCCATAACTCCCCAGTCCTGCAGATGACAGTTGGTGATCACAAGCTCAGGAGTGAATTTAAAAGGGGGGGAGGCTAAAAATTCTTTAGTGTCCCACTAATCTCATCTAGGATTCCCACATGTGGCCTTGTCCCACAGCTGTGCAGCCTTCCCCTGGAGATGACAGCAGCAGGTGACCCTGCAGAATACTGTTTTTCCAAGAAAACCCTAAATATTGCAGCGGGTGCTGATGGTAGGACGTGGCTACTCTGCTGTCCAGGTCCAACATGCCCTTCCCCAACCATTGCTTATAAAGCTACCTGGTATGATGTCCACCATGTTTCGTAAATCAAAAGAGCTACAATATGATCAAAGATCACATCTCTTCTTCTCCACGACTTGAAGATATTGATTCACCTCATTTTGAAGTTGTAACTTGAAAAAATTGAGGGCAAAACTCATCTATAGAAGGCTGCAAATTTTAGTTGGCTGCTAAATGTCAGCAGAAACTGTAAACATATTGGGAATGACTTTGAAGCTTGCTTTCTAGAAAATTTAGTAAGTATAACTAATAATTACTGTAATAGTACAGAGAATATACAGATGGGCCTGTGAGGATGGATCATTTAAATTCAAGGACATAAATTACAGAAAGACAACTACTAATGAGGTTGTGGTGGAATTCTCTCTTGAAAATGATTTTTTTTTTTCTTTAAGAAATATTGCTTCTTAAACATAGCCCACAGATCTCTTCTGCAGTGTGCTGCTGAAGAAAAGAGGTACTTCATATGTGGATGACCAGGGAACTTTCCAGCAAGAGTTCCATCATGCCCAGTTGTAGCAGGACTGGACATCTGGGTCCACGTCCTAATACTTTCTGCTGCAACCTGGCAATCATTAATTCCGGGGTTTTGCTGTTTTATCTTGGCTGATTTCTTCAGCCATTTTATATCTCATCTATAAAATGTAATGCTTGTTTACTTTAGAATGTCTGCAGCTCTTCCTGATGCTCAGGTAAAAGACACCTGCCATATACGCTCAGAAAAGACATAAATTGTTCTATCATTTTCAAAGATCTTCATCTATTAAAATCACAGTGTGACTGACAAGGAACATACTGAAAGGCCATGAGAATTTTTTTCTGCTCTTCTAGGCAGACAATAATCTGACATCTTTTTTGTTATGTCTTGATTTAGAATATATGATGGGAAACCGTGTCTTTACCCTTATAAAAGTAATAAACTTACAATACCGACATAAAGAAAATAACCAGAAGCAGCAAGTTGACACTGCTCACTGTGAACCTTTAATAGAATGATGGAAAAATTGGCCACTTTTATGCAAATATTATTCGAAAACAGATTAAAACACTTTGTAATTTTTGGCGGGTACCTTACGGAATGTCCCGTTATTCACAGCTCTTGCTTACCATGTATCCCGGCGCACACAGACACTTCCCTGTGATGCTGTCACAATCCGCTCCGTTCTGGCAGGGGCAGGTGAGCTGGCAGCCTTCGCCGTAGTACCCGGGGGAACAGGTCTCATTGCAGTAGAGTCCAGCCCAGCCAGCTTTGCAGCTGCATTCTCCAGACAATGGATGGCAACTAATGAAAACAGACAGGCACCGATGAGATGTGGATGTGAAAGTTAAAAGAACGGTCCATAAACAGCAGTAGAACACTTGAAATGCAACGGTAACAAGAGTCACACTAAGAATATAGCAAACCTGAAAACTGTTAAGGATGGTGAAGATAAGCAGCCGTATAAATCAGGAAATTAATAGGGAATATGGTGCTAAACACCAGCCTGGCACACTGCTTCCAAACATCTGGGAACAGCCACAGCACTGGTAATTTTACACCTTTGAAGTTTATGCTTTTCAGTTCTCAAATCAACATGATTTGGGTTACTGACACAAACCACACCAGGATTAAACCACACTATTTGGCTGTAATCCTGTCAGTTAAAGATGGTCAGGGTTAGGAGAAATTCCAATGGATTGAGGAATGCAATCAAGAGAGTTGTGAAGATAAATCTAAATGGTATGACCACTCCATTCCATTCCATTCCAATTTGTGTTTTAAAAGTGAGTGCCACCTCAGCAGAACTTTTCAGGAGGGACATGCAGAAAGCTGGGCTAGTTTGGGCAGACGAGGTGGTCCCAAGACAGAGCAGGGGATGGAGAGGGATTCTGATCTTTGGAGGAGGAGCCCGTGTTGCCTGAGGCCAGCTGGGAATGTAGGGCTTCACTTGAGAGCTCAGAGTGTTCTGGGGGCCTCTGCACCACAGGACTGTACCATAATAACACTGACAATCCTCAGTGAGAAAGATTAGGAATAATATTACTATACATCAAATTTTCTCTATTATTCTCAGAACAAGAAAGAATAGAGTTCTGCAAGGTGGCACCTCTCTATGGAGCTCCCTCCTGGGATTTTTTTGCCTCATAGACACGATTTATTTTCCTTTACAATTATTTATTGCTATAGTTTAATATTGCAGAAATGACTGAATGGGTTTCTTTACACCTATAAAATTAACACCATATATGTTAATTTTCAAGGTAACCTCATAAAACGTAATTTCCAAGTAAGTTTCTGGCAATTACTGGTAGGAGAGGTTAGTCACATACTGTTGTGACTCAGATTGATCAAATTTTGTGTCATGTTTCATCATAAATAGTGTTTTACTGACTAATTAAAACAATTCATCAGCTTAACAAACTACCACCCATGAAATTCTTCTGACAAAGCGGTCCCTGAAATTATGGTTGTTCGCAAAGCACCTCTTAACATTCAGATGAAAATAATAAAAGCTCGTTTTTTTGCTGCTCTGCGTCTATTAATCATTACCTAATAGGAGCAGAAAGCTAAACATTAAAGAAATATTTTAAAGTGGATTTCTTGTTTCTCTATTCTCACTACTACTGCATGTATCATACGGTTCCATGAGAACTGCATCTGTTGGCTAAATTAAATCCTTCAAACATAATATATGATCATGGCTGTTTGAATCAGTCTATGACAATTCAATTGAAAATACCATACTCGGTAAGAATTTCTGCTTCAAGGTTGGCTCCTTCATCAAAATGGACAGCTTTTTTGCATGGGATGCAAGTTATGTACTAAGAACTAAAAATCATCCAAATATGCACTAAAATAAGAAGCAAGAACCAAACAGGCTTTGCAGAAGAGTTTGCAGGAGGCAAAGGGGTAGGACTCCAAACCAAGGTCCAGTAGAAGGTTGAGACCATATTCTCCCCCGCCAAAGCCTCTTTCCACTCTTCCATGAGGCTGTGAGCTAAGAAAAGTCCAGTGCAAATGTTTGGGTCTTTGCTTCCCTCTGATCTTCCTGCTGAAGCAAGATGAATCTTATTATCAGCCTGAGCATATGAGAGTTTTGGTCTTCTCCTAGGCCAAGCACCTGTAGTCCTTCAGGGCTTTAAAATACTTCTCTTTTGCTTGCTTTGAAGGATTAGGAAAAACCTTCCACATCCAATTCCAGAGTTATGGCACCCAAAATAGTGCTGGGAAGGTCACAAGAGTGGGTGAACAGACTGTGCAACAGGGGACAGGAAACTCCTCCTTGACAGCAGCAGGGTAAATCTTTCCAGAGTTTTTAGCAAGCCCAACACTGACACACACTACAGTGCTGTGATAGCATAACAAGCAAAAGGACCTCAAAACTAGGTCTGAAACGAGATGACCATGTCCAACCAGGGAATAGTGGAGACATCTCAGATATAAAGAATACAATGGCCCCAATCACAAACACTTGTCTGACAATTAAGGTGCTCTGGTGCTGTGTTAACTTGAAGACGGCTGTGATTTAGATGCTTAACCAAAATTCAGAAGACAGCTGTTCTCTTCCCAGTCTTGCCAATGAATCTTGGCCATGTAACTTACTCCTTCTGCCTTCATCTTTCCCATCTGTAAAATGATGCATTTCTTCCTCTGGAATCCCTTTTAGGATCTGCAGCTGATACCACTGAGTAGTACTAAGTTTTGATGATTAATTGTTTTTTCTATTCTGGTATTTATGAACTATTCCAGTAATTAAAGTCATCAGAGTTACATACTAACTATATTGCAGTTCATGATGTAGAAATAGTATATGCAGGCAGATATGTGTGGGGTAAGAATGTTTCATAATGGTATTTTGTAAAATTTTCATTTCATTTAAACTATGTACCTAGACATCTAACTAGAGCTTGGAAACCCATCTGTCAGCCAGCCAGCCACCTATCCAGTGAAATAAATGCTGGCTGCATTGAAGTTGAAAAGTTTGAGGCACTTAGTGGCAAATTTGTTAAGGCAAAGAACAGGATATAGAGTTAGTAATGTGAGTTTCTCAAATAATTCCTCCCTTCCTTTTCTGAATGTACCTTTCAAGGCCACGAGTCCATGTAACGTTTTGTGGGGATGGGGTGCAGATGTATAAGGCACTTCTCCATGCCACCAATAAACCAAAATTAAGAAACACAAACATTTCCTCTGAAGAAGGAACACTGAATGGATGGGTAAGACCACCTGAGGCCTCTGAAAGGATCCCAGAAGAGAAACCCACCAGCATCTGCTTCCCAACCACTCGCTGCGAGCACAAAGGGAACCTTACACTCTGGAGTGAGTTTGGCAGTGTTATACATCGGTATTTTGCGTTGAATCTTAACAACTTTAATTTCTTCACATCTCTTGCATAACAGAAAGGAAGAGTGCAGAAAACCTCGAGTGAAGACAAGCAGCCAAGTGTTCTTCTGGCACCAGGCCGAGTCAAGGTAGAAACTGGAAGCCGTCCACAGCATACAACGTGGCGTGAGAAGGAAACTGTACCATGGCTCCTGTCACAGTTTGGAAGCCACCGTATGCTCCCCAGCTTTTGAAACACATTTACAGCAATAAAAGATTTCTTTTTTTAAAGTTTACTAGCTGAACTGAAAACCAGAAAGTCATTTTTGACCTTTAAATTTTTTAAGCATCTAATTTTGAGGAACTCTGAGGAAAACAGGTAATTTAACTTTCTAAAGGCAAGTTAGAAAAAGAAATGCTTTAGACAGCACAGTCTGTTCCAAATTCTGAATTTGTTCTCCACACATCTTTCAGCCAAAACAACTTCTTTCCAGTGAATTTCTTGACTTTCTGTTTATACACTAGCACCAGTAATCTCATCTTAATTAACAACAGCCCTAATCCTGTTTTAAGTGTATTTTCTGTCTTACGGTGCTGATACTACATTCAGTCTCCCTTACTAAAATGCCCTCGTGCTTTGAAAGAAATAACCACAACGGGACTGCAGGGCCACTACTTTGGTCCAGCGCATCTTCGAGCCAGCTTCAGTCAAGTGCACTGTTTTAGTCAAGGTCAAGGCAAAACTGATCCAGTTTAAGGCAAAACTGATTGAAATTAAGGCAAAACTTCATGGAAGGTCCGTGAGATCTGGTTCTTCTAAACTTTTCAGTGTCGGGGTGAAAAATAGAGCCTCTGTAGATCCATACATTTAATTTGACTGGATTCCCACAGGAAAGTGTCAAGGCTTAAGAGGTCTCTTCATCTTCCTTCCCTTCTCATATCTCTGACCTGGGAAAGGCATTACTATAGGCCCATGGCTCCATATGCTGACTCCACAGCAGGATTCAACAAAAGCAGGTTGCTGAGACTATTCCAGCTATTTATTTCCCTCTGCTTTTCAAAAGAGTAAACCAGGATCAAGCCTTTCTGAATACTGCAGACTGTCTCAACATGGGCTATTTGCACAGGGGATTTTTTTACAGGTGTATCCTTTCCTGTAGAAGGACAGTCCAAGCCACTAGCACATTCTAAATACCTACTTTTGGGGTTGTTCAAAAGTCCTGTACAAAGTGCCTTTCAGCGTGCTTTGATGCAGAAATTATTGGATGATGTTCTTCAGCTGTTACTATGCAGGAGGTTAGATTAGATGATCATATTGGTCTCTTCAGACATTAAAATAGATCTATGAAAATAGAAAAGCTGATTGTGTATTTATTAATGTTCCTCCCCAACCTGTTCCTCAAGGCCTCCAGAACTTTCTGTTCCAGCCAGTTCTGCAATAACCCGATCAAACAGGTCAAAACTACTGACAGAAATAAGGGAGCTTCCTTCACCTTCTTTGAGGCATTTATACAACTATCCTACACACTTAGGTATGGCAACAAGTTTAAACTGCTTCTGGGGAAAATAGATGGCTGTCAGTAAACGAATGACTTTGGAAGACCACAGCTGCAGTAATGATAAAAATTGAGGGGAGGAATGGGAGGAGGTGGGGGGAAGAGAAGTATGCTGCATGGGACCGGTTAAACAAGCAGGAAAAAGATTTGTTCAAGACATGAAGTGCCTTTGGAGAAGGTCATTTTCCATCAACTCTGACACTCCTTGGCTCAGAAATTGACAGCACTCTGAGGAGCTCATTGAAAATGGGAAAGTTGAAATAACGTGGATGAATGAAAGAACATTTGCAGATCTACAGCTTGCTGATACCTCTTTGTTCCATAACAGCAGTGATAAGATGTAGAAAAAAGGGAGATTTTATCAATGGAGAGACTAGACTAATTTATTAAGGAAGCAGAGATACCATCTTGCAGAGGATGCTGCAAGTGGAGCTGATGGAGGGAAGGCACAAAATGTATCTGTCAGACAGGAACCAGGCATGGGTCAGGTATGCAGTGCGTAAGAACAACCACACGCCCAGAAAAGAGCTGCACAAGGATTACATCCTCCTGGGCATGTTCAGTTTAGAGAAAAGGAGGCTGAAGGGAGACCTCCTTGCCCTCTGCAACTACCTGAAAGGAGGGTGTAGAGAGGTGGGTGTTGGCCTCTTCTCCCAAAGGAATAATGACAGGACCAGGGGAAATGATCTGAAGTGGCAGGAGGGGAGGTTTAGACTGGATAACAGGAAGAAGAACTTTACTGAAAGAGTGGTCAGGCACTGGAACAGCCTGCCCAGGGAGGTGGTGGAGTCACCATCCCTGGAAGTGTTGAAGAAACGTGTAGATGTGGCACTTCAGGGCATGCTCTAGTGGCCAAGATTGTAGGGAGTGGTTTCTGGTTTTGTGCATGGTTGGACTCGATGATCTCAGAGGTCGTTTCCAATCATGACAATTCTGCGATTCCTTTCTGAGCTCTCTCAAACTTGAGACCTCATCTTTCTTCCCAGCTGGCTGGTGCTAACCTGTTCTTTCAGGCAGGATCTTCTGGCAACCCCCTGGAGAACCTCCCAGGTAGTTCTTTTGAGTAACCCAGTATGAACTTTTGCACTCTCAAACCCCAAATCTTCCCCCACTTAGAACCCACTTCACGAATTAGGCACTTAGCAGAGAAACAGCAAAGGTTTCTGCAGGTCAGGATGGGGGGCGAAGACACTGTGCCAGCTACTCTCCAAGTGAGTATTCTCACCCTCCAGCACACATGAAGCACAGTTTTCACTGAGAAGCAGTTTACTTTGTATTTGCCACAGGTTTAAGCTGCACGCTGGCAGGTACTGCAGAGCGGTGTGACACGCAGGAATTTATAGCTCAGCTCACTCTCCAGTAATTCTTGAGACATCCCCTGTCCTCAGTACAACCCGACATTAACCTTTTGTGTGTAACGCTCAGCTCATGCCTTAGGGGTGTTACTTTTTGCAGTGATTACATGATACACAAAATAATCAGAAGTGATAGAAGCCTGTTGTAGGGAGCTACCTTTGAGGTGTCAAACACATCGGATGCTTGCTGTCAAACCCAGCAGAGCCAGGGGTATCTTTCTGTAGAGGACTGGCAGCATCAGAATTACAAGGCTTTTAAATAATCCATTGTGAGCTCTGACTTTCAGTTAAGCAAAGCTTCGCCGCTCACAGTTGAACTTGAATTCAAAAAAAAGATCACCTCTTCCTTTCCAAGACTGAGACAAATAGTGTCTATCTCAAGCGCACAAACAGATTTGCCTGAAGCGTTTGCGTGTGTGTGTGAGCGTGCACGCGTGTGTGCAGGCACACAAATTAGGTGGCATTGCTTGTGTACATAATTGAGGAGAGTGTTTATATTTTAGCAGGCCGCGAGATTGCAAGGGAGGTTTGTCATCATCAGCAAGACAGTCAGGTCCCTACCTGTCTGCTTTAAAATTGAAGAATGTCTGTATCAAGGGCATATTTGCTTGGGCATCAATTATCCCCACCTCCCTCCCAAGCGCACATTGTCCTGAATGGGCTGTGAATGCTTAGTAGTGATGGGTAGAAAAAGGAGGAAAAGTGGGAGCTGATGGGCTTGGCATCTTACAGGGATGGTGAGGAAATGCAAGCGCTCTCGTCCAGCAGAATAAGCCAGGCCAGGGGAGTTTCGCTGTCCAGGCTCCCTTTACTGCATGTGAGGGAGAGAGGAATCTCCAAACAGCAATTCCAGCAGCCAGTAATCAAGGCAAGGGGTTACAAAAGGTAACAAACAGGATAACAAGGAAGAGCCTTAAATTCTTCTTTTTTTCCAGATTTGGAAAAAAATTCACACTTGCAAGAGGAAAAGTAAATTCAGCCTATCTGATGTTAGGTGATGTTTGTGGCTCTAGCTCTGGGTAATGAGTTCCTGAAGAATCAGATCCCCGCTCCCCCCCCCCAAAAAAAAAAAAGCAAAAGGGAATAAAACATTGAAACGTGACCTTTTACATGAGGCTTATTCCATTTTAGGTATACTTCCCTGATATTTATTTTCCTGAATATTTCACACATACACATACTGAATGAAAAGCCAAAATAGGCACACACAAGGAGAGATGTCTATTTTGACAACGGTGACTTTGCTACAGTTCCATAGACTGACGGGGATATTGATTTCAGTCTATTTATACATCTGCCTCAAGTGTTTTCAACAAGGTAATCTGCCACAAGACATAAACTGAAGCAAATTAGGTTTCATTTTGAAAGTCCCCTTGCTGTCTCTAGATCTAACAAGAAAACCCATGTCATAAAAAGAGCCAAAATGATGGTTATGAGTAAATATACTTATATTTTTTAAACTTCAGTGGGTTATTATACATACATATGGGCATCACACGATAGTTTTTGTGCCTAGAAGGCTGGAATTACAGGATAAGGTCATATGTCAGATTGTTCCAGATTTTAGCAGAACTGTTTAAATAGTTAATAGATATACGTTTAGTAGCTGACCGGACTGAGGCTTATACTTACAAATCTGAGGTCATTTTAATCAAAGGTTGCAATCCAGAGGAACTGTCTGTGTTCTTAATTCAAACTACCAAGGAACAGGGAGTAGGTGTAGTTAATTTTATCCCAATGCTTTTATTTGGCCAGCCCCTGCAGTAGTATATAACATGAGGTACATACCTGAGAGTGTTGGTAACGTTGCAAGGACACATCTTGTTGCATTTCAGGCCATATAAACCTTCTGGACACATTCTTTCTTGGCAATAAATGCCTTTAAATCCAGGGTCACACATACAGGCTCCATTTACATGATAACACTTTGCTCCATTTTGGCAGTCACATCTTTGGGTGCACTGGAAGCCGTACGTCCCAATAGGACACTCTTCTTGACACCTGCGATGAAATATGCGAGAGAGGATCCCATCAAACGCCGTGGTTTACTCTGCTTCTGACTTTCACATGGGAATGTTTTGGTTAATGAATTAGGTACAAAATCGTTGCTCATTTATTTAAGTAATATACTGTGCACTGATGATATCATTGGAGTGATGGGATATCTTGGGCATGTAAATTGCTGCTAACTGAAAGTGCATTAATCTCTGTCCAATTACATCCTGCAAAATTTGCATTAGTTAATATTATCTTAGTTAACAAAGTGCATTCTTGTTTCCTGGACCTTGACAATTCCATTCATCAGCCATAGGAAATTGATACAGAATAAGATACTTTATTAAAAAACCCTCCTCTGTGTTTGCTTTCTTTTTATTACAAAGGATTGTGCACCTTTTTTAAAAGCATACAGTCCTCTTCGTGATAAAGAGGATTGAAAGGGGATGTGGTCTATTAAGCAATATTGAGTAAAGTGTTCTCCAGCAAGGTGGAATTTTCCTTTCCCTCCATTCTGTCATTGTACCAGTTTTCTACTAGCTAGGAGAAAACACACTCCCTTATCTTTTGTCTGTGTTCAGACAAACTAAAGCTCGAATTTGCTTTTCATCTCTTACTCCAGGGATGCTCAGCGGTATAAAATCTCAAGACAAATCACTTTCACGCTCCTTAGTGCAGCATCTTCTCCAAAACTGCCAACATTTTTAATATTTTATACAAATAAAAATGGAACCTGCAAACACTATACACGGATTGTTTTAAATTGCACCTTCCATGCACTGTTTAAAATATTTCCCTACTGAATACATTATGAAATCTGCCAAAAAGTCTGTTTCATGGTCCTACACAACCCGTTGAAGTGTTTATAACATCGCCTGCTCTGAAAAGCTCAACTAAGTTCCTAAAGAAAGCAATTGATTCCGTGCTTGACATAATTCAGTGGTTTCAAAATCCTGCAAGGAGTCAGTACTACAGTTTACATGATCCACCGTGAAATATAGACAGGCCTTTTCAGTTAATAATAATAATAAAAAAAAAAAAATAAAAAGAAGCCCAGAAAAGCCCAATTTCCTTATCGCATGGATGCCAGATATTGGAAATTGCCTATCAGCATTAATTTAATCCTGAGCATTGATTAAAGTGTGTACCGTAAACTGAGTGGATAGAGGCAATTGTTAAATGTCTTTCTGAGGGTCATTTCACAGCTGGCAGGTGAGAGTTAATATAATGATCAGTAATAAAAGATTAATGTGTGATGCAAGCCAGGCAAAACTGCAATGAACACAGCCAGTACATAAGAAAAGCATTACCTTTGCAGCTGCAGATTATGGTGTTTTACTAAAAATAAATGAACAAAGCAAAAGGCCCAGCTAGGGATTTAATCGCAGCAAGCACCCACACAGCGGCCGGTTGCACGAGCCGCGTTCAAGAGTTCATTTGAGACCCAAAGAGAGAGGAGCCTGGGATAAAGAGGAAGGGAAGGAGCCCAGAGAGTCACCCTGGCTGCCAGCCCCACTGCTCTCAGGGTAACTCAGCTCCAAAGGAAATAACCAGCGAAGAATGGGGAACATTAGGACCGAAACACTTAAAGCAAATGAAAGGCAATGAAGAAGGTATTAAGATGCCTTATGTCTCCATTGCTGTACCCAGCTCCACTAGTTAGCAGGAGAGCACTGTACTCAAGGAGATGAATACTTAGTCAATAGTGCACTATATCATTCTATATTTATAGAAGATGAAGAATTACCTAGCAGGGAGAAAAGCATCTGGAAATGAAATATTGACGACCTAATCCATTTACATAATTAGCCTTTTTCTACTAACAATTTAACCAACTTATTTATTTGGAGATCAAGCAGCTACCGCTAATGAATTTTATACAAAGAATACTAATAATGACTCCTCTGGAACATAAGAATAATCACAGCAGGAATTAGCTTTCTACTTAAACATCTTTCCTTTGCAACATATCAATCTAATGTGTCCATAGCACCATTAACAACCAGATACATTGTTCAATTAAATTACAAAATGAGCTGCAAAGCCCTAGTTATGTTTCTTGTTTAATTTACGTTGCTTTCTGCCTATCTGGGGAGATTCGTCTTATAATACCCACTGAACTTTAATATGTACTATAATTATTTGGGTTGGGATAGGATAATATGGCTGTCACCTGTAGAATTAATGGCAGCAATTTCACAAAATATTAAACATAAGACAGCCTGCTTAACAGATGAACTCAGTACATACACCTACATTATTTTTTTTCCCAGATAAATTTTTTTCATGGAATAATGCAGTGATTTTTTTTTTTTTTAAGGTTTTTCTGTTTGTTTGTTTTGAAACATTGATCACATTTATGCAGCACAGACAAACACTAACAGCCACCCAAAACACATCGACCTGGAGATTGCCGTTCTGTCGATAAAAGATACAGGTACAAACACACCAGGAAGATGATAAGTCTGTTTATATCGTTATAACAAATGGAATATTTATTCTGGTAAGACTCAATCTTTAGGTTTAACAGCAACGTGGAAAACAAAGCTAAAGCTGTGCGTTCACTTCTCCTGTCAGCCACTGAATTCTCAGACACCCCATCCTCAGCTTCTAACTGGTCTTCTGCTATTATTCCTTCCCAGTTTGCAAAAAAACACGTTTTACATGACACATCCCATCATTTTAGCCGAGTACAAAGCTGCCTGGAGTTATTAACAGCACTTGCCAATTTCCTAGACATTTAACGCAGCGCTGCTTCCTGGAAAACAAGCAGGGACCAAAGTGTGGCAATTACACTTACACAGACCTCCGTGACCATTTCATCTTCACAAATATTTATCTAACCATGTGGTATTATCTTCTGCACAAGACAAACAGTAGTATTATATAGCATTTATAGACAATTAAAAGAGATGATAGTAGAGAAAGCACGTTTACATTTTTTATTGCTGTTATTCATAATAGCTGTTATTATTAAGAAAAGTTTTTCATCGCCTGGTAATATTTAAAAAAAACCACCTATTTTGTTGGGCAGCAGCATTCTCCTGCTGTACTGGCAATGATACTGTAACACTGCAACACCTGCCTGAGATCCAGAAAGTTAAAACAGACTTTATGCTAAAAATGGTGCTGAGTAATCTGTGCCACTGACCAGGCTGTACGAACATAACTAAGGAAAGCAATTTAGACTTTTTAAAGACCTTGTGCCCGCTCCTGCCCTCACTGAAATCAGTGGGCAATCTGCCATTAGCCAAGTGTGGTTAATAGCGAGCTGAGGGTACATGTTCAGAACAAACTGCTGCAGGAATGGGCTGCCCTGGCCCAAGCAAAAATATAAAGGGCCAAAGGTTTCACTTCCCTTATTGAAGGCTTATTAAAGGCTGATAAATAAGTATGTTTTAACCTTTTGAGAACTCATTTGAAAGGTGGGGACTTCTTTGCTCATACAGCATTTCTCTGCTGCTAGAAAAGCTTTCCAAACTACTGTTTACCTTGCTCTCCTGTTATTCATCCTTCCAGACGCTTGCATTTCTGCTCTTCTGCCTCTTCAGTGTCTATCACTTACGTCCCTGCTCCAGGAGGGGGCAGCTGAGCCATCCCTGAAAGGTTGGCTTTGGTGCAGGTCCACAAGGTGACCTTTGCTTGGCATCTTTTCCATCTTCTCCAACTGATCATGCCCTATTTTGTCCCTCCCTGCTTCCGTCTTCCCCAGAAACATCTCTCTTTGGAGTCCAGATCTCCCTCACTTTTCTCCAAGAGCAGATCTGAGGAGCTCACACTCCCTTTTCTGCAGGACAATTCCTGTGAACTGTCAGATCTGCCCCGTGGTGCCTCCTCTGCCCAATCTCTCCCCAGACCCTCTCTAAGGGCCACCATCAGCAAAACCCTCTGGTTTGGACAGCAGGCAGAAACAGGTCTTCTGCTTTCTACTTGACATCTCCTTTCCTCATTCCCAACGGTCCTTTCTCTACTGTCCCACCATATTTAACCACATACAAACCCTGAAATAATTTCCAGAGCCCCCTCCAATCACTGCCGCTGATAAAATGGAAACGAGGAACTTCCACATTTAATGGTACAGAGCACGGACTTCCGAACCCCGGCACCGTGCTGGAGCTCGCTCTGTTTGCTGTGCTATAAAGCCTTGCTGAATGTACAATGAAGCAAGAAATGAGAAATTCCAATGAGCTTTGCTGCATAAAAGTATAATTGTCAGCGTATGTCAGTGTACTGATACTAGGTTGTTATAGCTAATAAAAGAAGGGAAGACAGTGCAGAAAGGGCTTCAGCATCGCATACACTAGTGGGCTGTGCCCATGGTCTCTGGAAACGCTGGTGACACAGTCCAACCTCTCAGGAAAACCACATTTGGAAGCCTGTTTAACTGCAGTTCCCCGGCACCGTTAGCCCTGCTGGTAGGATTAGCTGGAGGGCTACGCCAGCACGTGTTACAATCCCACCTTGATTTTGCTGTGTAGTCATTTTGCTGAATCCATGACACCTTTGTAAAACAATATTGTCATTTTCCCTGATGGATCTCTGGGTGAAGGCTCTCATTTAGAAATGCTGAGCATTTATCACCTCTTGTTGGGGTCTGAGATGGATCAGCGCTGCAGCAGCACAGAGGGGCTGAAGGAAGCATTATACTGCTGCACGGCTTACTCTTGAGGATATTAATTTGTATAAATATAGTTCATTTACATATCTTGTAAACATGTAATGCTCTCTATTAAATTTATCACTGTAAATACCTAAATTAAATTTAATCCATTAAATTTTAAAAGTTATATTAAAAAACCCACCCTGAAAATGGAGAGCATTGCCAATAAAAAGTAACAACATCGTCGCATTTATAATGCTTGAACTGCTTCAGAAGGATGAACCTAATTGGAGCAACAGAAACATAACACTATTTTTCAGAGAGTAAGATTGTCCTGGAAGGGTTATAAACATTGCCAGTCCATGGTTAAAATGAAAGGCTTTGGGGGGTTGATTTTTTACCTGTCTCCTATATAGCCAGCCGTACAGATGCATTTTCCTGTCACAGGATCACACTGTCCTCCGTTGTGGCATGGACAGTCCTGGCTGCAGTTAATTCCGAAGGTTCCGGGAGGACACGGCTGCGCACACACCAGCCCCTGGTAAGGGTGCAGAAAGAGCAATATTTCAGTCAATATTCATAACGCAATAAATTTCTATATGCAGCTTGGATTTTTATTGCCCTTCTTGCTAAAACTAGATCTCAGTGTAGAGGCGATATTTTTTCTGTTTAAGATGGGCTAAAGAGAGTCTCAAAATTCTGCTCCCAGAGTAAATGTCTGTCTACTCAATCTCCAGAAGGGATTTTTCTTGCCACTGTACAGTCACTGATAATTCTCTTCTTTGGATTTCCCCCCATAAACTGCAGCTGGGGTGGGAGGATATTCACTGCTCCTTGAATTGATGCAGGAAGGCTTGGGAGAGGCTAAAGGCAACCAAAGAAGGCTACAAAGCTGCACATGTGCCCGTGGGTTTTTTTGTGAAATAGTCAGAGAAGTTGCTGGACCTATCCCGGGTAAGTGTCACAAAACACATCTGGGAAGAGGGGGATTGTTGAGAAGACTACACTGGAAGGATGAAGTTCTGCTAGTTGTGATAGTCTGTGATGATCTCCCCTGTTCAGGTAGACCCACCTCATCCAACCACAAAGAAGACCAAATCCAGCTGCTGGAAAAGTCCTCTACTACTCTTTAGATCCTGCCCACTTTGTTCCCTCTGCTCTCATCGAGACCCTATGCTCAACTCTTCAAGCAGAACAGAATGGCATCTGCCAGTGCTTCATCTAAGCCATGGAGGAGGCAGGTTGGCAACAACGGACTGGGATAGTTGCAGAAAGCCACCAGTGATGACATACAAGCTTTGTGACTCTCCACATGAGAAGTGCAGGAGCCTGTTGCTTAGAAGAAGTGATTTTGCAGTGGAATATCTGCCTAATCCCAGAACACTGGCTACCTGCATCACCCAACATCCCTTCAGCTTCTTATCCCCAACCTTGGAGCCATATCTCAGTCCCTGAACCACCTCAATTCCACATTGAGTTGTGGAGCCTTTTCCTACTTCCTTCCTCTATTTTATTCTCCCAGCTCTCTGCTCTCCTGCCTCTTCATTCCAGCCTAACCCAAATCCTTGTTGCAGGCTCCTTTTTAGTCCTCTCCTTCAGGCAGACCCAAATCCCCATCTCTGAGTTTTTTACTCCTTCTTCTTCCTGCTCAGCCACCCCTGGAAGGGCAATGCCAGGCTGCCATTCCTGGTGGTGCTCATCAGGAAAAGCAACCTCTGGGCAAGCCTTCTTCAGCCCTAAGGCAGAGAACGTGCCACCACGAGGTGCGTCTTTGGAGAATTTATCTGCCAAATTCAACTGCTTTTCCCCCTAAGTATCACATAATGTCCTGAGCCTTACAAGGATTTCTTTAGAATGTCTATCAAGGCTTTAGAAGGATTTCCCCAGACTTTCTTAGAAGTTGTAGAAATGCTGTTTCTTTTTTTTATTTATGTGAGCAAACATAAAAACTGAGGCTGGCATCCAGCTGAGTAACTTCAGCCAAGCCACGTCTGGCAGTGCTGTGATCTGGAGATGGGGGTCCTATGGAAAACGTTTGGCAACTGCAGCGAGCGGTGCTGTGCCAGCGCCACGCACAGCACGGTCTGGCAGAAATGGCCAGGGTTTGTCCCCCTTTTCTTTAAAAAAAAATAATCTCTCAGAAGTCTTCTTTTCCTAAGCAAGCCCCAGGGGCCCTGAGTTTTGAGCAAGGCACATATTAAACACAACTTATACAAAACATAAAAGGGAAAGATAACGGCTGATTTCACTCCTCGGGGCTCGCGCTCAGGGCTTTGGCAAGTTTAGAGATAGCAACAATCCCAAAGTGGAGAGGCTGCTCTTCAGTGTAATCATAAAACAGATACTTCAGGCCTTTCCTAACCAGTGATAGGTGTCTCCTTGGCTATAAAACAGACAGGTTGGCTATAGTTCAAGAACTTTTAGATCACAGTGTTAAAAAAGTGGCGTCTCTGGACGTGAGTAATACACAACACCATATATCTGAAAATGTAAGTATCCATTTATCTTGATAATAAATACTTTCTCTCTTGACGTCTCAAAAGGAAGAGGATTTGTATCAACAAATGATGAGAAAGCAATACTCTGTGCTGCATCCCCCTGGAGCCAAGAGAATCTTTAGGCATACTTTTTGCATTAATATGTACTAAGGGAATCCAAAATATCCCTCTCTAGAGGATCAAATGTCAGAACAACATTTCCTGCTGCTTATACATCTAATCAGTAAAGTTCACATCATCAGCACCTTTTTAAAGGCCCTGATCTCATCAGATTCTGCCTTTGACATTGTTTGCTATATTATTACCATCTGGTATATAGGAATGATTCTTTTCTGCTCCATTTTCTCACACCTCCCCACATTTAAAATCCACAACAGAAAGAAAAATAGACAAAAATACAAATTATAGTAGGTTCATAAAGCCCAGAGGCTGTAAGAAAGAAGTGATTAGCAGAATGTGTTATATTAACATGGCTCCATGATGTAGAGCCCTGAGAATGGGATTTGGGAGCAAACAGGGTGTGCTGCCAGTGACAAATGGTCTGTCACGTAAGGAAAGATTGCTGCTGTCCTGGGCACAGAGATCTAGTCCTTCAAAAGTGTTTCTGAGAAGCATTGTAAATGCTGAATTTAATTTCCGTCCCTACTTCCCAAGAATGCTGGGAGAATTTAATATTGCAAATGAGAAAGATGTATAGAATTAAACCTGTAAATTGTTAATGAGGCCCCAAAGCAGCCACCCACCAACTCCCAGAGCCACAAACACACAGAAGAGGAAAAAGCCCAATATCATAGGGTGCTGGGAGCCACACTTTGTTGACTAGTTCAACAACCCATGCTGTTAGCCACCATCCTCTTGGTGAAAAACCCATGGGACAATAAAATCTCATAGGACACAGTTGGTATAACTTGTTGTACTTCTGGGAGAGTCTGCACTAGGTGGGAGGAAGCAGGAAGAAAGAAATATTACAAGTAATAAAAGAATCAGGCTTTGAAGATCACAGATCCAAGGAAGAACCTAAGAACCCTAGAACTTCCTCCTGTTCAACTTATTGCCTCCCCTTGCACATCCCACAGGCAACCAAGCCCCTAAGGGAGCTGAGATATTCTTAATAAGCCTAGCCTAGGAAAGGATAAAAGTTGCTGCTCCTCCAGCAGCAATAAAATCCAAGTGGATTTTCACTTCTATAAATCCAGGGAGAATTCTCTCCTTCCAACATGATGGTATATTCAATACATATGAGCAGTCTCAAGCCTCAAAATCAGCAACTAAAATTCCTGATGTCAAAGAAAGACTATCCATGGTGTGAAATAAAATGAATGCTGTCTAGCAATCCCATCTCACTCGCTCATTTACAGCCCACTCATGTCTCACTTCCCAAACCATTCCAACCACCAAGTGTTAAAAATACAGCATGAAAAAATACTTTTTTTTTCTCTCCCTGTGTACTGAATTACCAGCTTTTCATTAAAACCCTGGAGAGACCTTTTATACTTAAAAACTCAACATTTACAAGCTGAGTGCTTTTACTTATAATTTCAGCTTCTTTCCCCAGAATACTTGATCTCTCTCTTCAATTTTCAGTTATGCTTGTTTCAAACTTCAATTGTTAACTCTAGGGTTTCTCTGGGGACACAGCAGACAGCAACACAGTTTTTCAAGAAAGTCTCTCTGGGCCACTAAAAATGCAAAGGAGATACTCCAAGCTGGAAGGGACAGGGCAGAAGCCGGCCAGAAAGCAGGACCACAGATGCTGTGCAGCCCCAGTGCTGCAGTTCTTGTTTAGGGTCTATGCTGCATCCTAAAAGACTCCTGAAAACTTCCTGCTCTGTTCTTATAGTCTTATACCTCTCTAGTGATTTTTTTTTTTTAATTCACAAAAAGAGAGAAGACTCCTGATAAAATACACGTAAGGGAGAGTACAGTGAAACAACTCAGATCCTCAGAAATACTGGCATGCAGAAGGTAAGGGGAGGTAAAAAAAAATCTTAAAAAACCATCTTTATGTTAATCACTTTATTAATCAGTTCTTAGGGGTAGTGCCAGAACAAGTGATAGGTCCTCAAAAACATCTGAATCGCTTCAGATTTTAGAACCCCTTCAGAATTATGGGCAGCAATGTTCTCCCACGCCACTGCCTGACAGCCACCAGAATCTCACGGTTAGCAGTTTCTAATTAAAAGCAGTTGTGTGATCAAACGGAGGCAGCATTTGCTGTACTAACCGAAAGGAACACACACACCTCTCTCAGCCCTTAAATGTTTCACCAGGTATAAGTCCACATCAGAAGCCATAGCTGAATGATGGTCTTCAGGGTCTTCCACGCATTAAAATAAAAAGTCACAGTACTTGCATGCATTAAAATCCAGCAAGATTGCCAAGAGACTAATTGTCAGATACAGGAAAAAAGCCAGGAAATTTAGTACAGCTAAATGGTATGTAGGCCTGTGAGACTTGGCAAACCCCAAGAGAGTTAATTATTACATTATTGATAAAGTTGAGGACTTTTAAAATGTTTGGCCTTGCTTTCTTGACACAAAGGATTAAAGGTCAGGGCAATTTTCTCTCTCTGGCACAACCCCTGATGCAAGCAAATCTATTGCAATCAATGGGAATTATGGCTGAGTAAGGACAGGACACTAAACTGGTGTCAGTGTCCTATGTATAGCACTGCCTGAGCCACTGAATTCCCCCTGGCTTCTCCCTCTCTCCTGAAGGGGAAGCTTTTGGAAATTGCTTTTGACAATCTTGAGGCTGAGCTTTGAGCTTTCTGTCCCGTGTGAGAGCAGTGTCGAAGGTTGCAGGGAATATTCCAAGGAACTGCAATCCAGTGACAATTCTTTTTGTCTCTTCTCCTACACAGAAGTGTAATGAGTAGTCACTGCTTGGTTTACTGTCCTTTTAAAGTCTGTGATGGGAGCTTTCAGGCACAGACTGGTGGCCTGTCTGTGTAAGCACTTGGCATGCATCAACAAAAGTGGTCCCAGTTTCAGAACTGTTAGAGTCTTGTGACAAGAAATAGCAAATACACACCACAAGCACACAGAGAAGGCATATGCTGAGGCAGTGAGCTATTAATTTCCTATTCCAACCACTGAATGAGCCATGAGGATGAAGAAACTACTCACCGTCCATCCAGCAGGACAGGAGCACTCCCCAGTGATGTGGTGACAGACCCCCCCGTTCTGGCAAGGGCAGCGCAGTTCACACTGAGCTCCATGACTGCCTGGGGGACAGAGCTCTTCGCAGCTTTATGGAGAGAGAAGAAACAAAACCCAAAGAGATTATTGAGAAAGAAACTTGCAGGAAACAATAAATGAGGAAAACCCACAACACGGGTCATCATGGGAACCCTTACGCAAATTACGAAACCTCAGTAAACCTCAGCTGGTAACACCCATTAGCCACGATTTCTTTTCTTTCTGCTGGGGTTATTTGTGCCATGGATCCAGTCCTGGAAAACTGATGCATGTGTGTAATCCTTATGCATGTACCAAATTCCACCCATCTCAACAGACAACTCATACCCATTAAAATAGCCCAGGAAAGTAAGAGCTGCAGAATGAAGCCCTTGTTGCGAATTATGTGACATGACAATAAAAGAAGCTGCAAAAGGGTGGGATTAAAGTGCTAGAAATTTCTCCAATCACTACTAATTGTTAACATTTGCAGTGTATAACGGACTGGCAAGAACTCAACATCATTTAAAAGCTATTTAAGCTCATCGGGTCTCTCAGTATTTGGAGGGGGGTGGCAGTGTAATGCTACTCCCTGTAACAAAAAAAAAAAAACAAAACAAAAAAAAAAAGGGTGTCTCCTTTCTCTAATTCCAGGTTCTGAAGCTACAGCAGGTTCCTCCCCTGACCGACTGTCCTCTGACGAGGATGTTCATGCAACGTGTCGGGGGTTGGCCTTCAAGCACTTACTGCTGAGAGCTGACACACTAACGTCAATGGGACCACCGCTAACAGTGAGCAGAGTCGTTAGCGGTGAGTGCTTCTAGGACTGAGGTCACAAGTCTATGAGGAAATCAGGTACTAAATAAAATATTCAAAAGGCATCTCACTTATTTATGAGGGTTAATACCGTCTTTATTTTTTTTTTTCCTCTCCCTCTCCTCAGGTCAACAAATAATAGCAGATTGCAAAAGTATTAAGTCAAAGGCAATAAATCTCCAACCCAAATTCAGGGACTAAATTTTCTTTTCCACTGCAATAATTTTGAAAAACATAATTACTTCTGAAACTACCGAAAGATCTCTAATGAGAACTGATGTTACACTGTGGGCAATTTTAAACAAGGAACTATTGCTTGCTGTCCTTAAATTAATATGCAGATTTTGCGAATCCTACTGGTAAACTTTCAGTGTGGTGGATGGGGATTTACCTACAGGATTCTCGTTAAAGTTGACAGGAGTCACATGGCTAAATCCCTGTTCACTATGTTTAAAATTTACGCCCTAGATAGTAAACTAATATAGTTAACAGTAATGCTTCCACAGTTAGATTGAAAGTCAAATAAATTGGGGATGGTAAGTCCCATTTGGTACTTCACTGGACTGCTAATGAGTAAAATGCCCAATTGCTTATAAAAACTGAGCTGTAATTTGGATTGTATTCACATACTGAAATTAGGAACAGGTACGGTTGTTGTACAAGCTGGAAAACATAATGGATTTTTAAGTTCACGTTAGCACTAAATTTTATATTATTATACAGATGGGTATAATTAGCAGAAAAAAAAAAGAAAAAAAGAAAGATATTTAGTCTCTCTGAAATTCTGTTACCCGATTTCTACAAAGGAAAGGGTATGATACACAGATTGTGTAAATTTTGCCAATTACTCACGGTGAGGCCGTTAAACGAGGCAGAGCAAGATACACCTGTCGATGAACTTACAATACCCCCGTGTACCCGGGGGCGCAGTGACATTCGCCCGTCCTGTGGTCGCAGGTGGCTCCGTTGTGACACTGGCAGGTGAACTGGCAGCCCTTGCCGTAGCTCCCATGCTCGCAGAGCTCCTCGCAGCGCCAGCCCTGGAAGCCGTCGGCGCAGACGCAGGCGCCCGTGATGGGGTTGCAGAGGGCTTCGTTCTGACACTGGCAGCGGTTGCTGCAGTGGGGTCCCCAGTGCTCGCTGTCACAGCCTGGAAGACACACAGTCAGTCACCAAGATGATGAGGAAAATGCACGACCAGCATCTCCTCTCGACCTCTCATGCTCAGGCAGGGGCACTGAGAAGACCAGGAACTTTCTAAAGAGCCCTCAAACTTTTTAAAACTACCGCTCCCACCAATCCGCAATGTGCTTCAGCATGCAAGGAGAAAACAGCACTAGTCATATACCTAAATTTGAGGACTTGTTTAACATCTTTATTGGATCAGGACCTAAATCTTTTAATATCCTGTTTCTTAGTGCTCTTAGACAGCTGGAAGGAACGAATTTATAGTGGAATTAGATGCAGAGGATCACATCCTGACTGTCGTGGAGTTAATGGTGGGTAGTGTTGCCAAACAAATCCTGCGGATTTAATAACGTCATCAAATATTGTTTCTTTGCACTGGTCCCATAAGATAATAAATATGATAATCTAAATAAGGCTTTCACCTTTGGTGTTGCTTTTTTGGGAGGTTGTTGTTTGGGTTTTTTCTGGAGTAAAAAGATATTAGGGAATAAAACCGTGGAGATGGAATTTCACGAGGCTGCTGAAAGCAGGCTTAGGGATGAAGGTATGGAGCGTGTATGGCAGATAATTTCTGTGCTGGTAGCAGTATGTGGTAAGCACTACAGAAGGGCTTCAAGACACAGAGAGGAGGTTGCCTAGAGTCTCCTCCTCTATGGACCACATGCAGGATGAGAGGGAAGTCAGCACTACAGAAATAATCTGACCCTGCCCAGCACCCGTGTAAGATGGATGTGGACTCATCGACAGCTCAAAGCAAGCACCCAGTTATGGTTTCTCCAGTAAACGGTCAGCAGAAAACCAAGGATTTCTTCAGTAGTCCCACGCTCTGCTTCGACGCCTTTGAATACAGCTATGTCAAGGATGAAGCAAATTACTGTTCTATTCAGAAGAGAGTTGCTGGCAAACCCCTTGGTAAAGACACAGTTATGGCTCATTTTCCAGGTACAGCTGGTTGTGCTCACAGAGCTGGTTTCAATTATACCAACAACAACTCTTCTGCCAGCGTAAAAATCCACTCCCCTACAGGAAACAAGTGTGTAATCCCAGCAACAAAGCTGTCTTCACAAACTCCTTTATCTGCAGACATGGAAATAAAGTAATCCCCAGGCGACACTCACTGGCTGCTGCTCAGCCCCAGATCGCTGTTCCAAGACTTAGCAAAGTAAACGTAAAGCCCCTTTAAGCTTGAAACTCTGTCCTTGAGGCTTCATAGCCCTCTCCTCCTATGGCACATGGCTATAACCCCATACCAATGACTAGATCTATCAGCTAATTTTGGCAATATTTTTGTCCTTCTCATTGGTCAGTTTGAGGATGCTCAGCAATAAAAAGAGACTTCACTCAGACAGCACTGCTGGGTACCAATTTATGAACTTGTCTTTCATGGGCAGCAGTGTCAAAGGCTAAAATAAACCCTTGAGAAGACAACTCCAGGGTCTTACAGGATGCACTTGCAGAGAGATGGTTCATGTCCTGCAGGAAGCAGAGCGTGCATCAGACCCTCGGGCATAATCCTGCCTGTGCCTCACACAGGATATTTTATTGCTTTGCCTCATTTTTCCCGCAGCTTGATAGTTAGTTCCTCACTAACACCACTGGGAGCCGAGCAAACAAAATCTTACTCTTTATAAGTCTTAAATTATTACCGAGAATCTGTGGAAAGAGACGATCCATCTTTATTTCACACAGACACTAAGACTCCGAAAGCCTTCTGGGGCAGGGAGCAAATCTGCCGGAGCTGATGGAGTTTCCCAGCAATTTCCATTCCAGAAGCACTGATTTGTTTTCCGCAGAACTCGAGCATCAAGGGATGCAGTTCTGCAGCTTCACTAAAGGGTACCAAAGCCGAGCCACACCACCACAGCCAACAGCCCTTCACATGGGACAGACAAAGGCAGGAACCAGCCTTTACCCTGCCTGCTCTGGGGACCTAACTCCTACCTTGCCACGTCTCACACAAAAGCCCTGACTGCCAGGCTGAGGGTTGCTCTGGGCTGATAGAATTCCAGCTGCAACTAATTTGCCTAATAGGAATAAATAACACTCATTAGAAGATGTGGCCTGTAGCCTTGGTCTTCCATGTCTCAGGTGAGTGCTCTAATCATCAGGTTTGCCTGCTCGGCTTGTTTTTTTCACTTTGAAAGAAAGAGAAGGAGAAATCAAACCTTTTATAGGAAGGAAAACCAATATCCCATCATCAGCTCAAGCATTTTATTTCATGTTATACAGCATCTGCCCCCCGCACAACTCCTTTTATGTAAAATCAATCTTATTTAAACACTTATTTACTATTTATATTAGGTCACATGCTTGCTTTCTCCCTATACCAAATTTGATTCCACAATCTTGCCAAAGGAAAAAGCAAGATGCTTAAGTAAAGAGCAGCAGTTCTTCTAATTGGTTGTAAAATCCCCCAAAAACCAAATCTGGATAATAAAAGAAGCCTGTGGTGACCAGAAAACCAGGTGGCAGTTGGAGAGATTTTTCCAAAGGCTTCTAAGTACAAGGCATCAGTGAGCACACATTGTAACATTCAGTATGTTTAGCCCAAAGTAGCTAGCCAAAATGTTTTAATTATCTATGAAATAAAACAGCTGGCATACCAGAGAGCTACTAAGAATGTGAGTTTCATGGGGATTTATTAGGGAGAGGACATAAAAATGAGGATTAAAGTATATCTGAATCCTCATGAAGACACAGAGAAAAAATAGAACTACAAAAAGCTGGGTCTTGTACTGTGTCTCATTTAGGATGCAGAGACAGCCCTTGTGCTTGCTCGGCTCCTTTTCATGCTCCTAAAACTACAAGCAGGTTTTGACTGGAGGTCTCTAAACGGTGTGAAACCTGAGCAATAGGTTTGTAGAACCTGTTCCTAATAGGTGTGTATAGCCAAGGTGAACATCCTGTTGTCTTTCCAGTGATGGGATCATACATGCAGAATGACAAATTGGCATCTTCTAGATTTAAGTCCTCCCCTCATTATTACCTCTCACTATTTCATTTTCTGCCTTTAGCTCTCAGTTCAGGCCCTAGAGGTGTCAAATGAGCAGAGCCATTACAGTATCAGTTCATCCACTGCTGATTAACTGCAAAGGGAGTTGAGTGAAATTGGTTGGCAATGTGTTATGTAACATTGGGGATAATGAAATATCATCCTCACCTGACTTTATACTGCAGTAATCTCACATGAAAATAAGATACTTGTTGATCAAAGTTTATCAGTTGCTGTTGGTTTCCCTTTCCCCTTTCCTTAAGTCCCATATTGCGGTGACAGACTGTGGAGTTGCAAGTAAATTCTTTACCTGTATGATTTCATTGGGACACTATGGGATGTTTATAATGTGATATCTGTACTGTGGCAACTTCTGTACCTTTGCCAAGGTAGGCAGATAGATACAAAGTTGATAAGCTAAATCAAATAAGATAAATGTATTTATTCATACAAGTAATTCCACTGAGCTCAATCTGACCAGTACTGTGTAAGACCACCCAAGAGCATGACCAGCAATGGGACTGGGGTCTAGAAGTTCCAGCTAGAAAATTAAAAACCAGAAGAAACTAACTACTTCAGCAACCAAGACGTTTTTGTTTTTTGGTTTTTTCTCTCTGTACATCAGTGTGGCAAATCCTAGCTGGTGTGTGTGACAGTGATTCCAGTTTCTGAAATACAGGGCAAAAGCAGCCTCAGAGTCAGGGAAGCTGCATTTCAGGATCCTCAGCACCACTTTTTCTCTGGGAACAGAGAAGCTGTTTTAAAAGACAACCCAAGCCTGGCACAGCCGAATCCTGCTCTTGTTGGTAGCCTCTGCTTGTTACTATAATGGAGATAAATAATAACAGCAACAACACGTGAATGGAAAGCTAACAACTTACACAAAGAGCTATGCTGTAAATGCATATGCCATTAAGAATGTCAGAATGATACAGAGACTTTAACTATACCATCAATAAGAAAAGCAACCTGGGAGTGGTGATGGCAGGGAGGTACAAATACTCCCCTCAGACTCCCTGCGTGTGCAGATGTCAATACCATGAGAGATGAGCCCGAAATAGCCAGCGTTCCCTTGGGAGATGCTACATTAAAGGGAGCTGCCATATTTCAGGTCACGTGCCACCAATCCCTGGGTAACTTAGTCACTTTTTCTCCTGCAAAAAATATGACTAGAGACTAATTGCCACCAATAAAAGTGAATATAACTCTGCAAAGGATGACGCTGGGTTCCTAAGGATAATTACAGTTGTCTGCATAGGGTAGTGAGACAGGTGAAAGATTCATCTCTCCGCGGAAAGCTTGCTCCAAGCAGCAAATCCACTCTTCTATCTGCATCCCTAACCCCACCTGGAAGCCTCAGTGGCTTGTTAAAGTGAGGGCTAATTACACCAAGTTGCGCATGGCAGCCCATCACCAGTTCTGTCCCGTTGAGTAGACAACAAGGACACATTGGATGTGCTGCTTCACTCCCAAGGAGCTGTTTTTCCCTCCAGGAATGGGCAGGGAATGGCTGTGCTCTGGGTCAATGGAGCTACCCAGTAGTTAGTGCCGCAGCACAAGCTGGGTAACGCTGAAGTGGGAAAATTTAGCAGATAAATAAAAGGACTCCCAAGAAGGGATGACATTTATCAAGTGATTTATCCCAACAAAAGCGAGTCAAAAGTGCTCTTCCAGTGCTTTTCTGTCACCGTAAAAATATGCTATTAATATGAAAGTGGCATCTTGTCTCACAGCAGCACCAGCTTCTGTGGTCTTAAGGTCTATGTTCATTTTGTTCTCATTAGCATAACCCTGCATGTGTGTCTCTTTACAGCTAGTGACCAGGGCTGTATTCTGGGTCTGCAAAGTCAGTGGGACATTCAGAAGCATTCTGCAGAAGGGACAGCTGAAAAAAACCCAATGGCTGCTTTTCTCAGCCCAAGGACTCAAGGGCCACACTTGGCTCATGGGGATCTTCAATTAATCCAGGCTTTAAAGGAACTTTCTGCAAATCTGCTAAAGTAAGATTAACTAATAATCAATAATCAATATTTTGGAGTATTTCCCAATGCAGTTTGAAATGTTTAAGTGAGATACCAGCCTTCAGAAGATACAATCAGGAAACAAAATTAACTTACTCAATCCAGGAGGACATAGTTTAAGGTAGATTAATTTAGAATTTATTTTGAAATTAGGGCTAGATTCTCCCCTTAATAGAACTGGACTGCTGTAGAATGATCATATGAATACCAAGTAAGGTGAAATGCAGCCCAAACTCTGGGTGGCTTTTTTGGGGGTCTAATTCCATTTTGGAATCTGACTGGGATTTAAATGGTCAGGCCAGCTAGTGCAGAGAAGGCAAAGAAACCGCAAAAGCGAAAACATATGCCTGGATGTAGTGGATAAAAAATTTAAAATAATCAATTAGCTTTTATTCCCTGCACTTAGTCCAATAGGAAAATTATAGTCCCTGTATTGAGCTGATGTCTACTCACTGTACAAATACAATTCATTTTGGCACAGATCAGCACCTTTGGAAACAGAAGCCGAGCTTGCAATGGGTTTGAAAACAGGTCCACGAAGAGGGAATCCCCTAACAATGAAAGCTCACATCACTTTGTGCTTGGCACTGGGTGGCGCGGAGGCTCTCATGTGCTGGCCTTTCAGGTAGCACCGACATGCTGCTAAAGGCATGAGCCAGTTTATTGAAAAACCACCCCCTGATCTGCTTGATTTTAAACCAAAAAACCCTGTTTACCTTGTAAGACTGTTTATCCAGGGAATTGCTAACACATGTGATTGAAATAACCCAGATTTTCTGAAATTCCCTTCGAAACTGCTCTTGCAAATGCTCAGAGACCAACATTTCAGAATCAGGAAGCCTCATCCCCACAACAGACACGCCAGTGGGCACTGGCAGATAAGCCCACACCGCTCAAACTGCAGCTGCTCTTCTTCATCACGGGCTCAAGATACTGATAATCTACCAGGTGACAACAGGTCTTGCTCAAGTCTTACTCGTGAGACAGGTCCTACCTGGCTAAGCAACAAACAGGTTGGATTTCTGTAAATAAATACTTTCTTGGGGGACGATGAAGTTAACAACACATTTTAATAAATAATCCTACTCCAAATATAATTTAGATTATCTGTCACAGGGGGGTAGTTGGTAGCATTGTTTATTTTCCACTGTAAAATGTTTTGTCCAGTCCTTCACAGCTTCTCTGTGACACAGAATTTACCACCTCCAGTTCCAGCTTCAGGCTCACTCAGTCTATTGGTTTGAGGAGTAGAGGAAAGGGAATTTTAGTTTCAATCAGTAGGCTAAAGCAATAGTTTTTGCTTGTTAAACACATTCTTATATCCTTTTCATTGACAAGCTGGGACACCTTCCTGTAGAGAGCGCTAGCTAGAAATGTGGAAGAGCCCTATCCCACACCCAGGGATACACTCCTGTGCCCCAGTGAAAATCCACCTCTACCTGATCAAACCATAAAAAACGCAGTTTGGAGATACTCGGTGCCACCTCTGGATAATTCATTACCCATATTCCTCAAAGATTTCATCTGCATTAAAAGCAATCTGCAATTAAAAGCTTCAGGGGCTTAGCAGGACTTCTCTTACAACTGTTCCCAGTAGCAGCCATGGGCTACCGGCTGTTTAATCTCCATGTAATAAGTGACCCACAGAGAGGGTGACAGCCTTCCACTCTTAGTCCATTACCCACGTCAGAGGTCTGCTCCGGTCCATGCTGATGAATCGTCTGTATGTCAGCTTGATGACACTCTTGAAAGGATTTTTTCATATTCTCCATTTGGTTTTAAGGGAAAACAAACAAACCAGGGAACATTGCACATAAATAAGGCGTTTGACTTAACGAAGTCGGTGTCACAAAAAAATAAGAAAATGTCAGATTAAAGGTTGGAAGTGCAGCAGTAATTCAGTACTTGAGCCTATGAATTACGATATTTTCTTTAATTATGTGAGCACAGGCTGTGTTTTACACGCCCTGGCATTTTCTGTCTTGGGAGCTTGTAGCTTTGCAGCCTTAAGGTTCCCAAGCAAGGGTTTCTGTGCAGTGGTGTATGCACCAGCGTTTTATCTCCAGTGCCAGACTTTCAGTCACAGCTACACACCACTTTCAGGCACACACGACTATAATGAAGAAAATGCCTGTCTCCATGTTTATGTCTCTAAGACTGCCCAGAGAATACACTGCACACATAAATACGCATTTGTAAAACTACCTGCCCAAGTGGCAAAGACCGGAGGTTAATCTGAGGCCGGCAGAACTTGCAGTCAATCTCATTTTCCAAGTTTATAGATCAGTCTGCATCAGATAGGAAGGAAAAGATGGGAAGGGAACATCAGCAGATTTTTCCCAAAACAGATAGATTATTACTCACTGGAGGAAATTAATCTAATTTTGTGTTGGGTTGGTTTTTTCCCTCAGAGACAAGAGAACAGCTTTTCATCCTTCAAGAAAGATGGTACTGATTCTCTCTGAAGTTCATTGTCTGAATCAGATAAGAAACATGTGGCTGATTTAAGCTATGATTTAATCTCAGATGATGATCTCATTAGTCATTGACTCTCCAACATGTGGTACCTAATTCAGTCACAGCACTTCAGAGACCCTGCAGTTTATTTAGTATCTTCTGAGGAAATGTTTTCTTTCCCAAGAAATCCCTGGTTGAAGAACATTCATTTCTACAGCATTCTGTAGAATGCCTAGAACAGGTACCTAGTTGTGTATTTTTATTTTGGATAAATGAAAACAAAATCACTCCAAGTCAAAGAAGAGATGAATGTTTGGATGTCAGCCTTGTCAAATCCTGTAATGAACTCAATGTATTTTGGAAGCAGCAAAATGGAGAAACAACTTCTACTCCTGACAGATATCAAAGTGTTGAGTTTTCAGAATTTCCATCATGAGCTATTTGAGAGAGGCTTCAAAAGAAGTGAAAATTAGAACACACAAAAAGTATCTGAGAATATTTCCTATTTCTTTTTGTAGAAATTACTGCTCAGTTTAATGAGCCTTTAACTCTACTGACACTCTAGATGTTACAAGGAGTTTAAAATCATGAAACGCTTCATAAGGGAGCGACAACATCCTATACAACACTGGCGGATTGTCTTCTCATTATAATTTTTTTAGGGAAGATGCTGCATTCTTTAAAATGTTGGGGTTTTTTAGTGTCATATTAATGGGAGGCAAAGTCTGTTCTTTAATTAGAATTTTACTGTGGTGAATTAAAAAATACATGGGCAGAGTATCAAGAGTCTAATAAAATTAAATGAAGATACTATCTTTCCTCTGTACAAAACCCAGCAGTCTTTGCTCTGGCAAAACTTCCATCAATACTTCATTATTATTGTCTAGGATGGGATTGCAATAAGAAGATCTGCAAGTAACTTACTTCCAACTTCTATCTTCCAGCTGGGTAAAACTCGCTCTCTTTCCATCTATTATGCACTTTATATATTCTCATGGACTATACCATGAAATTTTCCTGCAATGCTTTTGCACGAAATTATTATCAGTTTTTCCTGCAGGAAGGGGTAGAAACCCATTTGGAGAGGCCTAAAACACTGCAGGACAGGTACAGAGGAAAAGATTAAGCATCGTTCAAGAAACAAGCAGGGAGCAGGAGTGGTGGCAGCAGCATTGCTCCAAGGAGATCCCAAGAGAACTACACAGAAGCAGAGAGAAGCCTTTGTCACTGGAGATGAGGAGCTGATGATACATCATCTGTGCCTGGTCTGACACAGTTCAAATGCTTATAAAAAGCTACGTGCAAGTACCTACGTACTGCTGCTTGCTGTTCTAAATAGTGTATGGTGGGTGCTTAGCAAGGCAGAGTTGTGGAAGTAGAAACAAATCCTCTGTCCTTTTCCCAGTTGATCAATTCCAGTTGAGTTTGACACAGTTTAGAGCAGACCCATGGGGCCAGTGTGGCCTCTGCAGCAGGCAAGCCATGCTGGCTGCCCTTCAGTCGCATCCTCATCAAGCCCCCAGCAACCAGGTGGGAGAACATTCTCCATCACCTGAAGAATCTACCATGAAAGTCACCTGATGCCACTACTGAAGTCACCTTTCCACCTCCCGTGACTGCGGAGCAGTGTTAACTGCACAGGATCAAGTGGGATCAACCCCCTTTGGCAAAGCTCTTGGAGAGATGTGCTCAGCTCTTTATTTTTCACAGCACATAAACTGAGCACCAGAAGGTCACCCTGCTGATGTTTTGCCAGATACGCAATATACCTTTATTTGCAGTTAAAGCAGTGCTTAAAGAAGACAGGCTTCTTGTCACTAAAATAGCAAGTGTTGGAGAGTGTGTTCCTTCTCATCCTCATTCACACGCGGGGATGTGTGTGTCCCTTCACCTTCAGCTCCGTAGGTCGACGTGCAAATTGACACGAGCAGAAGGACCGGTCAATCAGTGGATAAAGCAGTACCATCAAGGTAAGTGTATCGAAGAAATGCTACAGCCAGTCAGTTTCAAACTACAAAATCAAGATTCACCTTCAAGGGGATGTATATGCACGTCCCTCATGTATAACATAACACACAGTACTGACTCATCAGTCATTTTTAAGGGGGTCAATAAGCAATTTATTTTATTGCATTGATATTAAAAGCCAAAGTCAACACAGTGGAGTGTGATACTTGCTTTTCTTTCCAACGGTGTAGCTGTAGAGTAACAAGAAGCACTTCTTTTCCTTTGCCAGGGTCCCATCCTAGTGCCTACCCCCTGTGCACTGCTTTTCAGCCAAATAATATCAGCTTAAAGGATGTTCTGCCCCAGTAACTGAATCTAGGAAAAAATTTACCTTCTCTAGAGTGAATTCTGTTACCTAAGGACTTCAGGGAGAATTAGAGCAGCAGAAGGCCTGGTGGCCTTTGAAATAGGGGTGTCTTTTATATCTAAACCTTTTACATCAAACGCTTACAAAAAGCTATGTGCAGGTATCCGCACAAGCTACTCACTGTTCTCTTTTCTTCTAGGCATATTTGAATCTTCACATGGCTCTTTAATGTTACTTAATGTCTTCGAGATATCTTAAATACACTGCTGTCTTTCTCTTATAAACCATTAATAGTAATGTCCCTTCCAGGCACATAAAGAGTTTTTGAAAAAAGTCTTGCCCTGTGTAACCCAGGAAAAACCAGAATGTTCCTTCATCGAAACCACGTTGTGGGACTCTGCAGAGTCTCTGCAAAACCTTTCTTGTATTTACCAACAGAATACAGGAAGTCTGAAACTACTGGGGGGGGGAAGCTAAAAGTACTGAAAACCTAGAATATTACACCTTTTATTCATGTCACTCAGGCACTGAGGTGTCAATAAAGAGATGTTAATAAAGAGATAATTGGAGAAGTAGATAAATACTGATTAGGAGTTAAAGCACGGATGGCTCTAAGCAGGTAAAGGGTGGCAGAGGACATCCCCCCAACCACCACCTCCCAGCACCAAGAGCTTTATGCAGTAAAATCCCAGCGTCCCTAAGGCAGCTCCTTGGACTGCAACGCTGCTGCAGCTCCCCTGCACCACTGCTTTGGGATGCTGATGCTGAGAGAGCACAGCGCAGCCACAGGTCTCCTGGCCTGATCCAGCAGTTTATACTCACAGCACAGCCAGCAGCAAAATGCACCAGCCCCAAGCGCTGGGCAGAAGATGAAGAGGCCACTGGCTGCCTCCCTACAGCGTAGGGCTTCGGTTTCATTCTGGAGAGCTAGGCAGGAAGAGAAAGCCTTGTCTCATAAATTATTGAGATTGGATGTCTAAACCTTGATATTTTATTTTGACTTCCGAACGTGTTCAAATACTGTTCACAGAAGCATAAATTAATGCCAACTTCTAAAGCAGAAGTTGCTCTAAACTGGGAAATGAAACTTTTTTTGTTATGATGTTAAAAACAGACAATTCTTAAACTGTTTTACGTTTTGAAAAACAGAATGATCAAAACTGTTCATCCTCACAATCGGTTATGGGTTTGCTCAACTGAAATGTTTTGACAAAATCACAACCATATGGAAGCCGGTGCTTTGGGAACAGTTTCACCCGTGGTGGATTAGTGCATTCAGCAATCACACGTACAAAACAGTAAATCATCACTCCACATGTTTTTCCCTCCTTGTTTACAAACAGAGCGTTAGTGTCTCGGCATTATCAGTGGGTCAGCTCCACAGAAACCAGGAAAATTCATGCAGCAGCTCAAGTTCCCCGCACTGCTGAGTCAGTTTTTAGAGGTTTGGTGTCTCCCTTTCCGCAGTCCGAGAAACCACCTGCAGGAAACAGCTTTCTCTCTGGATTAATTTAATTTCTCTCTTTTTTAGTGACAACTGCCACTGGAAAGTAAAAAGCAAAACACACATACGTGACTTCCTGGCTGGCTGGCAGCAGGGAAGTGAATGGGATTTTGCTGGAAGAGAACACAGCATCTGTGCATTAAGGTTGTTAAATGACAGATTCCCTCTAAGATTCCGATCAGTACATCTCCCCAGCAGCAGCAGAGCTCTATTTTAAAAAGCCGCAAGGAAAGTGAGGGGTTTTCACATGAGACCATGATCAAAACTTCAAAATTGACCGGTGACCATACCCTACGGTGCCCATCACGAGCATCCTGGACTCAGTCCAGTGCCCCTTTTACAGTCAGGGAATTTCTTTCTGTTGACTACAATCATAGAATCACAGAATGGTCAGAGTTGGAAGGGACCTTAAAGATCATCCAGTTCCAACCCCCCTGCCATGGGCAGGGACCCCTCCCACCACACCAGCTTGCTCCAAGCCCCATCCAGCCTGGCCTTGAACCCCTCCAGGGATGGGGCAGCCACAGCTCCTCTGGGCAACCTGGGCCAGTGCCTCACCACCCTCACAGCAAACAATTTCTTCCTAATATCCAATCTAAATGGTCTTTGAGAGAGGCTGCCCATCATGGGTTAAGTTAGTGCCACCTGGAAAACCACAGAGATGTCACAACTTTTCTGTTTCCTTTCCTAAGGAAGGTTCTCTGCTCACTGCTGAATATCTGAGCAGAGCAAACACCGCACGCACACACTAGATATTAAATAATCGATGAGAAGAAAATGACATGACCTCAAAGCAGACCATTTTCCTTGCTGATAAACAGGAACCACCCGGGGAAATGTTGAATAACGCCTGATGCTTGTATGGATGGTTATTGTGTAGTAGAGGGTGATTTAGGAATGCTGCTGACACACACACGCACAAATTTGATGACACAGGAAATTAGCATCCGTTCGTTCTCCCCCGTCCCCCGCCCCCCAAACACCCTTTGGAAGAATTTACTAAATATAGTTCACCCTTTAAATATTTAAGGATATCTGCAGAATGTTGTTGTTTTTGAAAGGGTTCTTTCCTGACTGGATTTTCCTCATCAGGCTTAGTAATCAAGTTGTTTTATTTGGAATGGATAATTATTAGTTGAATAATTAATTATTCAGAATACATCACTAAATAAAATTCAAAGTATGCTGGTATAATTAAAAAATGACAATATGTAACAATATGGGTTCTAAATTGTGCAATACAATCAAAATGTGTTGGTTTTTTGCACTCTAATAGAATTGCCTCCATCGTCAAAGTTCCATACAAACACTGACAGGCTTTCATGGTCCATTTATGAGCTAGAAAATACACATTATCACCATTTGATATACGGGAAACTGAGACAGTCAAAATACATCAAACTACAAAGGTCCCCAGAAACTAAGTGGTAGCCCTGAGACAGAACAGCTCCAAGTTCTAAAGTCTAAATTTATGCTATAAATACTTTATAGTATATTTCTTCACCACATTTGTAGTTCTGTACTGAATTAAAGATATGAAAAATGATTAATTTGTAAAGTATTTCTCTGTCTTGCATCAATAACAGTGTCTAAGAAGCGTAGACTTGGTACAAACACCATCGCTGGTAGGCAAACAGAAGCGGCGTACGGCTCGGTGCAGGACCTGAACGTCCTGGGGAGAGTCCTCAGCCTGGAACACCCCACTCCCTCCCTATCACCACCATTTCAGCCAGTTCTAACTGGGCAAGGGCCACTGAGGCCACATCTCCACCACGTTCAGCAACATGACTGTGGCACACAGAGGCCCATTGAGCTGGCCAAGATCCAGCTCCCTCAAGCAAGGAGATCAGCAGAGCTTCAGTGCTGCTGGTTGTAACACCGTCTCAGCAAGAATCACCGACAGAACCATGCCCACAACTGCACCAGTAAAAGTTCTCCCTACCCCTGGCTTCCCTATGCCTGGTAATTGAGAAGGCTGGGAATAACAGGGCTGTCTGCTTCAATCACCCCTCCGACTGCAAAGTGCCGGCAACCTTAATAAATGCTTATTCAGCATAATGAGATTCTAATTAAAGATGGCTAAAACAGTAATCACTTCTTCATTTTCTCTAACTGTCTTCCTCTGAGTTCCCAGAGTCAAAACAAGGCAGCGGCTGGATGCACTGGGAAAAGAGGCACCTCTGGCTCCAAGGTTTTCCCCGCCGTGTGATCCCACCGGCTTCACCAGGACACCATGGAAGAGAGACTGAAGAGAATCTTAAAGCCTTTCATTTACACAAATGACATACAGCAATTCAATAAAAAGGCTCCACTTTATATGATCCTCTCAGTTTTACAGGTCCCAGTTCTACCGTTCTCTTTAAGGGAATGCAGGATTCTACGGCCACTGTTCGTTTCTCTGTATTTTCTTTCAACATCAATAGCACTGACATTGTTTTTTACAGACCTGTGCCCACCTCCGCACTCGCTTGGGCTCCAACAAAACAAAACCCACAACAAGTTGCACAATATTTGCTGGAAGATTTTCCACAGGCTGCGCTGGGACCTGGTATGTTTTGTTCCTGTGTTGATTGCCAGGGTTGTAGAATTGGAATTTTTGCAAGGCAAGGGATCCAAAAGGCAGTAAAACCACTCATACTGAGACTGTTGGAGTTTCTTCAAATATTTTTTAATTAAAACTGCTAAATGTAAAAAGAATTAGCTTCATATTGTACCAGAAGGACTTGTCCTTACAGAGACCTCATAGCTAGCAAAATTTAACTGCTTTATTGTTCTGTAACTCACATATATGCAGACTCCTCTATTTGGCACATCTTTAATTTCTGTCAAACTAAAAGAATTCTAACGTTTTCTGTCAGGGAACTGGCCTAAATCTTGAAGAAAGCCTAAAAAAACCTCTACTGTTGACTCATTTCACTCATTCCTAGGCAGATCTGAAAGAAGACTTGAAAGCAACATTATGAGCACAAGAATTATCTTCAACTCTTGAAAGGCACACAGAAAATTAAACTGGGGATCAGCATTAAGGTAGTGGAAATTATTGGGTCTGTGCACTTAAAAGATTAAGAAGGTGACTTCCCACTGAGCCTTGAGAACACAGGTGCACATAATTTTAAAAATCTGCATTTTTAACCTTTTAAATTTACTAGCAAAGCAATGAAGCTGTTGAGGAACTGCAGTAAACATGGCAATTCAATCAGCTTCTTCCAGACTTTATCTCACAGCTTTCCAATTCTTCAACCCAACAGGTCAGTTGATTGTGGAAAGACTCTTTGGCAGCTGGTGATACAGCAGCTAAACAGAGCTGAAGGCAACACAGGAACACTTCTAGCAACTGCGTAAAAAAATCTCTTAATTCCCTACAAGACCAGCACTGGCCACTGACCACAGGTGTTGTTCAAACCAGTGTCCTGCTCTCTGCTCTTCCTCCTAGGAATTTCAAAAGGACCTGGGGAAAAGAGCTAAAGCCAACTTTTTGATAGCAGTCTAGAAAAGGATTCAATTTTAAAAAGTCTGGTATCAGCTTCTGTACATTTTTTAAAATACAGGTCTCCACAGTCAACCAGTAATGGGTGAAAACACTATTATTTTTAAGTTCCTAAGTGTCACGGTTTAGCCTCGGCAGCAACAAAAGTGCCACGTGGCAGTCCCTTGGCTCCGCCCCTCAGCAGTGTGGGGAGGATGAGAAAGAAAAGGCAGACTCGTGGGTTGAGATAAAAACTGTTTACCAGAACAGCAGGTACTGCAGGGAAACAGTAACACAGATGGAGGAGACAAACACCAGTACAATACCGACCGCCACCGACGCCGCTGAGATGCACCCCGGCGCCGCCTGCCCATAAACATGCCTACACCATGATGTCACCACGCCCACTTCCGGTTGTGGCCCCTCCCCTCCCCGGCTGGCTCCCTGCTGCCCCTGGGCCTGGCACACATGGGGTGGAATAGCTGTGCCGGATAGAGACAGGGGAGAATCAACTCCGTCCCTGCTGGAAACCAGGACAATAAGCGTGTCAGACACCACAGCATGAAGACAGATTTCAAGGTGTTACTTTTGCCTACTCTAGTCAAGAGACTTCAGGTTAATTCCTAGACTTATGGACTCTTCAAACAATTATAACCTCATAATGCCAATATGCTGAATTTCATTAAAAATCAAAATGCCACTTGACTGCCAAGCAACAACAAGCACATTTTATGCACAAGCTAACTAATTCTATCTTCTACGCCTCTGAATAAATCGTAATTGTAGCTCCTCACAGCTACACCTAGAAAGATAACCTTGCCATTGATTTCTGCCTGCCCTCCAATTACAGGCGAACCCCTGCCATGACTGTTTACATCTCACTTACAGCAAAAGGACCCAGTTGTGGAGTCGGGCTCCCGTGCTGACAGCCGTTCTGTACACATAGCAGATATTACAACGAAGATAAAGCAGATATCCTAATTAAAATCCTGATCCGCAGCCCACTGCAATGAAAGCAAAGGCACCACTTGCTTTCCAAACGTAGCCTTATAACCCAATTTCTCTTCAGATTTGTTCTGGCAACAGACGGCCTAGCTGCCATCCACAAAATATTGCCAGGTTGAATCTTAGTGAAAAAAAGATTTGAAACTGTCGATCCAAGTCTTTGTTTTCTCAAGTCTCAATTATCATAACATTTTCCTTGAGGGAGATCTTTATTACGTCCCATTCAGAGCGCAGCTCACACCGAGCAGAGCTGCCAGCATCCCTCCTCGCAGGTTCTGACTGCTCGAGTTCATCCACCTTACTTTACACTATTTACACCAGCACTGTAAAATTCTTTATCAACGCCAAGGTTTTATAGCCTATTTTGAAGACACTTGACAGTTGAGCTCAAATATATCTGGAAGATCCTCCCTGGTATATCCAGATGTTCCCAATTGTCAGTGAGGTCAAAATCGGCAGCTCGCTCAGCCTGCCTGAGATACAACCCAAAGTCTTTGTAATTAGGGTTTTTAACATCTCTGCTTCTTCCAATTCTTATGCAAACCACTCAATCTGCCTCAGCATTTAAACCAAAGACATTTTTATTTTCTGTAACTTTTGGCTGCTCTCGGAAATACACTTCAATGAAATACTCTTATTGTAAAACACCTTAAAAACCAGGTATGGGTCTAGAAAAACTACATGAATTCCACCATATTAATCGTCTTCACTAGAACATCTGGCAAGGATATTTGGATAATTAGCCACAATCTAAATACTACAGCAGTTAAATCTACAGACCTGTGAACTTTAACTTCAAAAGAAAAGAATGCTTAGGTCTGTTTTCCTATCAGCATTTTACCACCCCATTAAAGTAGAAAACAATTCCTGTTTTACAAAGGACCTTAGCCAAATTTATAGCTATCATCACAATCAAAGAGCTGAAGGCTTCTTTACCCCCTAAATATTTTAAGTTAGACATAGTGGAGCAGTTAAGATTTTTATTAGGTTTTGATCTTGCATTTTGTGAAGATTGAAGGAATTATTTTTACTGAGATGGATTTCCCAGGTTATCCACTACTCACTGCACTCCAACACAGGGCAAGGTATTCCTGAGAAAAATAAGGGGATTTAAAATATAATAATAAAGGTGCCAGAGCGTACACAAATAACGTCCATTACAATTCACAGTGGGCTAATGAAAAGCCATTGTGCTTTGGAAAGCTGCGGGGTGAGGAGCTACTGGAGAGCCTGATGACAGAAAAAAACAGCAAACTTTTCTCAGGAGAATACGTGCTTGCTCTGTTCTGAAATGTCACCAGTGTGTACAAATTTTGGAGAAAAGCTCAAAGCCATTCATCTTGTATAACTGCTCCTAAAAGTCTGCCATTCCAAAGTCGGCTTATACAAAAAAAAACCAAAATAAATGCCTGAGATATCCCCAAAATAAGCAGAGGCAAGGTTTGGTTTGTATGCACAGACTGGCTGAGGACTATTTGCTATTTAATTGTCTTAGATCACTCTATTACACACGTCTGCCTGTAAAGTTTTCCATATACTCAATTTTATCTTAGAAATGCCCAACTTTTATTAGCAATCAAGTCATCGTGGGTTTTATATAACTGGGAAACTAGTTTATCACTAATGAATAGTAAAAGTGCATTGTATTATACAGCATCCTTTTGGCCACCAGATCTTTCATAGGTGTGAAAGCTCAGAGGAAATATTTGGCTGTAGGGTGTGCAAACCACAGGATTGTGTAGACACGAAGTCTTTCTGCACTTTGATGCTGCCCTTCTCTACTGAAGGTGTGCAAGCAGAACAGGAGGGAGAAAATGTGATGAGAAGTTAGATGGACGAAAGAAAATCACCAAGACTAGGAGAAAAGAAGGAGAAAATGAATGGAAGGGGGAAAAAAAAGAGAGGGAAATAGGTTAAAGGAAAGAAAATAAACCCCACATAAAATCCAGAAATAACAGAGAGAAAAACAAACAGCTGAAAGGAAAGAAGACGCACATTCCTGCTGTCCTTGCAAAAAGCCTAACCAAGGACTCCCTGCTCTAGTGTCCCACATAATATGTCCCTGAAAATAATGAAGGTCACCAGCATATTAGAGGAAGTAGCCACCAGTGAGTAGCCCATTACAACCACCCCAGCAATGATCAATTTGTTTATCCTTGTTAACTGAAAACAGAAAACAATGCCATAAGGGGATGGGCTACATCTTGCTCCCCAAGGCTTTGATTCCCCAACCCCTTCCTCTCCCCAGCAACGCGCACAGGACTCCGGTGTTTGACTGGTGGGTAGGCAGGGGATAATGACTAACTGCAATAAAACAAATAACTGCTTCTTGCACATACAACATCTAATGCCTGATTTCCTGATAGCTGCATTAGCAGGGGTTTGTAAGTCAATTTTTAAAACTCAGGACAGCATTAAAAAACTGACAAATGCCACTCGGTCACGTCCCTGTTGTCACAGTTATTGAGGCCTCCAGAGAGGGTGTCAAAGAAATAAAGCAAATTTCTATTTTGCTTAATGTGTGTCAATTGATTTCCTATTTTTAATTAATAATTCTAATTATGATGCAGCAAATTTACCCAACAGACACAACCAGTTTAATCAGCATGTATTGATTGTAACAGTAGAATTATCCCAATGTTCCTGACACCATTGATTTTCTGTTGTGCGACTGTAAGAAAACAGAAGGCAGAGTGACTCTGGTGTCAGCTCACTGCGCTGATGATCCCGGAGCTCTGAATTGGTGCTCCTGACCTTACAAATAAAAACACAGACATCATCTACTATTTCAGCACTTCAGCGACGGAATGTGGTGATTAAGTTACGAAACAAATAAGGGGGTTTAGTCACAGTAAGAACAGCTGGAAAATAAAGCTGGCAGACACCGATTTGAAGAAAAAGAAAGTGATGAGCCAGTGGTTAGAGAAGCCTTTGGAAAACTGAGCTCAATCATTTGCTTTAACTTCCTCATTTGTCCTCATTTTGGACAGCCCCAAAACATCTATTCAGTTTTAAGTATGTGCTGCAATATCTGTGGCAAGCACTTCAGTACATTTTTGAGCCAGTCCAGCACTGTTCCGTATATTTTTTTGCAACAGGTCACCTACAAAGGACAGGAGGGGGGACAGGCCATTGCCAACTGCTCACATTTAGCCAATACTCACTCTAATGTCACTTTTAGCAAGAAATTCTTTGCTGTGAGGGTGGTGAGGCACTGGCCCAGGTTGCCCAGAGAAGCTGTGGCTGCCCCATCCCTGGAGGGGTTCAAGGCCAGGCTGGATGGGGCTTGGAGCAACCTGGTGTGGTGGGACGTGTCCCTGCCCAGGGCAAGGGGGTTGGAACTGGATGATCTTTAAGGTCCCTTCCAACTCTGACCATTCTGTGGTTCTATGATTCTAACCCAGTGGAAAACTTCTCACCAGCAGCCCAGAACACAGACTGTAACTGAGATGGGTCTGAACCAAACCTCCGGAACCAAGCTGTTCCCAGGTTTGTATGCAAACATGCAACAAGATCCAAAGGCTGTGCCAAACACCGCTACAGGATGGAAAAGAGAAAACAACGTGGATGTTACAGCCTGAACATGATGGGAAGGCAGAGGCTCATCCCACTGGTCAGAGCATTCTCCTGCCTGAAATGTAGGAAAGAATAGCCTGTGACTGAGACCAGCCTTTTCAGAGAGGTGGGAAAGTATGATTTTTAATCTTCTTCTTTCATTGAAGAGCTAATCACAGTCTAGCAGAAGACAATTTACCAAGTTTCCCCTCATTTGGTTTTTCACAATAGTTCACAATGCAAGCAGATTTAGCAGAAAAGCTGCTGTGGTGGAGGTGAAATCACTAGTAAGAGAAAAAATTACAATTTTTCCTATAGCTGTTAATTCATAGTAAACGTTTTCTGTTTCTGCTTACTCAATCTATAATGTGTCAGTAACAAACATGTGATTATATTGGTTAGCTTTTTGGCTAAAATATTTGGAACAGTAAAATTGATAGATAATTACAGTAACAGTTATTTGTTCCCTGCCAAACCTGCAGAAAGGCTTGCCAGCCTGCAGATCTACGTCTTTTTAAGCGCAAAGAGATACACAGTACACATCATACACTTCCAATAATGAGAAAGATTTCCTATGGCCAGCATTTCAGAAGTGGAAACAGACTGTGGTTTGATACAAACCTTATCTATTTATGTAAAATGGGATTTTAATTGGAGCTACTTATCCCTGTGATATAAATGAGGCAATGAAAAATGATTGATGCACTCTGGTAATTATTGTTATACCACCTTGCAAACTACAACAAAAAAAAAATCTTTCATGTACATAATGGCTGTTTAAATTTTAATAAGATACAGAACAGCACTTCAGTAGACAAAATATTAATGCTACATTTTGGGGCAATATTTATATTTAAATGCAAACAATATTTAACCAAAAAATCAGAATAGATGAGGAATGCTGGGTGGATTTATATAAGTGATAAATAGCTCTATTTTGGAAACATACAAAAGAAAGTGAAAACTGCATTAACTAGTTATTTTTCACAGTGGTGAGCATAAACTCACTGTCTGCCCAAGTCTAAGAAGTGGCAATAAGTATGATGGTGTTAGATATATTGGTCTCACAGCAGTCACTGTTGCTGCTTCTTTTTTTCTACCTAACAGCAACGGTTAAGAACGCAAAACCAGTTTCTGTTCATTATTATACAGAAAGAATAGCAATATAAATTCTTAACTATTGTTATACCTATGGGGGAAGTAAAGCAATTTGACTCATTTAAACGAAATGGAAGTTGAGCACGAAAGCCATCCTTCTCTTCTTCTGCAGCTATGGAACACCGCCCCACCAGAACGGGAAAAAACACTCCAGTTCTCTTCCATCACCGCCGGATTAGACTTCCCGGAAAACTGAACAGCCAATAAGGCTCCCAGAGGCCATCACCGAGTAGAAGGCTTGAACTGCTCAGAGCCACTAAATGAAATAGTCCTATTACAGATAAGTCTTCTAAAGATAGAAAAACCTGCAGAAAAGGGTCTGTCTATACGATCAACTAATGGATCATTTGTCAGAAAAGAAATGTCTAGGCTACCTTGAAAAAGATGCCAAGAAGTTGCTTGGAACAGAGAAGCGTATTGAATAAAAGACCAAAACAATCAAGACCTTCTGTGGTTATAATCTCATTTGTGCATTGACAGCGTTTCAGTCAATAGACTGCCATACACTGGCTAAGAGTTGTATTGTCAAAATGTTTGGACCATCGTATCAAATTTCCTAGCTGATGACCTACAAGGTCAGAGAGCGGAATCATTATTCTTAATTGGGTGATTGATCAAGCCATAAATCCAACAAAATCAAATTTTTACTTTGGTGTCTCTTATAAAGAAAAATGAAAAAAAAAAATAAAAAAATTCAATTCATTTGTATCATCATTTCTAGCAACTAGATCACACTGCATCAGGACAATCAGTGGCCCACTCTGCATATAAAGCATGAGCTCACTTCCACTGAAATCAATCACAAGTTCTCACTCTTTCTTAGGGAAGCAGGGGATAATGAAGGGGAACCGTCAGTTCATAATTTTCTGCTGTTCTGGATGCAAATTATCACACCCTGGATGCTACTGTTGCACCAAGGAAAGGCAAAACCAGAAAAGGAGACTTGGTTTATTTTTACCAGCTGCAGTTCAATCTATCCAGTGAGAGTTTTCAACTCTTAACACACATCTTCAGCCCTTAATATACACCTTCAGCACTTAATATACACCTTCACGGAAGCAGAGTCAACACAGTACATAGGATGGGTCAGACTCTGTCTGTCAGGGATATCAGGCCCAAGGATTTATTCTGTTTATTGAGCCTCTCCATGAACCTCTCAAATATGAGACATTGAGTGAAACCCTCAGACCACATCATTTGGTTTCAGTTTGTATTATGAAACAACTGCTCTGCAGAATAAAGAAGAGCGCTGTTGACTAGGGAACAGGAGTGGTTGGTCTTAAATCACAGCAGGAACTCATAGCACTGCACAGTTTTGCATCACATTGCAGGCTTCACAATATAATTGAACTGTTTGGCTTTTGAGTCCCTTTCCATTGTAAATGCAATATTAATGGAACATATTGAGCTTCCCCAAACAATAACAGCAATATGAATAAAACCCCTAATTCCACATGGACCTTCCTCACCCAGTTCTATTTATCCACCCAAGTAGAAAACATTAACAAATTGTGAAATATGGATCAAGGGCATTTTTCTTAAATCCCTGATTTGATCAGTTCCAGATATGTCCCTCTTATATACCAGTAATCACCTGGAAACAGGGTTTAGCAACTAAGTCTAATTATAGAGATGTTGAGCAGTGATGTTTTTAAAGTGAGAGTTAAGCTGAGAAGAGCTTTTTGACTAGAAGCCAGTGTGCTCAATCAATTAAATCATCATAAGAGAAGAAGAATCAGAGGGGGGAATGCGTATGTGAGGCTGATCATTAGTACAACTGAACTGTCACCTCGGTGTAGGCTGGAATGTGGCCACAGAAGGAGATTGATGGATGAATTTTGCTCAGCAGAGCAGCCCACAGTGAATTGCTGATAAGATCTCAAAATAAATCTCACAATATTCCAAGCCAAAGTGGAACTGCAGCCTCTGCAGCCTTGCTGTAGTTCACAAGCTAAGCAGGTCCTGCTGTCTACCAAGCCTCGGGGGGGCTTTCTTGCTCTGAGGGAGGTTCTTCTCCCCATCATCCCGGGACGTTTGTATAGTGTTAGTGAGGTGCTATACAGCAGCTCCTGAAAACTGCAAGTGGAGGGAGCTTAACAAGCCTGGAATGATTTGGAGGAGTTTTTGAGGCTCAAAGATGCTGATTTCCCCTGTAACTACTGTTTTTCTAGATGACAACTTCAAGTCTGCCAATTAGAGGAAGAGAGACCATGGCTGAACCCACTGCAATCCAGAGCAAAAAGACAGTGGTGGGGTGTGAGGGAGGTAAGGATCAAGCTGTCTGGTGGGTGGGTTTCTGGGTTGATAGAAATTCTGATAACTATTGACCTGCAGAGCACATATAAAGAGCAGACGGATGTCAAACAGCTCACTGACAAAGGTTTTCTTTACTGTGTTTTGCTATTTATCCCTTGGTATAGAGGGGCATTTTGGTTTAGGTTCCCTCAGTAGAAGGAGAGACAAAGAACCACCCATCTTGGCACACAGAGCCAAACCTCAACCAGAGAGTGAAAAACTCACAGTGAATTCAATAGGTGTTGACGAAGTCCTAAGAAAGAGGAGGCCTGGGCTGCTGTCACGATCTTCTGGCTTGCAAGCTGCAGGGATGTGACTCTGGAGTCAAAAAACAGTCTGTAAGTCAGGGGAAGATACGTGACCTTCCCTCATTCTTCGCTGATGAAGTTTGTGCTGTAAGAGACACAAGGCTCGTTCCTGACCAACTGTGACACAGCCAAGGGAATGGTTTTCCAAATTATTATAAAAATCATTACTTAACTCCTGCGGGAGCTCAAAGCCTGACAGATCTGCACTATTCTGCAAAGGCATGAGCTGTGAGGCTTGAAAAGTCTCTGTCTCTTTACTGCAAACAGATGCTTTTGGTATAGGACATCCAAACAGAGAGATTTCTTCCCCAAGACACTGTCCTAGGTAAGATTTACACCAGGTCATTTCTGTCTGGCACAGACAAAGCTCCCACGTGCCCCTTAATAAAACAGTGCACTCTAATTAAGACTGTGGGAAGTGAGTTGGCTTTTTACAGCATGTGAAGTCCATAAACCAAAGCCGTTTATCCAGCTGCCCACTAAACCTCACTCCCCTTTAAAGGGGTCCCCTTTGGTGAGATCTTCCCCAAACCATTGTAATATTCCTGTACCACGAGTTTTCAGTCTTGGTGACAGATGATCAACCTGAGAGCAGGAGGAAGGGCAGCTTTCAACTTATCCACAAAGCTTGAGCTGGCACAAGGAGGAGAAGTAAAGAAGAGCCCTCAGAGTTCTGCATCTCCCTTAAGGATGACAGTCTCTATTCCTTAGTGTCCTCACACTGCCAGGAATGAGAATGCTTTGTGACGTGCAGATGTGCAGGGCTGCAAAGACCAATGTAAACCTCACTAAATAAATTAAAATCTTTCCACTGACCTAAGCTGGTTCCCTGTTAAAACCAAAACACTGAACTGAATTCAGATGCATGGAAATAAGGTGCCTTTTTTTTTTCTTTTTTTTTCTTTTTTCCCTGGAAATCACACTGGACTCCCTCCTGCATTTGTGGGGTCTTGAAGCATTTGTGTCCCCTCTCAGGTTGCCCCCTTGCCTCTGAGAGATCCCTCAATCAGCAGAAAAGGCTTCACATTTGTTCTTCATCACTTCTTTCCTTAGAAACTCTCCTCTGCTGCAGCAGATGAGAAACTTGGCAGCGAGGAGGCAGCAGGTGTGCTGAATGCTGCTCTCATCATCCCTCCCACCAACTACTCTGCCTCATTAGTTAGAACTATATCGGTAAAACCAAGCAGGGTTTGGGGCCAGGATTGGCATGTGACTGCCCAGAATCCTCCACCAGTACTGCACTGTTAGGCCAATGTGAAAGAGTATTTCTTCTAACCTTGTCCAGGTGCCACACAGGGGTTAGTGGAGCCCAGGGACAGAAAATCAACATATTTTGGCCCAACAACATACCCACTGATGTCTTGGACCCCTTTGTCTGGCACATCCTCACTGTCACCTCTTGCCTCATACCCAGATTTTCCGATTCTCAGAGCCCGCACAAAGAAGCACCACCTCTTGCAGATAACACAGAGATAAATTTCATTCTCCCTCTAGAAATGTTAAAATAATTTGTCAGATGGTTTAGATCATTCTGTATGAATGCCGTGTCTTCAACAATACTCGCCGCTCTGTCAGGTTTTCTGTCATTCACAAATTTTATCTGCAGTGAATTTGTATTTACTTCTATATCATTAATGTAAATATTGACAGGAGTGAGTCTAATAGCAGAAACCCAGAAAAAGTACATTTTATGATCATTCCACATTGACAGCTGCTTTTTCAGATCTTTTATTTAGCTTGTATTCAGGTTTTTAATGCACGCTATTGATAATTGTATAGTGCTAAATATTTAATCAGAATATCCTTCAGAACTGAATCAAACATTTCACAAATATTTATTGTATTTGCATAGCTACCCTGATTGAACTAGCAACTAAAGCTGTGATCTCACCAAAGAATGAGATCAGGTTTGCGGAGAAGGACCAATTTCTTGCTAAAAACTAAACCTCATTTGAATTCCTGTCTTTTAATTTTTCATTGATTGAATCCAATTAGTACCATAATTTATTTTTTTTTCCCTCCTGGAGTTAACAATGACTCGTTCAAAATCTGCTCAAGACTGTGAAAACATGCAAGTTTTTGTTTGCTTTTTATTAAAGACGTTTTCTAAAATTAGAGGACACTGGAGGAAACAGACTGAGAACTTGCAATAGGGGCACCCAAACAGGGAGTTAGCTGCTGGGCTGGCATATCAAGAAAGCCCAGGGGGAAGAAGGAATATCTGAGTCATCCACAAAACTCTCCCTTTTCCAGGTCTCAAACACTAATCAAAGAATGATTGGGAATTATTCACAGGCTGCTTCAACACAGGCAGAGACTGATTTCCAGCTGCACGTTGTCCCACAGGCCTCTTGCCCCGCAGGAGGGCTCCTGGGGAGGGCGAAGGAGACCCCTCTGCGCCAGGGGCAGGGCAGAGAACTCAGGGAGAAAACTGCTTTTTTCTCCAGCTGCCTCTCACCCTGTTTTCACAAAGGAATATGACTAAGATGTAAGTTGTTTAGATCCATTTTTAATATCTCTTGCATCAAAAGCGGTAGCTTAAATAGCATGTAGGAATGATTTTGATATTAAAGAGAGAGAAGGAAGAACAAATAGTTTAATTTGCTTCTTGTCTTTCTTGGCTTGGGATTTTGAAGCAGATGTTCATATGCAAACACAAAAAGCCATCTCCCATCCAAGTCTGAGCACATATCACAAGGTTCAGAGAGAAGATGTATAGTGAGGACTACAACAGCATGCTTCCTGCTCAGGGTGGCACAAGAATGTCACAGGCAATGACTTATTGGAAATTGCCTGAATGTGGGACCAAAAAAAAGAGGAGAAATCTTCAGAAAGGAACAAAATACTTGACGCTACCCATACTCACCAAACTTGTGTAAGAATGGTATTGCAAGCGTATCCATAGATCTAACAAATAGGAAAAATGCAGATTATTATAATAAGATTTTAATGATGATCTTAAGAGACAAAGCAGCAAGAAAGGGGCTGCTCCCTGGATCTCAACCTGACGTGACCATGAGGCAGCACATCTAAAGCCTCCGATTACTCATAAATAGGAGAAACAGACTTTTCTTCTTGCCTAAATTCAAAAGGGCTGGAATGTCAGATTTTCTAGAGGGCTTTGACTCCTCTTCATCTGCACATGTCTTGAGGAATGACAGATATTTAAATTGTGGGAACCAGGGCCAGGCACAGGAGAAAAACGCAGTCAGCAAGGACTCAAACAGGAGGAGGTGTGATGTTTCACACCTTCACTTCAATGCATACCCTGAGAGAAACGCTCCATTGCAGCAACCACCACCAACCTTCCATCTCTGGCAGCAAGAGGCCCACGGCTTGCCAGCAGGACCTCCCTCTCCTCCCAAACTGATCCCAAAGCAGGCAGTGAGTTAACCCGCTTGGGAAGAGCCAACCACCTCACCTTGCTATTGCCCAGGAAAAGAACTGGCAGGAATGCAGGCACAGGCTGGGAGCTTCCAAAGGGTAAGCCCGTCCCGATCTCTTCAGCCATGGACTCATCACTGATGGACATTATCATTGATGGCAGTATTTTCTATGGTTTTATGAATTTTAAAATGCTTTTTATGCATTTAATCTCCACTTTTTTTTTTTTTTTTTTTTTTTGTTTTACAAGAACCCCAGGAAGACCCCCAGAAACAATGAGTGCAAAACCTGGCCCAGATAAGAACAAAAAAAACCAGTTGTCTGAATTTAATCAGTTGGTGTTAGTTTGCAGTGCAAGAAGTCTTTATGCAGGTATTTATTTGTCCCAACAATAACAAGAATATTGGAATTTATATCCTGGAGATAAGAGAATACCTTGTCACTCAAGCAGAGCTAACAAGGGAATCGCTATTTGGTACAGACACGTAAATGCCAAATGCTTAGTCTCGTTATTATTGTAAATTCCATTTTTACAATCTCTTCTTTTTAAAGTGGTCTCTTAATTGATTTTTAATTATATTTTTCAATGACATTTAACTACATGTGCTTTGTAAATACACCCACATGTATGCCAAAATATATTAAAGGAGAAAATACCGATGCATTATAGGTACTACCTTCCCAGACTGCACTAAGAAGCAATTCCAATGCTCTCATTAGATGTTTTGCATAAGGAGGTGAGATCACATTTGTTCTGGCTATAAGTGAGTGCAGTTCTACCACGGGCAGCTGATGCAAGCCAGCCTGGTCCTCCTCAGAGCACTAATGAAACTTGTCACCAAGCCATCGGTACCTCGGTGCCACTGCTCCTTCCTGCCAGTCACCCAAACGGGATGGGAAGGTTCCCAAAACAGTCACGGTTGGGTCAGTAGTCCAGCCGGCCACAGGCTGATTCAAAGCCACTTCTAATCCACCTCAGCACAAACCAAAGTCAACGGTTGCTGAAAATAAGGCGCTACAACATTTTTCACTTAAACAATGCGTGCTGCTTATCACAAAGGGTGAAATACAAAGCTAAAGTATTATTTAATCCAAAACATAAGCAACACAGAGATTCTTTAACAAACGAGTCATGGCTATCTAACTTGTAGATTAAGACAGCATTAAGACAGATTAAGACAGCAGCCCAAACCTTCAGAAAGTGCCTTTTATAAGTTAATCTGGGATATGACCAGGAATCTCAGTGGTGTGACTTGGCTTTGGCCTAAACAGGAGTGAGAAAAACAATTTCCAAGGAGCAGTCACCCAAGCTGAAGGTTGGCCAGGACATACTGACCAAGTGCTGGTTTAGCCTACACTTCCAAAACGGTTTTAGTGATGATGAGAAGAGGTCAGGACATCTCTTTTACCTCAGCAACACCATTTAGGGAAAGGCAGAAGGCAAAGCAGCTCGTGTGGTGCTTTGGAGGTGAATGGAGCGTCGGACGGGACTGCAGCATGTGGGGCAGCATTAAAAGACACAGCACTATAAATTCTATCCATCCAGTTGTCTAAAACACAGCTTTGGCATGGGTTTTACAAGTTAACCCAGTTAAAAATAACAAATGACAAAATCCTGGGAAGCCTGAAGCACTATAAACCTCCTCATTTCTCCTCAGTTTCTGGCTCAGCTTCCCTCAGGTTTGGGGCCCACAGGATCACATACATTCGAGAGAGAAACCATGCAAGGGGAAAACCTGGAACCAGCTCCCACGGATCCCACCACCCAAGGCACCCTACGTTCACCATCAGATTTGTTGGAAACCACTCACTGTTGTAGTTGCCTTTCCCACCAGTCTCTGCTGGTGCGGTGCTGGGTTCTCCTGGCCCTTCAGAGGTGACCCTTCCTGATACGGAATGGGGAGAAAAAGGGAGGAGAGGAGACAAAGAGAGGGAAGAAGGGGACACGGGAGGCTGAAAGAAGGGAAAGGGAATCCATAACCCAACTGTTCCAACCAACAGCTTCCTCATACGGCCACAGCGAGCACACTCAGGGCCTTGCAGGAGCCCAAAGTGGCCCTGGGTTGGGGGTGAGGAAGCCATATCCCATGGGAACGGGTTCAGGCAGGTACTCGGGGGGAGAAAGGGGGTGCTGATTTTTCCTCTTTTCTCTTCCATTGAAAATACTTCTTTTTTACTGACAAAATCGTGACTTCCGACTGAAAAATTCAATTTCCTTTTTTTTAACAGTAAGTCGGTATTTTTTCTGCCAAAAGTGATTTTCCCCCCCAAAAATTCAATTCCCCCATAGGACGACCACTGTGACAACATTCGTAAATGAGTGCTATTGATACATCTTATGGAAAATCAGGATTCAAACTTGAAAAATGCCAATTCCTGTACATTTTTGAAAACACCGTGTAACCTCATCGAAGTCAACAGGACAGCAACAGGTGAAGGCCTGCACATTTTCCACTCCAATTTGTATTTGCTTACAATTCACACCCACCTTTTACACAGACAGGATGTCATGTTGTTATTAGCAAGACTGTAATTTCATCAACACTTACAGAAGCGGTGGAAAACACCGGAAAAACTAGAATTTAGTATTTCTCCAATTCCCCAGCTTAACAATTACGGCAGAGGCATAGTGCTTTTGTTGTGGAAGGACCTGATTTCTTTATGTTGTAGAACTCATAAAAGCCACAGGACTGGGGAATGACTGTATTGATCTTAGATAAGATTCACTCCTGTGCAGAGATCCAGCACAGATCAGTATATCACATAAATTTAGTTTAAGCACCATAGAGGGGAACGAAGTGGCACGCAAATCACGCATTACTGTTACCATAAGGCTTTGTCCCTAAATAGCGCTACTCCTGAGCAGACTACCAAATTCTTTCAGAGATTAGCAAAACAATCCCCATTCTGCAAACAAGAAGACGGAGACAAGGAGAGGAGATGTGACTCGCCCAAGGTCGCCCAGCAGGAAAGCAGAAGAGCTGGGATCCATCCAGATGCCAGAGCAGAGATCCATCTCCCATCCCTCGCCCTTATACATGGCACAAACATGCGGTCGATGCCACCTCTTGCCTCACAAATTGTTTTATCTAAAATGCCCCTTGTAAAGTCTGCTTCACAATGGGAGATGAGTATTCATCACAAAATGCATTCATTAATTAATGCCATTTATTTTAATTTCAAGGACACCTGATTTAATTAGGTGTTGTATATGTTCTGCATAGATGACTAACACTCTTTTGATAATTTTTTCCTGTGGATAGATATTTTAACATGCTTTTTTTTCCTTTCAGCAGCAGCTTTTGCTCACACATTCTTCCTCTGATGGGATCTGAGGAAAAGGAATGTAACTGGCATCCCTTTCCACTCTTTAATGAAACTAGGGTTTGGATTACTGTCATCATGTGAAGACTGCTAAAACATCTTTGCTGACAGTTTTCAAACTTCCAGAACACAGAAATTAAGCAAAAATGAATTGGAAATCTGAGAGCCAGATCTCAGTAGACAGCAACACATGATCAATTCATTAACTAACCCTGAAAAAATGCAGGTGTTACATTTCATATGTGTCACAAACCCTTAAGAACTATGAAAGTGTTTGTTTTAAAGATTTTATTTGGGGGGGTGGAGAAAGCTAAACCAAGTTGTAGCGCGTTCTGCACTTCTGTGTCTCAGTGAAAGCTGGCTGTAAAATAAACTGTGGATGTGTTTTAGGGAACTACAAGCATAGTTTAAGATCAATCCGTTCCTGAACTTGTGCTGGTGCTCAAAGCAGTAATGGGAAAACAATCTTGCTCAGGTTTACTGCAGCAAGGATAAAAAGCCTTCCTTCATCACAAGTTGTCCCTCTTGCTTTTGGGGGAAATGAGTACATCTTTGCACTGGGGATCCAACAATTCTCTGTTGTTTCTTTTTAAGTAAATATATATGCACTTGTATATATGAATGATTACTTTCTATTTGGCCATAAAGTGCCCAGGTGTCCATTTAAGTATATAATTCCTCACCTAATTGCCTAACTGTGAATATTCATGTGCAAGTTATAATTACAAGTGCATGTTCATTGTGCGTGCATAGTCTTTGTTTTACTATTCTTAATTCTTAATTCCAAAACACAAAAGGCTTCAAAATGGAAGTGACCTTCCAGATGCTGTTTTGCAAACCGCCTCCTCAAAGACTGGACACCAGGAAAGACACTGAATCCTCCAAGGAAAAGTGCGATTCACGTCGGTGGTACCGACAGTCAAAGCAAGGGCCACAAGACAAACTGTTGTTAAAACAAACCTTTGAGAAAGATTTTGGCCGAACAGCGGGTAACAGCAGAAATCCACTTCCCTTCAGACAGATGAAGGGATAGAAATGCAACGCAGACCGAAAAGAACCATTTTGTCACGACCAGTAAAAGAGAGCTGAAGCTTATGTTTTCATTTCTGATACCTAAACTGGCAAAGCACTTCCGAAGCTGACACTTACTGATCATGTAGCCTCAAAATAATACTGGGGAAGTCCAGAGCCCATACAGGCAAAAGATACGCATTAAATACAACAGGGAAGTCCCTAAAATTGCTTTTGATAGCAGAAAAAAAAACAAGAGAAATAAATTCCACTTACAGAGTTGGCATGTGTATGGAAAGCATACAGCCACTTTTTTCAGCAAAGAAATGTTGGGATTCTGCTATTACATGGCTTTTTCTTGCATGTTAGCTCACCATTTTGAGATGCAGAGTGGATGTTGTGCCTGTTAATGTCACTGGCCTCAATCACGCAATCCTTAATCAAGCAGAAATCCCTGCAGCTTTGCCCATATAAGAATTACAGACTTAGTTATAGATCTTTTGGTGCAGATTTGACCCCTGCTGCCTCCCTGCTGCAATAAAACTCCTAAGCCCCTTTGGATCGTTACTTCTACAACTTGCCTGAGGGCTTGGGAGTGCAGCATTTATGGGGCTCCTCTGTTTTTAACCAAAAGGTGAGGCTTCATCCAGTGACTGAACTGGCCAATATACAGCAAGAGAAATAACCTAAACCAGAGGCAGGGCCAGTAAGGATTACTCCTCCCAGAATAAATGACTCTTTCCACCAACTCTGCCCCCATGTGAAACAACAACTTGCTAGTCCTCGTTCAGCCCTTGCCAGTATGCCCTTTTTCAGAACATAAAAATAGGGCTTCATAATGGTCTAAAAAGGCTATTAGGATTGCTTATGCTAAGCTCTGGAATACGTATTCAATTCTCAATTTGCTTATATGTCTTTTAGTTGTATCAACACTGGTGTTTCTGTCTTTGTAATGGTAATTGGAAACTGATACGAAATCATGACTGGAGAACATTAGGCATTGCAGTGACAGGAGTTGTTTTTCATGGCATTTATCATCTCACTGCTTGTTTTTCAGAATTAAATTTCCAACACAATTTGTTTTTTAACATACATATTAGGTGAAAATATTAAATGTTTGCTGGTAAAGAAGTCTATTTATCAGAGACAAGCACAATAAAAGCCATACTATGCTAAATTCTGAGCCTGCAGTTCACTAAATTACATAATTCAGCATCAGAGGGGAAGGACTATACATCTGGGAGATTTTGTGCAGAAAGAATTTTAAAAACTTCTGACATACAGCATGAATGTGAACATATAGGAGACCAATGCAAAGAAAACCATATTGTGTACTCGGGTGACAACCAGAATGATGGGGGTGTCCCTCACGATACACAAAGGAGGTAGCAGACAGGGCACGGGGAGAGAAGAGGATGCAAATCGTTCTATTCTGAAACACAAATAATGTGTGCTGTCCAGACAGACATACAAGTCGCATTTGTTTCTTGAAATGAGATTATGTGTAGGCAAACACATACACAGATCAGATTATGTGTAGGTGGAGAAGGAGACCAGAACTGATTTCAAGGAGGGTACAGCCATCGTTGGCAAGAATAGGCAACAGGAAAAGGAGGATGAGGGTGACAGCATTTTTGGGGGGCTAGGCCAAGACTTCTCTCTATGCCAGAATGATAAATCTGTGATTGCACTGGAGAAAAGGAGGTCCAGACAGCACCTGGACCCATGGGTTGTGAGCCAGAGGGCAGCTTACACATTCATGTTTGTGAAAAGAGGCCCAGACATTAAGAGAGATTAAAAGTCTTTTCAAAAGAGGAGGAAGAGGAGGAATCCAGGCAAAAGCAAAAGCAGCTCCTGAACAGTGCCAGTGGCTTCTGATTAGGAAATGCCTCAAAGGGGAAGTGTGTAAATAGGAAGATAATATCTAACCATCCATCTATCTACACATACGAATGGTTTCATAACCACAGATAACTAAAGCTGGACAGCCATGAATGCAACGAATGCACATCTATATGCAGATGGGCACGTGCAGGCATTTTTAGAAACAAATATATATGTTATAAAAATGTATTGTGCATATATATGTATAAAATATATAAAACAGATGAAATACAAAATATATGTACACCTTTGTCACAGTTTAGCCTCGGCGGCAACAAAAGCGCCACGTGGCAGTCCCTTGGCTCCGCCCCCCAGCGGTGTGGAGAGGATGAGAAAGAAAAGGCAGATTCGTGGGTTGAGATAAAAACTGTTTACTAGAGCAGCAGGTATTGCAGGGAAACAGTAATACAGATGGAGGAGACAAACATGAGCACAATACCGACCGCCACTGACATCGCTGAGATGCACCCCGGCACCGCCCACCCATACATACGCCTATGCTGCGATGTCGCCACGCCCACTTCCGGTTGTGGCCCCTCCCCTCCCCGGCTAGCTCCCTGCTGCCCCTGGGCCTGGCACATGTGGGGTGGGATAGCTGTGCCAAATGGAGACAGGGGAGAATCAACCCCGTCCCTGCTGGAAACCAGGACAACCTTATTAATGTACATTGACTGTGTACTGTTTATTCAGCTGAAATATTCAGGTGTGTACATATGTGCACTCAGACATGAGATATTTACCTGGACAAAATTAAAACTTCTTGAAGTCTCTACGAGCATTCCTGCAATGCTAGTGGCCTGGTTGTATGCAAAGGCCATGATTTAGACTGAACTTAGAATCCTCATAAAATCAACAACAAAATTCTTCTGGGTTCTCATTTTCCAGTGAAAAGAGGAAGGAAATGTTTAAAATCATACCGGGAACCATAAATCACGCACTAATCTAAATGCATTACCATCCCGGAGTCAGGATGAAGCAATGACTGGACAAGTGTGTTCTTAGGGGCAACCAGAGACCACTCTCAGGACGGGGCTTCAGCCTCCACATGGTCTGTGGAAGCTGCTGCACGTCAAAACCCCCTTGAGTCAGCTGAAATGATGCTCCGCTGGAATCCATACCAGCATTTGGGCAATGACAAATGCCATACATCATTAGAGTTCTTTATTCTTTATGCTTTATTTACTAAATTTATTAGTCGGTAATAATCAAATAATAAATGGGGAAAAACATGAGTTTTGTTGCCTTTGTTCAAATTTCTCAGTGTGAGAGAGCAACATGTGGCTAATTTTTTGTATATCCTTGAACAGCCTGAAATGACAGATTGCCCATAATCTGTTAGAAAATCTCAGTGCCAGGACGTGACAATAGAAAGCACCACGGAGCGTCTTGGTTGTCTCAACGGGGAAAAATTTAATGCTAACCAACAGCAAAAGGGTGACCCAGTTCGGAGAGGCCTGGAGAGAGATACATTGCTGGTGGCTCCGACCATGTGTGGCTCCACGCAGGCACAGTTAAAAGGCAGATTAATAGGCAGTCAGGTGTGAGGAAAAAAGCCAAGGAGCCCTACTGCGGAACACACAGCATTTATCCTATTTTGTAAAGCACTTTATGAATTAACCTAGGCTGGGTTTTTTTTTAAATAGTGAGCAGCCAAAGATTTCACACCAGCGTTTCTCCAGCCTGATCTGTATTCCAAAACAGTACCGCTCACATAAATCTCACTGTTGTTTCTTACTAGAGAGTGAAAGGGGAAAAAAGAAAAGCTGCCGTTAAATCAATAGGCTGCGTTGCACACCGCAGTACACGGGAGTAATAGTGCTGGGCTTATCATTTGTGCTGCCACCAACTAATTGCTGGAACTTGCACTTCATTATCCTCTGTAATATGGTTACAATAATAGAGAATGACAAATAAGAACTGTTATCTTTCCACTGGCCAGCCTTTACTCGCAGGGTGAGTTCTCATTCAAATGCATCTATCTGGATGAAGAAGATTTACCAGATTACACAGCGACTTAAAAGGTTTGATACGGGAGTGATGGAGAGCTGCCTTAGGAAATATTTTCACAGGCACGCTTTTGGGATCTAGCACAAAAAAGTCTTTACTGCTGCTTTTGTACCCACCACGGTCTCCCTTAGCTCTGCGTTTCAGTCAGCAGTGCTGGCAGACAGAAAACCTGATTCCTCTGAAACACTTACCGTGGCTTCTGTCTTCCCTGAATCAGGTCTTCCAGTCATTCACACACCAGAGAGGTGGTCTGATTCTTTTGATGTTAAATTAGGCACCGTCACTAATAAAACTGCCTACATTGATTATCAAGCAGAAACAGGCAAAGAATAACATGGAGACTAGAAAAGACTTTGGGGTCTGGCAAGAAAGGATAAAAGTATCTGATCATTAATGTGTGTCCTAGTTAAAGAAAATCCTTTGTTGCTGTAAAAAAAGAGAGGAACTGTAGAAAATCTGAACGAAACATCTAATGCCCACATGATGGCCACCTGGTCTCTGGTGGTGTTCAGAAGGGGAAAAAGAGCCTCCCAGACCTCATCTGTTGCTTCAGTTTTCCCCATTGGCTGTAAAAGATGTGCACGGTATCAGAAGGAAGGAGAGAATGGGGAAGCCATTCGTTATGAAGCCTCCATTTATGCTAATGATCCTCAAAAACGTCAGCGTTGGACTTCATGAAACGCTGCAATGAAAACTCAGAACTTTCACTAGCCAAATGAATGCGCTTATGAATTAGGTATTTTTAAGCCCCTGGAAGCCCTGCTTCCAAGTGCCTCAAAGGTTGGCACTTACCCCGGGCACACGTGGCACCCACAGATATCCCTGGGTTTTGTCTACAACAAAAGACAGAGGCGCATTAATGCACCGGAATGCAGAATTCAAGACATCCCTAGGTGAAGAAGCATTAAAAGAGGTATAACAAAGAAAAATGGTTTAGACCATTTCTTCTCCAAAGTCTTCCAACCCAAATTTGAGGTAATTAATTGCCGTTCCGGCAGCCGTTCAGCCATTCCATAATACTGGCTGGGAGGCAATTTCCATTCCCACCCCGTGCTGAGCTCTGCTTTAAACTTCTGCACTTTTCCAACTCCTTCTGGAGATTTTGATTCTTTCTTACTTTGTTTTCAGGACATAAGATGCTCTTTTTGCTTTTTGCTTGGTTACAAACTAGTTATGATCAAGAGTCTCCCATAGAAACCAATACTACATGCGTGTCCATAATCACATGGAAACCAGCTCTCAATATTTAAGGAGCACAACAGTACATAAAAGTAAATCTAAACACGACCATGAATCAATGCCTCATTTGTATTATTTCAAATGCTCTGCTAGTTAATGATGTTTTGAATTGGTTTATGATTATTATAACCTCCCTGATAGTTAAATCAATCAAATAATCATTGCTGTAGTTCATCAAATATACATCTCTAGAAAGACAGCGCTTCCCTTGCATACTACTGAGGAAAAACAACACTGCTTTATTATATATATATGATTAGTTCATATTCCAGAAATGTGGTAAAACAGTGCCTTGGAGGTAATGGTTAAGTATTTTTGCATGTTTACAGAGTTTCTATTTTTCTTAGAAAGAAGACGACCTAAATTATCCTGCACACTGTTACGGCATGCACTGACTGCAATACATTACTCAACTCTGCTTCATGCCTGGCATTTACATAGAATCACAGAATGGTCAGAGTTGGAAGGGACCTTAAAGATCATCCAGTTCCAACCCCCCTGCCGTGGGCAGGGACACCTCCCACCACACCAGGTTGCTCCAAGCCCCATCCAGCCTGGCCTTGAACCCCTCCAGGGATGGGGCAGCCACAGCTTCTCTGGGTAACCTGGTCCAGTGCCTCATCACCCTCACAGCAAAGAATTTCTTCCTAATATCTAACCTAAATCTCCCCTCTTCCAATTTAAAACCATTACCCCTTGTCCTATTGCTACACTTCCTGACAGAGTCCCTTTCCAGCTCTCCTGAAATTCTCCTAGAAATTCATCCAGCAATTTTTCCTCACAACAATACTGCATCACACTCGGTTTTGTGTTCTAATTTTAATAAACCAGTCTTCCAGAAGCTTTTCTACATCTACGTGGATACCAATTTTTCTGTGAAGAGCATTAAAAGGAAGTACTTGTCTTACCACTGCATTGACATTATCACAGTAAATTGCTTTAAAACATCGCTTTTAACTGTAATGTTAACACAATAAAACGTTTTAAATTTGCCTACTGTGTCTCAGAAATTTCCCTGATGTTGAATTACTTCTCATAGTACTTTAACAATTATTCTAATAACTGTCAGGGGCAGTGCTGGACATTTTATTCTCCTAAACGACGGGAGACCACAGCTCCAAGGACACAGGTAGTTTATTACATTTCATAACTCTTGGCCTTCAGGTAGGTGATGTGAAAGACTTACACCTATATATCAATTACAAGTTTATTGTACTAATAGCTTGAAGGATTAGAGCATCTGCAAGCTGCACTTTTATGCAAAACTCAAGATCAAGGCTTCCCATGCAGTGATTCCCATTAGCGCATAATAAAGATGAATGCAACCCAGTGTTGCTCAGAAAGACCGTTAACTAAATGAAGAAAGCAGTTCAGTGAATGCGGAATCTGTACAGGAGCCAAATCCAACTCCCTCTTATAACTCAGAAATGCAACATTTGGGCAGCTGCCCGAGGAAGGAAGGAGAAGAAAACCCAAGACTGCATGCAGTTTTATTTCTCACCGACTATCAGCTCATGGTTATAAATCCCAACTACATTCTGTATTTCTTTATATGTGCCATTCCAGGCTCTTTAACCCATGTATTCTTGGGTTTAGAAATGTAATTGTTATGCAGGCCATGTTACATGCATTATGATAACTCTGCAGTTAGAGATATAACACATTCCCACTAAATTTCAGTATGATGCAGTCCAAAGAGAAAACAAGATAAAAAGAATTCAGAAGATGAGATCTCAGTGGGGTTTCATAATCCTCAGCGTGCGTCCAGTTGAGAGGCAGAGATCCAAATGACCTGGACAAATCTGCATAAAGTTTTGTAGAAAACATAACTGAGCTCCTGAAGAAATCACTCCATCAACACATGGGATTGTATCCCCACCTCTCCCACTCTTCACTTCTACTTGCAGAAGATGACTTGAATAATAAATAGAAATTGCATTTGCAATGTACTATTTTTTAAGCCTTTAGCATGAGCAACCTGACTACTTGGTGGATATATTTAATAATGCATCAAAAATGTGTATGCTCTGTCTGACTCTAAGAAGAGAAACAAGGAATGATAGTCTTTAAACACTAGTTTGTTACACAACTTTCAAAATACAAAGAGCTGAACACTCACATAACCTCAGCATTGCACAAAGTTGAGAATTTGGCATTCACCATGTGTTCCAAATTTGACCCATCACTCCAAGGAAGGTTACCAAAGAATGCTGGCATGGGGGGGTTAAGATGATAGCTTGGAAAGGATATTTGGTAACAAAGAGTGAAATTCTGGTCAAATAGAACCAATGACACATACATGACACGGGACACCAAACCCTTTGAAGAAAGAGATTGTGCTTATTACAGTTGAAAGTGACTTCATAAGCTGGTCCTGGACTACATCAGAGTCCTGGGTGCACTGATGGGCATTGATGGCCCTTCCCAGCCTTCTCTGGGGCCACCACCCACATTCCCTGTCCAAGGACCCAGAGGCTCCATCTCAGCTCAGCTCTGAGCCTTCAGTCCCTGCGGAGTGATGCTGTAGGTGGTGGCTCTGTCTCCAGCTCTCTCCCAGCCTGACCATAAACCCTGTTGATGCCCAGCCCACGCACTGATATCCTGGCCTGACCTCGGACCAGCCTCGTCACTACGGACCTGCCTGACAGTCACTGTACCCTGTCTGAGTATTTTGAGCAGGTCTCCTAAAACAGACTTTCAAAGAGTCACTCATGAGGAGAAAGCAAAGAAACGCAGAAGATGACAATACGCCACTTTTTATATATGTATGAGATGCAACACATTTTGATCAAGGACGTTCTGCAAGTTCAGAAATGGAAGTCTGAGCTGGAAGCATTGGTCAGCCACAGGAAAACCCCAAACTTTACATAGCAGAGACCAAAAAGGTGACAAAACCAGGACTAATTCAATGCGGCATGGAAAAAAATGTCAATAATTTATTACAGAGAACTCTTTCATCAGGAGGGGTAACACCCTCAAGGGTTTGGAAGACATACAGTTACTCACCTATTTGCCAGTCTATTGACAGGCAGAGAAAGCATTAACTGTAAACTTGTAAAAGTCTGGGCGCGTTGTAAGCAGCAAACCAGAAAAGAAAAATGAAGAAATTGGGACTAAAGCATCCAGATAGTTCTTCAGAATCCTGTTACTAAACTACAGATATATTTCACATATTCTAATAACTGCCCAGTAGAATAATTTCCAAATTGAAACTGTTGATAATACTTTTCACTCAGAATGGGGTTAAATTTTTTGAAATAATGTTTTTTAAATCGGAGGTAATTTGTTCATAATAATTAGTGTGGGACATCACTTATGCTAATGTCAAACATATGGTCAAATGTAATACTACATTATTTATGGCTACATTATGTTACAGAATTCAAGTGCAAAACACACAAAAAGTCCAGACGCTGAAGCCTGAACTTCGTTCCGTTAATTCTCTAAACTATGATGATATTTCATTGCACCTCTTAATAGGCGAATCTTCTCTGCATCTCAGCTGCTGCTTGGCAGCCTGTACAAGAGAGATGTGGGTGATCCATTCCTGTAGCTGAGATCACACCCTGCCTGCAAGTGCCTCACCAGATGGTCAGCATATTGCGTTTTCCCCTTGGTAACATCCTTTTTTTTTTTCCTCCTTGCATCTGGAACTCAAGTAGGAAAATACTTCTGTTGTTTCCTCTAGAGCCCAAGGTAGGGACGTATCCTCAGCTACCGCACGGCGCAGCTGCCCGTGTCTGTACGGGATTGGGCTTTAAATTGAGATATATCTGAACTTCAGATTCTGATTTCACCCTCTCACGGTCTGTTGATTCACCAGTCAGGTAACTGCTGTCCCTTTGATCAAGAATTTCTACAAAACAATTGCTTATTTGATCTCAGGTGCTTCAAGTGTTTTTTATTCCATTCCGATGCTGCTTTGAAATGGGCTTTTAACATTCATTACTTCCATCCTAGAGATGCCTCTATTAGCTGATCAAAAGGTTTTCTTGACCCCATTTAAAGCTTCTTCCCATCTATTGTCCCCTAATGAGAGCCCCAGTCCTGCTGAGGTCCTGAGATGACGCTGTTTTTAGGAGAGATTTGTGCCTTAACACAAAACATCAAGTTATGCAGCAGGTTATTGGGAGCTTTCCTGGGAAGCCCCAGTGCCCCACGTGAGGTCATGGCTGTGAGCTGAGGAGACTGTACTCACTTTATTGTTTCCTTGCTCTGAGCACCAAAGACACTAACAGCCTTTTAAAAACCCAGTGTTTGCATTAGCTGATAACATGTTCTGGATGGAATGACTTTTTTACTGTAACATTTAGCAACAGCTTCAGAGCTTTCAAAAGGCATCATCTTAATACGCACAGTGTTCACCTCTGCCAATAGCTGAAACCTCTAAACACTTTTCGAAAGAGTTAAAAATATTCCTGATTATTTTAAGGGTTTGTTTTCAAGTGTTTCTAATTTCTTTAGAAAACAATATCCTGAAACTACCAGTCACTCTGGAGACTACACAAGGAAGGGAGCTTGGCAAACAGTGAATTCAAATGTGCTGCCTTAAAGCTGTCACTTTTTAAAGTGGTCACTGCAGTCGAAGGGAAGATCTATCCAACCCAGGGAAATTAAAGTTGTGATACACAGGTGATGGCTGACTTCCTTCATTTCTATCAAAAAAAACCCCTAGTTGCAAAAGAAAATCTTCAAAACCTCTTCATATCAGGAATCTAAATCAGCGAAGCGAAGAGAAGAGAAGAGAAGAGAAGAGAAGAGAAGAGAAGAGAAGAGAAGAGAAGAGAAGAGAAGAGAAGAGAAGAGATTGGAAGGGGTCTACAATGCTTACCTAGTCCAACTGCCTATCTTCTATTTCAGAAGCAATAGAAATATGTAGGCTGGTCTAAATTAGTCCTGGCATTGCCATCAGTACACAAAGGGCACCAACAAACTCTACACTGACTGGGCACCTTGCAGAAAGCTCCTTCCCGTTCCATCTGCAGAGCTGACAATCTCTTAAGCGAGCAGGTTAAATCCGGAGTGTTTATGTCTACTCGCACCATGATCACGTTTAGAGCTAAATACATTTTACATCAATTTTCAAAGTGCAATTTAAGACTTCTGAGAATTTCACCCCCTGTTATTTTTTGTTAATGTCTCTAAATGAGGTAAAATTCCTCTTCCACTTTTACAAATTTGTAATACTTTCTTTTCTCTCCAGACCAATTTTGTTTTGTCTACAAAGCATTAGCTATAAGAAGTTACTCCAGAGTAACGCTGATGTGCAATAGAAAGTAAACCAGAGGGAATTGCCTGAGTGTGTTCTCATCTAGACCATTCTCTCCTTTTCCGTTTTTTTCCACCCCCCTTTTCTGTCTCCTCATCATCCCTCCCAGGAATCTGAATCTTCCAAATGACTTTACTGAGTTTAACATTTAACAAAGAAGCAACAAACTCACGGAATTCTCCTTTCATTACTAGAGCATCATGAAAACATCTCGCTTTACTCATAAATAGTATTTCATCACCGTATCAAACTTGGGGAGGACTACAGTATCTATAGTTTTATTGATAGGCAATAAATAATCATTTGCAATGAATTATTTTTAACTCTTGTTAAAAAGACGTTTTAACAACGCCAGCATCGGCACCTCTAACTATGTAACTAGCTCAGAGACATACTCTGAGAAAGAGCAGGAATGATAATCTGTACCATAAATTAAATAAAAATCCAACTCCACCCACCTGAGTGGTGAGCTGCCTGCTACCCCACCTCCCCAGCACAGAACCAAGCTTTTGAGTTCCAAGCTCATGTCGTTTCTGAGGACATCCCACAAAACCACCTTTCCCCACCAGCCAGGCTACAGAAGTCCCTGCTTCTGTCTCTTCAAAACAACACCCAGGGGGAAAATTGCCCTTTGAAGAGCTCTGGGGTTTCTATATGCACAGAGGATCAGAACTGTCAACTTTCTGCAGTGTGGGAAGAGAAACTCTTGGATTGTCAACGGCCTAAACAACATCACCTCAGAGACTCAGTAAACTCCGGGCTAAAAGACCTCACAGTCATGAGATTTTGCATATTCAAAAGCACAACAATATCTGGAGAGCTTGATTTGCTTCAAGACATTTAAGATTCCTCTGATCTTTATTCAGAAGGACCGCCAGCATACCTAAATAAAATTTACATTTACATTTGCCAGGATATGGAAAATTGTCTCAAGAATATGAATCTAAACTCGGCAAAACTTACATAAAATACTTTTCTGTAAATCTATCTAAAATAGCAATTTCGCAGTATAGGGTGAAGAGTCTACTTGCATGCACTTCAGATGACCCACTTAATTCAGACCTGGCTTTTTCTACATCACTTATGTATTCGTCTCAGAACCACATCACGTAAACCCTTCAGACCATCCACTTTGTCTTGTAAGGCACCTAAAACCTCTGAAGGAACAATGACCAGGGTGCCATATTCTACTATCGTTCCAGAAATGAATTCCCACTGAGGTCAATGGGATCTCATATGAAACATCAATGTTGGATGCGTCCCCAAGCAATACGTTTTCTTCAACCATAGGTTACGGTTTTGATGATGGACATGAGTTCTCATTCCTGTTGACAATTTTTACATACCTAATTAATTCCCTGAGCTCCCTATTAAAACTTCCTGCAGAGTCTAGACGCAGTTTAGAGGTGGTGTTTCTGTTGGAGAAATTTCAACCTATTTGATATGTTCCTACCACTTTTTAATAAAACAAGAACTGCCTTGACATCTGAGTCAACAGGCATTTCATCCACGAAGAACAGGATAACAGTGACAGGATTTGATGGAAAGTAGTGCTTTTTCTATACAGTACATGGAGAGCTCACATGTCAAGACAGCATCATTGCATAAAAGCAAAGCAAAATTTGCTTCATATTAATCTATTCAATAAACAGAAGTCTTGAAGGATAAATGAACACGTGAGATGCAGTGATACAATTCTCTATTATTGATGATGATTTAGGCTGTGAATAAAGCCAGAAAGCCTGCTGTCGAGGTCCCTAGGCTCCTGTACTCCCAAATAAAAGGTTGCTCTGCGTGGGGACGCTCAGGCATTATGTACGCAATTGATAGGCTTTTCAAAAGTTGTTCCTAATGACAGCACTTATTCCAGCCAGACACTTACCCATATGCTTAAATTTAAACGTGCTTAAAACCCTTCCTATTCAGCAAATCGTGCGATTAACTTTAAGCATGTGCTTAAAAGCTTTGTTGAGCTGGGTTTAAATAAGTAGACGTTGTAAGCAAGGAGAGAACGGAGATAAAAGCCACCGTAGAGCTAGAGCCAGCCAAAACTGGTCTGGAGGAATGGGGTGCCAGTCTGACACAGACCGTCCCCAATGCCACCACCAACTCAGTGTTCACACAAGTGGCACAATGGTAACGAAACGTTACAATCTGATAGTTTAATGTTCTGACTCAATATGATCAGCTGTTGCAGAATGGCTGCGGGAGCAGGGCCATGGATCCACGGAAGCATTGTACAAGCAATCCTCTTGTTAGCCTAAGTGTTTAGCATAAGTAGGATTTTAGCCACAGTAGGCCTCAGTGAGAACTGCAAGTTATGCTGACAAGGAAGAAGAGCCAAGGTCACACAGACCCTGCGAGAATGATAAACAAGGAGAGAGGGAGAGTGTCCTTCTGGAATGTTGGAGAACCTTGAAGCAGAAACTGCAAGTAGGAGGTGTATGAACATGTAATCTTTAGAAGCCTAGCCAATTAGTGTGTGACAAGTAGGCATAATTTACAATAAGTGTATAAATATCTGAGCTATCCGAATAAACGCCGGAGCTTGCTTTATCACTCATATTGAGTCGGCTGCATGTCTTCCCGGGCCCCTCCCGACAATCAGCTGCTTTTCAGGCAGCAGTTCTGTACCGCAGACAGTATCCCAAGGTTAAATCCAAAGGATACTTGAAGGAGGATTCCAAATTCAAGCATTGCTCCTGTTGGTGTGAATTTTCCCCTCACCGCTGCCCACCCCGATGTCCCTCTTTCTTCTCCTCTGCTTGTCCATGAATGGTTCTTCTCTGATTTCAGGAGGACACGTCAGCTGGAACGGGTTTAAACCCTAACTCAGGGTTTATAGCACCTTCCCCACAAATCCAAGGAAGGCTCCTTTTGATGTTCAGTTATGCTCCAAAGCATGTTTGTGACTATTATTTTGGCAATATGCCTCTGGGAAGTCCAGGTGACCTCAGGGCCTGGAAAAGTCCTGGTGAACATCCCCCAGGAGTGTGGTTTGTCGGTGTGTCAGTCTGTCCTGGGGACAAGAGATGGGCCAGGGACAGACTGGGCGGATGCTCTAATATCCAGAGCCGCTGCTGTGTGTAAGAGGCTCTGTCTTTTGCATTTCCTCACAGGGAACAAAGAAGAAGGGACATAAAATCTTTCACTCAGTTGCTGAAGTTGTCATTGTGGCAAAGATAAAGTAGCTGGATAGGAGCTAGAGCCATTTAGAAATTAACTGACATTTTAAAAAACAATTCTTTTGCAACATTCATGCAACTCGTTTTATTATCTAGTTAATGGTAGCACTTACTGAAGCTAATTTTATGTGTAATAAAACTTCATTACTATCCCTTCTTCTGAGAAAAGGGGTGCAGAGGACAACTGGAAAAGAAACATATGGTTCTTATACATTATCAAGCATATATGTGTATACGAGACACCACAGGTATCTACAACTTTTTGCATTCTTTCTTTTTTCTGGCTGTGTAACTGCTTTGCTCTTTCATGTCAGAGGTCGCCGATGAAATTCTACTCTCCTCTTTTTTTTCTGATCACAAATCAATGAGGAGGACAACAGAAGGTCAGATCCTTCCTAAAAATAACTCTGGTGCTGCTGTTTGCTTATTCAAGGTCTGCTGAGTCTCTCTCTCTCCGGCAGAGACTCCTCAAGCAGCTTGTTCCAAATCAGCAGAGCTCGGTGTTGGCTTCTTCCCCGCCAATGGATTAACCACCCACCCAAGCCGCCCCGCTCCAGCCTTCGGGTTCTTGCCGGGTACTGTCAGAGCAGCACTTGGTGTTAAGATGCAAGAGAAATGAAAGGTGAGGGGGAGCGCTGTCACAGGGAAAAGTGACAAGATGACATGGCTTTTAACTCTTCTGCAATCAACAGGGGGTTTCTGCTAGCCCAGCTCGATTCAAGCGGGTCTGGTTTTCTATCAGTCATTGTTATTAACTTGATAATTGTTCTATTCAGAGAGAAAGCAGCAGACAGGTTGGTGTTTCATACGGTACGTATTTAAAAGCATAAGACTGAGATTTTATAAAGAAGTCACAGATGTGCAAAGTATGTATATTACATTTTAACACAAAGAAAGGAGAGAACGGCAAACCTGAACCGGCTCTGCATAATAATCTTGAAAGAAGCATGGGGACCTCCACAGTGGGAGAATTTCATTCTGTATCAGATAATTTCAGTGCTTTTCCTGGCTGTTCTGCCAGCCTCACCTCATGGTAAGCAATGCTGCTTTCTACAGGTGAAAAATTATAGGTGAAGAGCTACAGGTTTACACTTTAAAAGGTTGTCCCTTGACACGGCAGAGGTGACATCAAATGACACCCCCTGAGAATCTGCGGTGTCTCCTCTCTGTAGGCTCAAGCAAAAGTACTGGACTGTGGGGAAAAGGCACTTATTAAAATACAAACACTTGTATCACAAAGAAAGATCATCTGGAAAGTGCTGGCAAAGTACTTTTTTTTTTTTCCTCTCCTTTTCCTATTTGTTCCAGCAGGACAAGCCAAGCCCAGCTGTCCCTTGCAATGCTGCAAACAAACCCCATTTGGGTTGAAAGTGCAAATTTACACCCAGTGAGGACCTGAGTCACTGGCTAATTTTACTGGTGCTGCTCAGCTATAACCCAAACTAAGATTTTTTTTCTCTCTATCTTTCATTTCTGTTTAAGTTGAAGCAATTTTATGAATATGTTTAACAATAAGCACCCCGGGGACAGCTTGGTAAACCAAGCAAGAGAGAGAAGAAAGGAATTATAGATCTGTTTTTCAGACATTACAGTGTGTGCTCAATGCGGTGATCATGTCTTTATGCATCCCATATCCTCCCTGTGACAGGGGAATAGACACCTACGCTACTGACAAAGTCAAAGGCACTGGATGGAGCAGTGATTTTAAAAAACTTGCTATTTGGACCCAATTGTTTCCCATCCTTTGTAATTACTTTATACTTTCAACATCAGTTTTCTCGTGAGCAATTCAGTAAGCAAATCAATTTCCCCTTTTCCTGGGAGAGATCCTGTCTAGGTTTAACTTTAGAAAAAAATGCTATGTGACGGGTCTTTCAGACGTGTGTTCTTCACCTGAAAACAGCTCTATCATTATTTCAGCTGCAGGTATAGTTTGTATGTGTTTCCATCTGACTTGCCACAGACAAGTATATTTACCCTACCATATAGGCGGTAGTGATATCCTTTAAAAATACAGGAGGGAACTCAAGAATCACAGCTTTTCACTGGGATTCCACTTTCACTGTGACATACAGAACTTTTTCCTAATTGTGGGATGGCTCACGCTATAAAATCTTATGTAGAAACCATTGAAAAGCAATCGCAAACTATTTTGGGCAGGCGTCATTACTATCTCAGCAATCTGCACTGGTGGATTCATGACAACTTCGGTGTCTGTAGTAATTCTAGTAAGATGACAGTGCGTGTCTTTGGAATATCTTTGGGAGCCACGCTTCGTCTGAAAAGCGTGTGGGACATAAAGGCTGTGGGGCAGAATGGCACCGGTGTGTGAGAGCACTCAGCTGGGGCAGCCAGGGGATTAGGGTTGATGCCAAACTCAACCTCCTGTAGTCTTTTAGACCATGTCGTGGGACTGGATGTTCCTGGATGTTCCTTCATGCTAATTCCGTGCAGTCTTACAGCATTTGCTTTGCTTTAATGACATGCATATGCATATGTAAACTTGGCCTAGGATGTGCTAAATGCTTTTCTAAATATGGATGAACTTCTGAATTGGAACCTTCTCACAGTGATATTCCCACCTTTGTGAAATGTAAGAAGCAGCGGGAGGTGGTTTTTGCTTTGCAGTATCATAAAAATACAATGTTAAAGCTGCCTATTGTATGGGAAATGATCCGAGAGCCTCGTGTTTAAAGAGAAGTGGGTGACCTCCTGAGAAACGGGAATAACTCCCCACATTTCATCCCTGGGTCTGCCCATCAGAAGGCCTTCTCTGAGATGGAAGTATTGTTTTTATATTTCTTTGGTATTTTCAGATGAAAGGTGCTAATGTCCCAAACATCGTTGTTAACTGAAATTCATTGCGTAATTGGATTATCTAAGAGGCTGATGTTGAGATGCACTCAGAACTGCATTACTTCACAAAGTAAAGGAGCAGTATTACACTTTACAAAGAATCTCAATATTTATATCGCTGGAAGAATGATTTTAAAAACACAGTTTTAATTTTAAATAAGACTTTTTAATCAAAGTGGTAGATTGCAGCAGCTACTGCAAACCTACATGCATGACTTAGTTCCTAGTGAGGATGTTCTTTAAACAGAAGAGCAAAGTTTCAGGCTGAAAAACGTCCTTACAATTATAAGTAACTTCGATACGTACAAACTAGAAAGGAACCTTCTAAGGAGAAGAATTTAAGGTACGTTCTTTGCATCAAATGGAGCTGAATTTTTTATCTTCTCTTTTAGTCCTTTGTTTTTGCTGGACAATTAAAGCCCCTCTAGTAAGCATGTTTATTAATTTACCCTTGACTGTTTTCTGACTCGAAGGGGTCAATAAATGTGGGGTTTTTCTGTATAAATTTTCCAGAAAGGCAGAGAAAAGAATCGTACTCAATGATCACTAGAGAGATGCCCATGGTACAGCAGAGTTGCTGCTGACAGTGATGCATTTGTGCTACATGACGTCTCTCTACCCCTTCAGTTCTGCTTCCAGCTATGAAAATAGTAGAAGGTTGGAGATGTTGTACACTCTCAGTGATTCCATACTGTCTTACACCACTACAGACTGTGCATTACTGGTTTAGGAATTCAGGCCTTAAAACCTCATGAGAAGCCTTGATTGTGGAAGCGCAAACTCTTGCCATTTCAATCAGCCACAGGCATAAGCACATGTTGAAGTCAACAGAAACCCTGAGTAACCTGGTATAGAGAGATAAAGAAAAAGTCCACAAAAAAGAATGAATTTCTCTATTCCTAAAATGTGGTCCATATGGCACTACCCATGAGGATATTTTCTACTGGCCAACCATTACACCCTTCATGACAGATCAGAGAATTAGCTGTCCCACCAGCAGCACCCCACACCACCTCACACACAGAAATTTCCACTGATTTCTAGCACTGAACTGGATCCTTTATCTGTCTCTCTGCTTCTTCCTGTCAATTTTTTTTTTTTTTAATTCTTTCCTCTGTTTTATCAAGCACTTCTTTGCGTAGAAGAGATTATTGAGCTGTTACTCTGGAACACCAGGGCTAAAGAACATGAACTCTATTGTACAGTGTATCTTCCAGTTTATACAGCTGCTGTTATGATTAATTAGTTAATGCTATGAAATACTTGACACATGGAAGTATATAGCTACATAAACGCAAGCATCCATTAATTATTACTATATAATGTCAAGCAGAGGGTGAGCCAGCAACTAGAACCAACACTGCAGTGTGTATGTCCACACACGGAGCAAAATTCATCAGATAAAACCAAATTATCAATTTAATATCTTCACTAAATCTATTCAAATTTTATTTGTCTTGGGACATTGTATAGAACAGTTTTGTGACGAGACCACTGTTTAACATAACAGTGTCTTCCAAACACTGACTTTAAAAGTGCTATTTTCCTCTAAGCAAAACTTACCTGATCCAGATTTCTCAATATTTATGACCGTAGTAGTCTCTTTCAAAATCCTAATTGTTAAAACATTAAAGATTACTACCCTGTGCTAATAGGGGGAAGGTAAGCCAGTGCAAGGCATCTGCTTCTTGATAATAATTATCACAGTAATTAAGTTTTGCCATAGCTGTTAAAATAAGAATCCAGTTTTGACATTTATAAGAGTGGCCTTATGAAAAGCTGAACTCCGAATTATCTCTTTATCATACAACTAGAACAATTACAGATGTTCTATTGATGTATGCTGAGGTCCTCTTCTCAGCACAATAATTATCTTTTAATGAGCTCACATTAATGTAAATTGGATTCATCAGGAAACAAATTTCACAATGAATATGAGGCACTCTACAGGTAACCTTTCAGGAAAGCAAAGCAAATACTCATCTTGATCATTTGTGGACCAGAGATTTTCCTACAGGTTTGAGACAAGTGAAAAAAACACCAGGTGGATCACATCGTTTCCCCAGAAGGCTTCATGGAAATAAACTGGATTTGACACTTTTTAAAAATTTGTATTTGGTCAAGGATGGATAATAATGCACATTTTATTGTGGTTCCTACATCATGCCCTTATTCACCTATTCCTTCATGCTGTGATACAAGAAGGAGTCCGAGTGCCCAAAGCTGAGATTCCTGGGTTATTCCAGCTCCAATCAGGGCTGGAGGAATAGCTGCTGCCTGGCTCCTTCTGCTCCACTCTGCACCACTTCTGCCATGGCTTGAGTTCTTTAAATCTCTAATTTAAATGTCTTGAATTCTCTCAAAATCAAGCTTCATGGAATAATAAATGTCCTGCCTCATATCCAGGGGGAAAAAAAAAGAAAAAAAAAAAAAGGCAAAGAAAGAACAAATTGTAAAAAATCTTATGGATATATAAAAATATTATACTACGGATATACCACAAGTAATTCTGGTGCTCTGCAGTCACTTGACAATCTTAAACAAGCCAGGTTTAATAAACCTTCACAGAGAAAATCCAAATATAGTTCTCTGCCTAACGACTTCCTTCAATCTGTGTTTTCTGGTTTAATTTCAGTGGAGTTAGAAGATCATCAGTTTGCAAACAGGCCCATTTTGAAGCATTCAGAACTCAATTTCAAATGATGTCCCGTTGCTTTGAGAAAAACTGATATGACCAACTGGTAAATATCCAACTGGTTGTTAAAAGCAAAAAAACCCCTATTTTTACGTTCCTAAGGTTGATTCCCTATTAAAACCATGAGCTGGAGAACAAGCAATGCCCACTGATGGAATCCTTCAACATTCTGGCTTTTGGTTCAACAGCTGCCTAATGCTGACAGCCAAATATATGATACGTCAATCTTGGAAGGGGCTGGATAGTTTTTGCTCTAAGTCTCCAACCTAGGACCATACTGAGTAACTGAACACATAGACAAAAAGGTATCTGCTGTGATTCACTGGGATGGAATGTGATTCTATCCAGTATCATCAAACTCTGCTGTATTCTTTACCCTAAATTCGGCTCGTGGTAGATAAGCCTTTGTAAATTGTGAATTGCTGAGTGTCCCAATTATTCCTACAATCGCTAATGAAGGAAAGGGTAAGCGGGATGCAGAGGTGTGAAGACAACCTGCCCTAATGGATCCAACTTAGTTCCCAAACTTCAGACAATCATAGAATCATTTCAGTTGGAAAAGACCTTTATGATTATCAAGTCCAACCATAAACCTAACACTGCTAAGTCCAGCACTAAACCACGTCCCTCAACACCACATCTACATGACTTTCCAATTCCTGCCGGGACAGTGACTCCACCACTTCCCTGAGCAGCCTGTTCCAAGGCTTGACAACCCTTTCAGTGGAGAAACTTTTCCTCATACCCAACTTAAGCATCCCCTGGTGCAACTTTAGGCCATCTCCTCTTGTCCTATCACCCGTTCCTTGGGAGAAGAGACCAACACCCACAGCAGTAGCACTGCTGCACCTAATATTTAGCCAGAGCCCTGTGTGGGTTCATGCAGCTCATCCTAAAATCCCTGCATGTCAACCAAGAAATGTTGAGGGTACATGTATATCCACGCTGCTGTCACACCAAGAGGCTGGAAGGCAGACATGCTTCTTGTCTAAGTCAGGAGGCAACAGATGGCCAAAACCAAAGAGAACAAAAGGGAACAAGGAGATGATCCCACTCAGTGACAGGTTTACCAGTACATTGGATGCAAAACTGTCATCAAGCCTTTTGTGGGGCTGATCTCCATGCCAGAAGCAAACAAAAGGTCTATGCATGACTTCAGGTCTATTTTGAGGACTGAAATGTGATTTTGTAGGTAGAGGGACTCATTTTGGCCTTCCGCGGAGAATGATTTTCTCTCACATTAGAACATTTAAAATAATATTAATTCAATTACGGTGGCAGCGTCGGCTATTTTTCCCTGCGAATATAACGGCCCACTGAAATTCATCAGGAGATATATATTGAAATGCATGCAAATTGTGTACATACATTTACACTCTCACAGATATGGCAGAAGCCTCCATTAAAAAAACATTCACTTTCTTACCGCCGCATTTGTCTGCAGATTCTAAATGTCAATATTATCCCCAGTGAGAAGAGAAAGGAGGTTGAAAGGTTGGTAGCTCAAGAAAGCTAATTGCCATCCGTAAATTGGAGCTATGAAGGCGCCAGGCCCTTCGCAGCAGCGAGGCGCGGGGATGCTGCGACTTCAGCTCTGGCTGCACGAGCCAGAATTTAGAGAGTCACACTTTGTATTCCAGAGAACATCACAGGAAATGAATTCCTGTTAATGAGAAGGTACATCAGCAGGTTAAAAGAATATTCTTAACAATTTATTAATAAGAGATCCTTTGAAATAAAATGGAGAAAAATCCCTGGGTAAAACTGACTTGTACAGATCATTCCCTGTTTTCATCAAGGACTTGGCTAAGAGCGGATTAGTTTCCAGCACTAAAAGACAAGCTTTAAGTGAATTTTTCTTTTAAGATGTCACAAATAAGGAATAACACTCTATTTGAAGCAGCAGTGATCACCAATTTGACTCCATATGGCATTTTTATTGCACATCAGAAAAGGATGTTAGTCAGAAACTGCCTCCCCCAACTCCAGAGCTGGGGAAAAACCGAATACCCGCTTTTCTTTGGCACTGAGAGAATGCAGTGGCTGGAGCGGTTCAAAGGTTGGGCAGTAGACACCTGTGCCTCTGGGGACACCACCTCTGCCTCTGGGGACTAAACAAAGCCACAGAAATGCCCTAGTTTTTATCCTCAAAGGATCTGCCATTCCCTTGAAATATAGCCCTTTATCCAAGCAGTTTCACAGGGATATTTAATTGGAATTAATCTTGGATCCTCTGTACTTTCTAATATGTCACTCTTGCTTTTAAAGTTTGGCTTTTTGAGTAGACTGCCAATAAATAAGTGATTTTTTTTCCACCAGCAGGTTACCTCTTGAAGACAGTTTTCTATGGATGAAGGGAGAAGGGATGTGTTGACAGTCACAGATACCAAGACCATATGCTGCCTAATCTCATCTTGAGCACATACCCTGAACCTTATGGAATCTGTGTGATATTTAAATGTATCTACACCACACAACTCCAGATCCATCAGGTCTCTTGCTCCACGCATATATCCCCTTTGCTGGGTGTTCTACAATATTAGAGCCCGTGGGGTAGGTACTTATGGTGAGACACTGGAACAGGTTGCCCAGAGAAGTTGTGGAAGCCCCATCCCTGGGAGTGTTTAAGGTCAAGCTGGATGGGGCTTTGAGCAACTTGGGCTGGTGGGAGGTGTCCCTGCCCATAGCAAGGGGTTGGAACTGGATGATCTTGAAGGTCCCTTCCAATTCTAACCATTCTATGGTTCTATTATGACAGCTTGCTCGGTGGTTTCAGTGGATTTGCTGAGGTTTTCCTAACTCAGAAATCAGAGTTTTGATTTATCTTCTGCAAAGTTATACAAATCTATTCTAACAAGTTCTACCTTGTCCTACCAAAGTCATTGGGCATCCAGACAAGAATCAGAGCTGAAAAGATGCTGAATTGAAAACACTACTAATGCAAGATCTCTGGTATAAAATACCTCTTTTGTTTTCTACTCAAAATAAGATTTACATTGTCACTGTGTGTCTGTGCTTGTCTGCTTGTCTCCCATCCTCACTAGGAACTTGTTTTAACCCATTAGCCAATTTCAACAGTGTTTGGCAGACTGATAGAATATCCAAAAATACTGCAGTTCTCAGGCTGCAGACAGACAATGAGACAGAAAAGGATGATTTTATTACTGCCCTGAGGAAAAGAACCCTTTTCTTAAGCATCAAAGGATACATATGGGACTTATCAGTTGAAGGTGAAGGCTTTAAAATTTTGTCTCCTGATAACACAACGCTGATCACAACCAAGTGCCAGCTCCCGACTGGGGCTGCAAACTGCTGCTTCAAATATTAACATCAACATGTCCTTCTTTGTCTACAGACTAGCAACAGCAGAGGTGTGACACCATTTAATAAGACAGCCTTTCTACAATTACAGAGGGATCCGTGCTACAAGTGCAGCCCAGACACCAGATCTGTCTTTTGCCTCTACTGAGATTACACGTGTGACAAGTGTGATTTGGAGAAACACACCATGATGTTACAATTTCATGCTCAGTTTGCCATGCTTACAGTCAGGCAACGGGCGGAAAAAAGAGCCTTCAACTGGTAAACAGAGTAAATTTGCTATGGAAATCACCGAGAGAAGATAGAGTCCTACAATGTCATTTTTACAGTCCATTTTCTCTCTGTAACTGAAGTTTGTATCAAAAGAAGGGAAATTACATAAATATTTCATCTGGACTGTAATAGTACTAAATTACATGCTCTAGAGATGATTTATATAATGTAGATAGGCTGTCAGTGGCAAATATGAGAATTACAGTAACATCGAAACAGAATCCTCCTTAATTCATGTACAGTAGCAAGTGAGAGCTTATGTAACTTCTAAGTAAACATTTTTTCCAGACATTTCAAACAGTTTCAGCTGAGCAGTGTGTTGAATCAAAGCAGTAGCTTCCCCAACAGTAGTAGCTGTTGGGATTCTGAATTAGAAGCAGAGGTAAAAGGTAGATTTTTCTCCTTGACTCACTCCCAAGTTGGAACATTGGGAATGAAGAATACTTTGAAGATCCCCACCAGATACGTTCGGTTTGGGGAAGACACCAGCAGATGCAAATCATGTAAAGCCAATGTCTCCTGTCTCTGCAGAGGGGCATGTGGAGGAGGCTATGAAGATGGAAGGGACAGCAGCCAAAGTCACTGAACCACAGAATTTTCATGGTTGGAAGGGACCTCTGAGACCATCAAGTCCAACCATGCACACACACACAAAAAAAAACCCACAAAAAAACCCCCACAAAATAAATCACCCAAGTGATCACCACCTCCAAGTAATCTCAGTGGGGGTTAAACTCTTGCTTGTGCATTGTGATTTGGGGTCCTAGAGCTGCCCACCTCTCCAGTTCCTCAAAACAAACTGGAAGTGGGAACCCAGATGACCTTTCCCAGGGATGCAGGGGAGTGCCATGGGGCCCTGCTGATGAGGGAGGTGAGTGTTTTCCTCAAGCTGATAACTCACCTGGTAAAAAATCACACTGGCTGCTGAGCTACTCAGCCTGCCCTCAACAGGCAGGGCTGCAACGTATTCAACCATTATTCAGCAGGAAAACTAAGGAGTTCTGTGACCTGCAGCAAACAGAAGCAACAGCAGAAAAAGCCCTTCCCACAGTCTATGACTCACCAAGTTGTGTTCTTTTACATTCCTAAGTAACATCCAAACCATCTTTCCCCTATTAGCTGATATTGCAGTAGTGGCAGATGCACAATAAATAATACATTATACAACTGCACTTCAAAGGCCTGAGTAGTGCAAGGGCAGTATCTTTCTTAGATTCAGTTTATTTAATGCCTTCCATAAAAAGGGTGCGAGAAAATTATTTATTTATTTTTCAAGTGAATGCTTTGACTGTGCATCATTCCAGTTTTCATTCTACTGCTTGCTGACCCGGCTGCTCCAGCAAGTGCAAAGGCCATTTCAGAAATAAAATGGATAGAAATACAGTTATTAATCAGCACAGCTTACTGAAAATGAGCATGCTGCACAGGGCCAAGCCCCAAGGAAAGGGAAAAAGTCATGACATTTCTAGGAATGCCACTGGGAGCTGTGTGGCAAACCTCTGAATAATGAGATAAGAAGGTAAAATAAATGTGGTTTGGGTGGCCTGAGGGGTTAAAAAAAATATAAACCCCTGTCTGAGAGGGGAAACATTCACGGGACTTAACTGGGTAGTTGTGTTTTAAAGGAGTTCTCATAGAACTCCTCTCTTTCCATTCAGTTTTCTCTTCTACTCAGATCTTTTCTAGAGTACCATCCCAGGAGCACGCTGTATGCCAGAGAGAATGGCAGAAAGGAAAACCCCAAAGCCTCGCAAATGAGCTCCAGGGAAGAGGCAAAAGCCAGTTCAAAGTAAACTCCTCAAAAGGGACACACCAGTGTCATCAAAGCACTGTCCACTTCCATCACGGAGAGGACTGGCGAAGAATTACGCTTCCCAGAGCAGTGGACTGGATTAGGTGGGTCGAATCCCTCTTGAGGGGCTGCACTTTGTGTTGGAAACAAAATTATCCAGCGACAGGACATTTAACTCACAAGCAAATAACTCGGGCTGTGGCCGCCTAATGCACGGCTCTAATTTTAGAACCACATCATGCCTGGAGCAAGACGTGCAATCGTTATTGCCATCAGGTGCACATCAGTGCAGTAATTGTTTCTTCAACATCAGTCCCAAGGTGCAACATGTAACCGGTGTTGGAACGTGGCCCTTGCATCGCCCGCTGTGAAAGAACATTTCTAAACAACCGGCTGCAATTAGAGATGAATAACAATTTCAAATTAACAGCCAACTGACTTTACAAACCTCATCCCTACAAGACCGTCACATATTTGAAAGCTCTTGGAGGTTTGTGTATATACATACACACACACACACGCAAAAATTGACTCCAATATTTAAACAAGTTAATCACTTCACAACTTTGACGCACATTAAATTTGTTTTACTGTACCAACTGTAGACTGCAATAGAGATTAAATTAAGAATGTTGTAGCAAAGCTTGGACCACAGTTTGTAATAGATTTATAAGTACTGTATGGACATGTTTGTCTATTCTTTTATTTCCTCATAAGCAATGCCATTATGGCTGCCATAATTCTTATTTACTCGATTTCTAGGCTGCTGGCAATAGCACAAAAATAGATTTTGAGGATTTATGTCATACATGCATCATGAGAAGGCAACAAAAGAGCACAGGTGAGATTTATTTAGGTTTAGAGCCAGTGTTTCATATTTATTTTCATGCTAACCCTGTCTCCCCAAGCAGAACAGCCAGTCGCCTGCTTCCCAACAAGCTGAGGACCTGCAGCTCCCACCAAGGAACAGGACCCGCACTGGAACCGTCTGTCAACTTTGGGCTTAGTTTTGGTACAGAAGTTGGAAGACGGCACAAATCAATTCCTGAGGGAATTGTACTCCCAGTATATTTACTCCCAGAACTCAGGAGCCCATTTCTAATTCAAAATGTACTGCATGTGACAAGAAGACATCTCCTTTCAGCTTCACATCGAGAAGTTCATCTAACAGCACCTGGAGAAACCAATGTTGATCCTCAGAGGGGATCATTCAACACACTGATGGAGTCATTGGAACTGCATCGGTGTGAGATCCAGGTCCCACAGTTGAAAAAGAGAGAGAATATTTCAAGAGCCATTTCATAAAACATAACATCACAGGGTATCGTTCTGCTCATAAAGACCTTTCACAAGGGTAGAATTTAATTATTACCTCTCTTCAAGGGGGTCTGTTTTCCAAGGCAACATCTGTTTTCACACTCAGTATGTGCATAAGGATGCACTCACAACACACTAGTGACTACTGATGGGAACACTTCTCGGTGGCCCCCTCTGTGGAGGCCTGTGGAACTATGGGCTGCTGTACAAGGTACCAACAGGGTGCAAAACCTCAACCATCATTCTACCCATCTCTCCTTTCACACACACCTTTGTTCGTTGAGTGACAAAGCAGGAAATATTCATTACCTTCATCTTCTGGGATGTTTGCTTTAAGAGGACTTTCCTTCCACCTATTATAAATGTTCATAAATCCAGAGTGAAATATTCAATAAAAAAGGGAAGATTTGCAGTTACAGAGAAGAGCTCAAATAAAGTTCATGGTTTCTAAGTAATGCAGCTTTCAATTACCATACCCTTTTTAAACTGTGAAAGATGTAATGTTAATCAAACATGCAATTTGCAAGTGTTTTTCTTTAGTAAATGTCATGTACAAGTAGATATTTAGGATGTAATGCACAAAGTAATTGCAGTTGGATAACTTTCCATGGTAATATTTATTTACATTAGAGCAGACATGAGTATTCCTGAAAAAGGAAATCATTATTGTGCATAAAATCCTAACCCCACTGAAGTCAATTCTAAAACTCCTGTTGCCTTCCAGGACTAGGACACCACCCTTTCTTTAATTCAAACTACTAACTAATCCCTTTCCTTCTTCCTATTAAATAACAGTTAAAAATGGAGCTATGTAACAGAGTTCCACAGATGAAACATCTAGACTCCCTCTCCAAGGCAAAACCCACCAACCATTAATGATGGGAAGTGCCTGAAAACCAGCGAGTGGTGAAGTCAGACACGAACTCTGAAGGCAGAGGTTCCATTTCAGGCTCCAGGTTGGTGACTATAGCTGTGTTATGCCACCTTTCAGAGTCCCAGGACCCTTACAAATTCCCAGGATAAGGTTTTTATGGGAGCTTATTCCTCTTCTGTTCAGGCACCTACCTCAGGATTAAAGCACCCAGAAACTTCTGCCGGGTCACACCAGCCCTGACACCTAAATTGTTGCCAAATTCAGTCCTGATCTGGGGTATCCCTCCCACTGCTGCTAGGTATAAATAACAATGAATTGTTTTATAAGGCTAATAGCCAAATTTTATTTTACAAACCCCCTACATTTCTACTTTCAATTAAAAAGTGTTCTCTGCATGCACCAGCTAAAAACTAATTGCTGTATCTAATGTGCAGGGGTGAACAGGGGAGTATTTTAAGCTGAAATGCTGACTGACAGCGATGCCTATCAAAGAGAACTGGGGAACTGTCAGCAAGATGAGTGAGGAATTGGATGCACCCATTACCAAAACAATCTTTACATTCATGGGAAGAGGTTTCATAGTGGGACATCCTGCACTGGGAATAACAGGCTCTCAAACTGCTCAGAGAGGTCAACCCTGTGGCTGAGTTAATAGTTAAAAAGTAACTGTGAAGTCCTAAATAGGAGCTTTCATCAGAAAACAAATGTTCTTTCACAAATTCTTTGCACATTTCAAACTTCTGCAACATCCTCTTAGGAAGACTAAAGGCTCTGTTCTGCTTTCTGCAGTTATACACACATATTCCCCAGCACCACCACCTTTGCCCTTGCCATATATTCTCCTAAAAGACACGTGCAGTTTATTAGCTACAGGGCAGCCAAGACGGGCAACTGAATGCTGGCCATGGGAGCCAACATTCACTTAGAATCACAGAATCCTAGAATGGTTAGAGCTGGAAGGGACCTTAAAGATCATTCTGTTCCAACCTCTCTGCCATGGGCAGGGAGTTAATAGTTAAAAAGTAACTGTGGGACACCTCCCACCAGACCAAGCTGCTCCAAGCCCCATCCAGCCTGGCCTTGAACCCCTCCAGGGATGGGGCAGCCACAGCTTCTCTGGGCAACCTGTTCCAGTGCCTCACCACCCTTACAGCAGTTTCTTCCTAATATCCAATCTAAATCTCCCCTCTTCCAATTTAAAACCATTACCCCTTGTCCTATTGCTATGCTTCCTGACAAAGAGCCCCTCTCCAGCTTTCCTGGAGCTCCCTTCAGATCCTGGAAGGCTGCAATAAGGACTCCCTGGAGACCTCTCTTCTCCAGGCTGAACAGCCCCAGCTCCCTCAGCCCGTCTTCATAGCAGAGGTGCTCCATCCCTCTTATCATCTTCATAGCCCTCCGCTGGACCCGTTCCAACAGGTCCATGTCCTTTCTGTGTTGAGGACTCCAGAGCTGGACAGAGGACTCCAGGTGGGGTCTCACAAGCGCAGAGCAGAGGGGGAGAATCACCTCCTGTAACCTGCTGGTCACGCTTCTTTTGATGGACTTGAGTTCCAGTCCCAAATCCTGAGGAACAGGGTTCCTCTCCTGGCACACAGAAGAGTGAGTAAACCCCATCTTCACCATATATCTCAAATTGTATTCAACAAGTAGGAGGCAGCTCCGACATGGTACACACGATGTGGCTGCTTTCCTAGTACATGATATGTGGTTCACGCTGATATTTTCATATAAATAAACTGAACATCATTTTTTTTCTTAACTTGCCACAAGCTACAGAATTCACGGCAAGGCAATGTCTACAGTGAACCCATCAGCCAGCAATTTGCCTCCACTTGTTTATGTTTACAAAGCATTTCCCACTGTTTCCTTTGCCTGGAAAATTGGTTAGTTTATCAAAGAAAGCTATCAGCTTCCTTTAGTACTATCTACCTCAGATAAATGTGTTGCATTTTATCGCATTTTTCATTTACTTCTAGGCATCTGATTCTCTTCTTTCCTTCGAACGTATTCTATGATGTTTATGTTATTGAGATTGGAAAAACAGGCCTCTGGCTGCCTGCAGCGTTTTTAAAAGTAGCAACTATGTTTGATTTTCCTGAAGTCCCCAATACTGCGACCAATTAGGGAATTGCTACAAGGTGAGAAGACTCTGCCCAGAGAGGCAAAAGCTGTGTGTCCTTGAAGCTCAGGGATTAATGAGTGACCACAGTGATTACAAACTGGGAACTGGAAGGCAGCCCTCCTTCTAGATCAACCACTTGAGTGGATCATTCCCCTGAAGGGATTCAAGGTCAGGCTGGATGGGGCTTTGAACAACCTAGTCTGGTGGGAGGTGTCCCTGCCCAGGGCAGGAGGGGTTGGAACTCAATGATCTTTAAGGTCCCTTCCAACCCAAACCATTCTAGGATTAACCACCTGTGAAACTGCTTTTCCCCGAGTTAATCAAAAGAATGCAGATAGAGCATCATAAAAATCGTAGAATGTCTTGGACTGGAAGGAACCTTTAAAGGTCAGCTAGTCCAACTCCTGTGCAGTAAGCAGGGACATCTTTAACTAGATCAGATTGCACAGAGCCTCATCAAATCTCATCATGCATGTCTTCCCAAGTTAGCTAGACCAGCATGGGGAGTGTAGACCTGGCTTAGCCCAACGTGGAGTATTAAAAATCACCAATGTGGCAATCAGTTTGAAGAGAGCAACAGGCTTGAGCTGGTTTCAGCCCCTCTGCTCCTTCCCAGAAACTGGAGATGCAGGATGTCACGACAGTGAACATGCTATGGAGAGCAGGAATGAAATTCATGGTTTTATTATGATTTGATCGTATACTGCAGTCGCAACACTCTGCTAAGTGTAATTTGTACTTGTACTGTAATTTAAGTGCTTTGCTGTATTAAGTGATTTACTAAATCAAAATGCCGTGTAACTTCAGGTAAGTAAACTCTGTATTAGGTGTTAAAGCCCCTACATGTGCAGTATCTGCAAGAACCTGGTCAGCATATATCGAACTCTGACAAGTCCCCCTTTCACCTTGGCAAGATTTATTAACATGTCCCCGCTATCAGGTCACATTTCATATGCCATTGTTTCAGAACACAGCCCGCAGATTATCTGCCTTCTCTTACGCGAGCATACTAATGTCTCCACATTTTGCTCCTACCTCAGCCGTGGTTATTTCTTTCCCCTTTATTCATTTTCTATTTGACCCCACATTCATCATTCTCGTGGAAAACTGGAAAAACAATCTGTCTCCTTTTGGTGACACTAGTGTCCTACACCATTTCCACTAAAGCAGGACCCTCCCCTCCTCCTTCTCTTTTCTCTTGTCCCCGACACAGCTGGTACTTGTTTCAATAGCCCGTGCTGGGCACAACTCAGCCTTTGCCTTTCGCCAAATCTCACTTCATCCCTAACACATCCTGACTTCTAAGACGTAGTTTTGTCTGCTCTTCAGTTCCTTCTTCTATTCCTTACAGACCTCTTCTTATTTTTACTATCTTCTCCTTTGATAACTACACTGAAATTCGCTCTAGGGTCTCCAGCTACAAGTTTCTGCCTCTTAAGCTTAAGTTGCTGATTTCTGACAGTTTTCTTAGAACCTGGACTTTGTGGCATCTATCAGACAAAATTCCCTGAGTGTTCCAGGCCAAAAGATATCCCAAATGAATTTCCCCAGTTTTGAATGTTTGCTTTATAAACATGTGGAGGTTTTTCTGTTTACTTCCCTTGGATTTAAATGAAGCAAATGGTCATTATTCAGTCTGACGTTATTTTCTGTGACTGGGTCATTTATTCTATCTTCATTATCTACCGATACCACACCTGAAATAGTATTTTCCTGGTTCAGTAATCTGTTGGCAGGGATATCTACTATTTCAGTAACACTTGTTCTCCAAAATATATCAGAGAAATTAAAGACTGGAAATGATTCAAGTCTCTCCGTAGTAACATCTGACAGACCTCTACCCACAGCCAAGCCAAGTGCTAAACCTGCAAAGCACATCCCCAGCACCGGTCCCCTCCAACCTTCCAGCAGCCCTTCCTGCTGTAATTTTGACCTAAACAGATGTTGATGTGCCTTTACTATCTTTTATTTCCCTTAAGGTGATCATAACCCTACAGCATAATGCTACCTTGTCAGCTTAACTGTCTTTTATATATAAACTATAATAAAGTGGCTCCGTGCATTTTATAATCATGTAATTGCAGAATTTTGCACTAGAGTCTCTGCTTTCACAGATGATGATGTCTCTTTGCACACAGCATGGGATGAAACCTTTAAAACTACAAACTGAGTAAGAACTGAAGAAGTCCTGCCTTCCTAAGTGTTTGGGACTTCAAACAACAGCTCTGTGTGGTGCAAGTTTCTCATAAACAGAAGGAACTGATCAGATCCGTGGGCGCTGCTAATTCACACTGGGCTTTCCAGCCTGGGAAATTTAACTCGAAATTCCTCAGTACAGAAAAAGTGATAAGACTCACCGCGGCCTTCTAGCTCTCCCGTTCCTCTCCAAAACCCTATCGCGTGCGGAGAGGGGGCTGACTGGTTCTTGATGGTTTTCCTAAAGACCCCATGTTCATTTCCCATATCAGATGACCTGACTCAAATCAGTCAGATCATCGGTGCAAAAGCAGTTCCACCATCCCTAGGCAGGGGAGAGGCATCATTCCATTCACCTGACGGGTGTAGGGCAGCAAGAGTTGGCAGGATGCACCTGGTTGAAGGTCTTACCTGGCACTTCAGAATAAATCTGACAGAAGTTTTAACTTTGATGGGCTGAGGACAACATCCACAAGAATGTTTTCATCAAATTTATACGATTGCGTAGTGCAGCAGTTTACAAACATGGCAGGAAGGAATATTCACTTTTGGTGAATGTAAGTAAAACATTTCCATTAAGCCGACGGGAGATTTGCATGCACATGAAATACAAGATCAATCTACTACAGAGTTTTGACGTACAAGGACTTTATGTTTATGCTTTGGCTGATGTTTAGCACGCTGCAGTGCAGCAAACAGAAAAGTGTAGTTGAGCTGTCATGTAAGATAATTGATTTTGACAAGACTACAAGTTAATTCGTCACTATTTTGCAACTTATTTGGAAATTCTTTGCAGCAATGTCCCAGAGGACAGCATGTAATCGCTTGTAAACTGAAATTAGGTCCGGAGTTAAATATCATTAAATCTCAGGTACAGGCAGAGCTCAGCATGTGACTACTAATGCGTTACCTTCCCTATTACATCAAGGACACAACTGTAGCAAAGGTTATGAAGATTATTGCTCAAGTTGCAAATTGCTTATAACTAGAGAATTAAGTTCAGATAAATTTCCAGGCAGCCTACAAATGGTTATAAGAGAAGAGCCACTGAATGGACACCTTAAAGTTCTGAATGTCCCCACGCACTCACATTTTCTCGCGTTTCTCTTGCACACACACACACAGAAGAACCCTAAGTGAAATAAAATAAAGAGGATTATTAAAGCTCATCTTTGTCCTAATATACCCAAATTAAATCACCATTCACGGTGGCCATTCCAATGTTTTATTATAATAGAGTATGAAGGATTGGTAGATATTTTAAAACTGTATTGCTAAGACCATATTGTTTGACAGTTTTATTTGAGACTGTTAAATATTAGTCGCGGAACAAAAGAGTGCATTAAAAAATTATGTTGGATACAAATAATTCAACTCCCTACAACTAGAAAGAGTATTTGCATATTCACTTCCTCTCAAGCCACAGCTAATGCTCTCACTTGGGTTGGGTTTTGGGGGTCTTGATAGTAATTTCTCCCAGAGTGATGACCCGACTGCAGTTAGCATTTGAGGTTTTATTTGAAGTGAAGGTGTTGGGCACAGTCAAACCATCAGAGAGCTTTGTAATGGCAATTTAACTAGTGCCCCATGACAGTTCTAGACATTTTATCCTAAGACTTTTCTCCATTTCAGATCTTTGGGCTGGTAGGAAATGTGTTTTATCAATAGATGCTGCTGCTGAGACAGGCTGCTGCCTGGGACTCCATCCTACATAAAGAAGGTGCTGGTTGCTCCCTGGCTTGGAGTGATGCAACCCCTCACTCAGTCAAAGAAATCCTCAGAACTGCTTGAGGGTGTTTGTGATTCATGAAGCATTTGTATCCTGAAAGGGCAGCAGGGAGCAGGACCCCATCCCCTGCAGTGAGCGCTCTACAAAGCAGGTTGCAGGAGCCAGAGGCTCTCCTTCCCGGAGGCAGGAGCTCACAAAGACCTGTCCCTGCATATTTTGACCCCTAACACGCAACATAAACTGCTTTGCCAGGAACTAAATTGAGACCCTTAACCAAAATCCATCTTGTTTTCCAATAGACGGTACACTACAGTCAGAAGAACGCCTTAATTTCACTAATTACTTTTTAATGATCATAAGCAAACAAAAGACAGTACGTAGATGCCATGTGCCAGGAGGCTCGGTGCAGTATATGGTCAGAGTCAGAAAACTAATCATCCCCACCTGCTCTCAAAACCTGCCAGCAGCTGAGATTGGTTTGGGTTCAATTTCCAGAAGAAATGGAGACTCTGTTCATTCTAATTAGGCTTTTGGAGCTGGGACACCTGTACTGAAAGGCTATCTGAAAGTAGGCTCAGATGGTGACTATGATGCTTGTCAGCAACGATCACTGATTTTGCAGAAACAGTCCTCTGCCCATTACTAGAACTAAAGTGAATACAAATCCTCCTGTATTTTAGAGACTCTTATTCCCTAAATTTTAGAAAATGCCCCATAAACCTTCATATGTGTCTCTTTTTTTTCCCTTTTTCCTCCTCCTCCCACTTCAAATATAGAAACACAGTTCAAATATAGAAACACACTGCTCGAGTCCCCCAGGGTGTCAGCCTGGCATCCTCTGCCAGCGTTGAACTCATGGAACACAGATCACGTTCAATAAGCACTTCTGATCTCCTGATTGCCCATCTCTGCTTTCCTCTGCTCTGTGACGGGGACCACACTTGGAATAGTTGTTATTTGGACGCATGGCCTGAAAATACATCAAAGGAATCTTCCTGTGCTATAAAATGATGTTGTAGACTCTGGGCTGGGCTACCTAAACAGCCCCAGAGCAGCTTAGGGAACAACAGAGAACTCGAGGCACTAAAATCTCTCCACGGCTCTGCTTGAGAGCCATTTCATTACTGTGTTGCAACACCTTACTGTGGGTAAAACAGTTGGCAGCTCCTTGAAACCCACTTTACTCCCTGCCCGGTGGATAATGCAATCAGGAAGGCTGCTCACCACGTGGGGCTGAGCGCTCAGGAGGCCTCTAAACAAAAAAGCTTGTGTCTATAAGGCAGATTGGTGGCAAAAGCAGGGGTGTCAGACTCTTCCCATCCAGGAGTTAGATGGTGTTAAGGGCAATAAGGGAGAGAAGTAAAGAAAACGAACAAATACAAGCGGAATTCAAGAGAAAAACGAGATGATGGAGACAACAAAGACAGAAAGGATGAACCATGAGGTCCAGCACAAAGGATCATCTCTTAACCTCAGCCTGGGGGGTAGGAGCATCTCCGGAGTTATTATAGGAGCTGGTGATGAATAATAGAATCACAGAATGGGTTGGGTTGGAAAGGACCTTAAAGATCACTGAGTTCCAAGCCCCCTGCCATGGTCAGGGATATCTCCTACCAGACCAGGTTGCTCCAAGCCCCATCCAGCCTGGCCTTGAAAACCAGTGACAACCATGCCTCAATATAAATCCCAGTTCCCTTCCCAGTAAGTTACCCAGGAAAAAACTCAGCCTGCTTTCTGGCCTGTATTTATTTGAGAGGCAAAAACGTTTTAGTAATGTGACATTGCTCCCTGCGAGTTGGTTTCTTTAATGAGATACAGGACTGTGCTCAACTACTAAAACAAAGGAACCGCTTCATGTTTAATGTGTCCAGAGAATCACTGTGTTGAAAGACTGACATAAAAGAGGGGAATGAGTGAGGAGAAATCAGAAAGCCTCATTTAACGCACTATTCTATATTTACCATTAATTGTCAGCTGTTCTGTTGTTAACGACGGGGGGCTGCGTGGAAAGTACCCGGTGAGAGAGACTCTGGACCTTGAAAAGTCTGGCAGCACCATCACCCAGGTGCAGCACAAGTTGGCCCTTATGCAGAACACGAAACAATCACGGAAGATTAATTTCTGGGATGCTCTGGGTGGTATCAGTGGGAACAAGCAGACAAAGGACGGGGAGGAAGCCCTTGGCTTCATCGTTTTGAAATATAGTTTCATTAACTACAGGTTAGGCCAAGGCCAACTTTGTACTGCTGTTTACATATTTCGATAAAAATGGGATAACTAACTCAAACAAACCCGTTTCTTTCTTTCAAAAACATAAAAATAACACAAATGTATATTTGTCTGTACTATAAATGTATACTTCTTTTTTTTAATTTTTTTTTTCCCCTGGAGTTTAAAAGCTTTGACACATTTACAGAGCTCTTGTAATGCTGACCTGCTGTGGAGCTTTTTGTCCTTTAGATCTTATCAAAATAGCGGATATCTGCAATTCATTTCAGAACTGTGCTTTGCGTTAGGAAGTTAATGTACTGATTAATTTACCTAATTAGAGTAAAACAAACAATCCTGTAACCGAGGCCAGTCTGTTCACTTACTTAAAAGGCAACTACACCCAGCCACTGAGCAGGCAGAATCAGCTGGGAGACACCTGAGGGCTGGGCCAAGATAAAACATTAAACATTTCTTCTGGTCCTGTTTGTGTTTTCCAAGCCTGTCTCTTCTGACATACCAGAGACTGGTTTGACGTTTCATTTCCATTTCTGTATTGAAACTAGGAAAACGTGTGGCTCTAGAGGAAGGCACTGAGAGAGAAGTAAATATAAGCTAATCAGTCATGGGGTTCCTGGATGATAATGAAGATATTTCCTACGCACAGTGTACAGGGAAAGTCAAGTTCTGTTTCTGTGCAGGGAGCTCACACCAATCAACTCGCTACTGAAATCTCATTTAGGAGCTGGAGCTGAGCGCCATTCTGAGATCCTCAACGAAATGTAAGTGGTAAAGGAACCTCATGATTATCCTCTCAAAGGACTGGGCATCACTGCAAATGTTTGATGTTCAGACTTCCACTGACAAAGCTGTTTCTTCACAAAGGTGCCGTCTCCCAAATAGAGAACCTCAAGACGTGTCCCTGCTGAATCCCATTTTAATGGAAATACAAGAATAAACACTCAGTGACGAAGCAAAATAGGATTCTTAACCTAATTCACTATAATTTTAACTTGCCTTTCTTGAATGTTCTGAAACTCTGAATTTCATATCCAAGAAACAAGACTCATGTACCTGGGCTGATCATTGCTTATTTTATTAAAGAACGTATTCAATTTCAGGAAAGAGATGTGGAAATTCTGCCTTGTGCAACAAGCACAGGAGGCAGGATGGAAATTGATAGTGACAGAGTCAGAACACCTCTTCATCAAGACTAGTACTTGGCTCTGAGAGAGGTTTGTAAGTTCTGGTTTATGCTAACATGCTATATGCTACTCCTGTTTTTTAATGTGCGCAAGAAAAGGTAGAATTTGGACTTCTATCTGCAGCAAAGCACAGGGCAGCAGCCCCTAATTGCAAGTAAGGAGTGAAGCCATCCTGTATCTTCACTTGAGGAACTATCAATTTTGAGTTTGATCCATAAACTTCCCCTTCTCTGTGGAATGACTCGGTGTCTCCCGGCTCTCTCCAGACAGTGCTTTTCACCAAACTTGCAGGAAGCTGACAACTTTGAACTCTCTACCAGTCTCTGAGATTTGGGTGACAGACACACATGAAGATCATCTAAATCTCCTTCTGTAATCAGACTAGAATAAATTTCTGATGAGAATGGCTGTTCCTACTCTAAAGAAACAACTCAGAAATGTTAAATACTGAGTTTAAACATCTGACAACGGCTGTTTCTGGCGTCATTTATGTGATTCCAGAATAATTCCACCAGTGCAGTTCAGTATTAATAAAACTGTGATCAAAATGTGATCCAACGCTCTCCCAAGATGCAACATATCCTTTACAACAACAAAGCAAATGAAGCAAAAGAGAATGAAAAGTGAATTAGAAAAACATTGATCTTGCAGATAGAAAACAAAGTTGGAATAAATATTAGTGCTGATGATTTCCTTTCCATTATCCACAATGTGTTTTTCCTCACAAAGAAGAAGGGGTTTAATACCATCTATCACTCATATAATGGATGAAGCGTGAAAGATGCCTTCAAGCAAGTTAGTAGCTTGGCTGTGCCTCAATTTGTCATAGTCATACACAAAGGAAAAACGCACCTCCTAATGCATTCAAACATACTGCATCCAGGAAGAACAACCCAACATCTGGACATCTATAACAGAGACTGCAACATCATGACTGCGTGTCAAAGTAATTAATTAACGTCATTTCTTTCTGCCAACAGAACATGCACATACCCTACAGAACACACAACGTTTGGTCTTACTAATTTAATGAGAATCCCTGTATCTTCTGTAGCAGTTCTCATCTAGAAACTCTCGTATCCCACACAAAGGATTTTAGGCTCACCATTTTCTAAAATGGCAAATGAAATGCAAAGAGGGGAAGGGATACATCCAGAACGAAGAAGCAGAGTTGGGAACACAGCTTAAATTCTTCAATATGAGTAAGGAATCTGAATTTTGCTGCATTTACTGGTACCCAAAATCCATCCTTTCAAGAGAACTTCCAAGGCATTTTAGAATTTCAGAATGAGAACCACCACATAATTCTTTGGATAGGCTCACCATAAAGTTCTGCTCTCCTATCAGAAGGTTCCCATGGGCTTTCAGAATACTCTGACCTGCTACTTATATATTCTCTATTTTCTATCATGTCTAGCAATTCAGTAAGCTCCTTGCTCTGATTCAGAGAAGACTAAGTTACAGGAATAAAATAATTCATAGAACCATAGAATTGTAGAACAGCTGAGGTGGAAGGGGCCCCTGGTGATCATCTAGACCAAAGTCCCTGCTCAGAGCAGGGTAAGCTAAAACGGCTCACCAAAGACTGTCCAGTTGAATTTTTAATATCTCCAAGGACAGATTCCACAATTTCTCTGAGAAACCTATTCCAGTATGTAATCACCTTTACAGTAAGAGAGTTTTGTATTTCAACGATAGCAGTAAGCTGGGAATCCAAGCACCCTGAAGAGGCCTGGAACCCAGCTGCTGAGGATGAAGGATGCTGAGAGTATCTCACTGACCTCACAGAGCCGTGGTCCCTAAGAAACCCAGAAGTGGGCTGCCACCATCACATTCCATGAACAGCCTAAATTATAAGACCTTCTTCCCAAAACACTTCTGAATAAGCACTGACAAAACCAATTCCTCACCTGAGGTTGAAAACAAACTCATCAAGCTCTGTAATGAGACTTATATTCCAAGATGTATCATAACCCCAACAAATCTGGAAAGAAGAGTTATGACACTCAACCAGTATCCCAAAACTGGAATCTGCATAATTCCAGTGCCTGGAATTTATCCTAGAAAATGGAAATAAGATTTGAAGAAATGTCTGTATTTTCCTACTTCTATCCATATCAAACTAGATACCCGTGTAACTGGGAAGCACTAACAGGTTTAAGTAGACAATGAAGCAAAGGTTATTGGGGATTCCCAAAAATTCATTGAGCTTACAGGCATGCCTCCTGCCTGCCACCCCAGCAGCAAACTTTGCAACCCCTATGGAAAAATAGATCTCCCATGTGAATGCTCACATCCTGCTGCATCCCTGCCTCCTTCTCCAGTTTGTGTTTCTAGGCTCTGATATTTATCTGGGATACTCTCACCACAAACTAAGTCCTTGGCTAAAACCTCTCCTGCAATCAATTTTCATGACTTACTAATGCTGCTCCATAATTAGAGCACTGCAGCTCTATACAAAGGGTTCAGAAATGTGAGATTTAAGCGGACGGCAGGAAGGGTAAGAAACCCTTATCTCTGTTACCACCACAAAAATCCATTGCTTCATGTTTTAGCTGTTTCCCTTAAAAATTGGACTTTGCAGGCTAATTTTACCCAATCTGCCTCATATTTGATGCACGTATTTTTAAGAATTCTGGACAGGGCTTCTATAGCCTGGCAGTCTCTGGCCTCCGCATGAATAGGCACCGCATGATAGGAAGCAAAGCTATTGAAAATGGTGAACTGCAGAGACTTTTTTGTTGAATGACCACCCTCCAAGATCAAAGAATGAGTGTTTTATCTCTCTTCTTTCTGGTTGATGCTCACAAAGATCTTCCTGATATAAAATACTCTCAGTCGTAATATACACATCGCTTCTATCTGGCATTTACTGTTGTTTCTAATGGGGTCTAAATCCTTCTTGCTCAACACACCCCAAAGCTATGAAAGTGGTTAAAACTCTCTATTAGAAAGCAGTTGTGGATGGGAACCTTTCTCACACCCTTTCCTTTTTTCACCTTGGTTCAGTGAAGTCCCCATAGATCTTTAAGCATGTGTAGCAGCAGGTCTCTTTTTATTTAACTCCACAACCCAGAAACTCAACGTGCATTGTTATGATCTGATTTTACTCGGCTTTTAGGTCACTGATGATATTTCATGCCATTACAAAGAGAGTGATATCCACAGCTATGACACTTGGGGCTTTTCCCAGCTTCCCTGAAAAATGGCCTTCACCACAATCTCTTCAACAAGATCCAGCTCTTTTGAACTCTCATTTTCACTCCCAAACTTTCAGAGAGTCTGCTGGGTTAACACAGGCATGTTGAATAAATAAAATCCTGCAGTTTCTCTGCACTGAATCAAGTCTTTTCGAGCTGTAAAGAAATGACTGGAGGAAGTGCTTGTTATAGACCACAGGTTCAAGACGATCAAATGGTGTAAGGAAGAGTTAAGACTGAAGGTGTAAAGTATTTTCATGAGTACAGCAACAAAAGTGAACTTCTGACTGCAGAAATTTTCTCTAATGTGGAAAATTTCTGGTATTTCACCTAACGTTTTTGTCAGTAACAAAATAAAAACCAGCTATTGAAAGCAGCACTTTCTTTGCTTGTACTACCCTTCCAGGCCAAGAAAAGGCAGTTTTGGCAGTTGAATGTACTAAAACTTCCAGCATCCCACTTCAATACATCATGTTTAAACATCAAACAGTGTTTATTGAAACTATAGCGCCAATGACTACTGCAGAATAGATGTTTACATCCCTTCATAAAGGCTTAAACGGGTTTCTTTGCCGGCACCAAAAAAAGACAAATGCCACTTTAAGAAAAGCACTTCACCTCTAAATCCTTCTTCTGCCAAGTTATCACCACCGGTTTGCAGGCTTTAGATTCTTTCTCACTTTACTAAATTGTTTGCATGATAAAAAGACATTATTTCAACATCTTGGCTTTTCCCATTTAGGGCAATTTCCGGCACGTTGCACTTTGCCTCCCCTTTATCGCTGCTATTCCTTTTGTTCTCTAAAATTCACTCACATTTTCACCCTCATTGCCTTGGCTGTGGCATCTCCCACCACCATTCTATCCCCTCCTCCTTCCACTTCATTTTCTTATTTTGACAAAATCTGCAATTTCTCCTCTGTGCCTCATGTGCAGCAGAGTGTTCATGTTGCAAAGCACCTGAATTTATTGTCTCACTGAGCTCCTGTCCTATCCCCAGCTGCTCCTGGCCATTGTCTCACCTTGCTTATTTTCCCACTCCTTCTGTCATGTCTCAATCTTTCTTTTGTGCTACTTTTTTATTCCACGCTTCCATGCGTGTCACCTTCCCCCTGCTCTCCTTGGATTTGGCCTCTGTTCATAACTGTGTGTTTGGAAGTGGTGGTTACGCTACAAGAACCTCCTCTGGAGTGTCAGGTATGATGCTCGTACACCATCTGCTCTTTGATTTCCTCTGGTCACAACACAGTTTCTCATTTTGTCCTCTTCTCCTTAGCGATACCCGCGGGCTCTCTACATGCCCTGCCAGAGGGAGATTAGCAGGGAGAGCAAAATGCTCCCCTGCCAGCCGTGGGGTGAAGGCTCCCTTCTGCCAAACCCTGGATTTCCAGGCAGATACGAGCTTGTTACCTCCTCTGCTATTTCATTTTTTCTCTCCACATCACCGAGGCAGACAGGCTGTTTCAACAAAAACTCATTTCACTGGGGAGACGAGAGATCTGCTCCTTTTTGTGTTTTACAAGGACTACAACTAAGTACCAGGGTATCATTTGAGGGGTCAAGGAGTGAATTACGAGTGTAATTCAGCAGAACAGGATTTCTCAGTGAAACAACTTCTGAAAATATTTCACTTCAGAAGTATGCTATTGTACTTATAATAGCACAAACGCTGGGTAAAACAAAGAAGAAAACTCCCTGAAATTCCCATTTAAGGTCGTTGTGGCCTACACTTGTCACTGAACAGCTACTAGAAATGCAAGTGATTGTAAAGCTTTCAGAAAAAGAAACTCAACTCCAAAGGAAATTTTTCCCTGAGTTTTACTGGTACAATGGTATGTTTACCTCTAGTTTTCCCTCTAAAAGAGATCTCTTAATCTCACATAAATATTTTATTGACATAGAAATAACTTTTACAACAATAAATAAGAGAACTACTCGATATCCTGTCATATACCCATTAGGCAAGGGAGTAAATCAGCATTATCATTCTCTCATTGTGAACTGTCACGTCGCATCACTCCTGCATCCCCTTCTGGAGATCTGATCATCACATCTCTAAAGTTAGCAAAGCTGCCTCCAGGCTGTGTTTTAAATGCAACCCACCCAAGACACCCAGGCCAGCTGCACTTTACAGCCTCTCTCCTCTTTAGCAAAGATATTAATTGATGGCTGAGCTCTCACCACCACCGCTGCAGGCTGCCCTCCTCTTTCAGCTCCAAAACAAGCCCCCAGCCCCATCACCAAGAGACTCAACTCCCCCAGAAATCAAAAAGAAATAGGGACTCCTCACCTCGTGGAGGCTTATCTAGGATCCCACAAAAAAATCAGGGTGAAGCCTGAGGAAAAATTTTAGCATCTAACACTTTTCCTTTAGCGAAGACACTGCCTACGTTAAGCGCCAGGTCGGTGAGCAGGCGTGGGAAGGGAGGGGACATGAACGATATGGACTTCATTTCTGGAAAGCTGTTAGTACAACAGCCAAAGTATAATTAAAATACCACCCAGCTGCTATTTTTTGAAATAAAGTATTTCAGTACCTTTGTATGGAAATGCTGGAATTTACAGCTAAACAGAGAAATAGTCACTAATGGGGAAAGCTGCGTATTTACATGATTTTTCTTCTCAACCTTTCCGCCTGTGTCCAGAGCACACTCCATGACGCTGTTCCAATGGATTCACTGACTCTGCCTCAGCTCTCCTGTACCAGCACATAAGAAGCCTTGCATCTAACACCAGGTGATGAATGACTGCTATTTTCTAGCAAATTTTACCTGCTGGGGGCCTGAGGGAAATGTCTAGTCTTATTTCTGAATGAAACCTTTCGTCTCCCCCTTTGACTTCAGCCTTTAGGCACTGCCCATAAAATAGGATTGTAACTGGGGAGAACGGCATCCTTTGAAAAGTCCTGAGAGCACTGAATGGGGCTTTTCCCAGTTGTAGAACATGTTTTTGGAGTCAGTTACCCACAACCCAGCAGAAGTCAGAGCAGACCTGAGGTTTCTCCAGGTTTAGGTGCCTGAAACAGCTCCCAGGGGATTTCCTGATACCTTAGTGTTGGACATTCCAAGCATTCCCTGAAATATCTCGCAATACCTACAGCAGAGACATGGGCTTTAGGAGTTTTCCCAAGGATCGCTACACCTTTTTTTCCCCCCACCCTGTTTGTTAGCAAGCAAAAACCCCAGCAACACTTTTGAGTGGGTGTCCACATCTGAAATTTCCGCCTACACTTCAGGAGAGGGAATTCTGCTCTTTTCTCCAAGTGAGAGCTCTTTAGTGACCAGGCCATAAAATTATACCAATGGCACTTTTAAATTGATCTAAAGTCTGTTCATTTGTGTAGTGCACATTTAAAGCCACATTATTCTAAGACACTCCGGCAATGAAATTTAGCATTAGCAATTCAGTTCATTAAAAAGGATATTTTAGTAGGTTCTCTCTTTCATAGCTATTACCCTGTCTAAAGTGAGAAAAGCTTCAGTCAAATTAATAAAACTAACAACTCATCACACATACACTGCCTGTCTATGAAGTCTCCTCTGCTCTCACCAGTTTGGCAGCCAAGGGAAGATGTATGTGAGCCAAATTCCCCTTTGCGTAACCACACAGAACCTGCATGGGAACGCATTTAGTCAGTACGCGTAACCATGGTTTCTTTTGCTGAAAATAATCCTTAAATTGTAAAGACTTAGTCAAGCATCAGGCCATTCCCCAGACAAGAGAATAGCTACATTATCATGTTCAGTTCCAGATGTGGCAGATGTGCTCAAAGTCCAGCAGGGCTCTACTTTGGGAGGGCAGTTACTCTGCACCCTCAGTTACAAACACCTCATCAACACGACAGGCTTGCTTTAGTAGAGAACTGCCACAAACAACCCTGCCTGCTCCCAAAAATCTGCACCTACCTCTCTCCTCTGAAATCTAAACATCTTTCCACACTACCTTTTGAAGCATCAGTCCCTAACGACAGTCAATAAGTATAGTTTTATACAATAAACTTTGTCCAACGACTCCCTCATCTTTGGTTTTCAGTATGAATTCAGTGTTGGATTCAGAGAGTCAGTAGAATATTTTCCAGAGTTATTCAGCATATAAAATTGCCTAAAAATTCAGTTATAGGCAACACAGGTTTTCCATACTTCTCAGAGACATCTCTCCAGGGGCTGGAGAGTGGGTCAACGTGAGGTGATAAGCCCAGATAGCCATTAGGTCTTAAACCTCTCCTCTCGCTTTCCATTTGCCAGCTACATGCCTTAAATCAATGTCTATCTGTAATTATATCCAAATTATTATCCTAAAATTGTTGGTCATTAATTATATGACATATAGAATTTAATGTATCTTTTATCTAGAAGAGGAAAGTCCCCTTTCTGTACGTGGTTTATTCCCAGCCAAGCGCCCAAGGACCGGATCAATACGGGCCTGTCTGGTGACCGCTGCAGCTCACCACATAAATCCCAGTAGCCCCAGTCTGGATCCAAACAGCCATTTTCTCTACAGTAATGAAGAGAGAAAGTCTATGTACATAGAAAGACTACATCAAGAGAAAGACTCCAAAATGATGGCGCTACCTCAGGCCAGCTTGAAGACAAACCTTAGCACGCAGCAGCCTCATCAGCGACTACTCTGGGCACAAAAGGGGAGCAGGAGTTTAACAGATCGTCTGAATTTTACATGAGTATTGACTCTAGTACATAACTTATTATAGTTATTCCCTCTTAAACCAAAGCAGTCAAACACGGGAAGGACTGGATGCTGTTACAGAGGAGATAATTGTGATAATACTGTAATAATTACATATAATTGGGCAGACTTATTCAGATAACCTCTTACATGTTAAAAAAAAAATTCTTTATTAGACAATTGGAAGCCTGTTACACTCCACATCCAAATTATTTTCTTAACACTTCTCTGTGCTCTGCTGCTCACCTATGTGGTAGGTCAAAACATCAGGTCTGTCTAGAGCTAAGGAGCACGTTCAGATCACTAACCTGTGCATCGTGCCCTGCAGGAGACCTGGCATTATACTCCATCTTCTCTTTCCCAACACTGGTGAAGGTGAAGGTGTGTTGGGTTCACTGAGAGAAGTGCCTGCTGTTGCTCAGTCAGGATGATGATACTCAATAACTCTTGGTCCCTCAATGAGACCCTCATCAATCTGATTTTCCCCCCTCACCTCTTAAGATGGCATTCAGATAATGATTTAAGCATTTATCTAACTTAAATATCACAGGTTGCTTGTTATGGACTTTAAAAGGACTGTTCATATGCAAGTCCATTGCTTGACCAAGCCTTAAGAGCAACACGGGCACTGGAAGACAGGACTCCAGGGACTGGAGCAGACGAGAGTCAGGTCAGCTTGACTGACTCTTCCAAATCATTCAGAAGAGGCAGCCCCAAAGGAGGACTGGGGACTGCTGGGGAGAAATAACCTGTCACTGCTTTTGCTTTAGACACAACCACACAACCAGCTGATTTGAGGAAGGAAGCCCTTTCTCATTCTCTGACAGCAAAGATGAAGATGAAGGTGAAAAGTAAAAGGCCACAGGGTGCTGAATTTCTGTTTTTCACTCACTTCTGTACAGGACTTAGGAACAACTGGCAACTGATCGATTCACCATCAATGAATCACACAGAACAAGTAGAGAAAGCAAATTCTTCCCAAAGTAAATCTTGGATCTACTTTTCCTTTTCCAGAATGAATTGTTGTCCTTTGCTAAGCCCCGTGACTGTGGGAAAAACCAAGGCTGATCTGACTCTCACACCTTGCCATAAGCTCCAGCACCTCTAAACAGAAGTTTCAGAAGTACCATCGTGTCTCTAACCCAGTGAGGAGAAACCACAAACAATCGGGTGAATATTAACAGTTTCAGCAAGAGCGAAAATATTCCTACCCAATGAAAAATGATGGATTAGCCTCGTTTAATGCAGCCAAATTATCTGTGTAAAAATACATATAGGACATGCTGCTGTGCAACTAACTGCACCGAACAGCAGCTTGTGTTTACATTTGGATTCCCTGGTTACAGGCTGTGCTGCGTAGGCTGAGCCCAGGAAGATGGGCTGCTCCAGAGACTGCTCCACACCCCACACCTGGGGACGCAAGCCCAAGCGCGTGGGCCCAACATCCAGCGGAGGCAAAAATGAAACACAAGCTGTTTACCTGATTGCACCAGTTCGGCAGTGGCTGAAGGGAGCTGGTTATTTGTGAAGTTCGAGGAAGAGCAAATTGTTAGAACCCAAAGAGCTAGAAATCAATTCCAGCTTCTTACCGCTACGGAAAAAATCCTTCTATGAGCCTCAAAGGATCTTGTTTTTATGTATTTGCCCTTCTTTGCATTGTGTAGTTGTCACTGAGTCTGAAAATCACATCAAAATGAAGCTGTGATTTGAGCTTGGCTTAAATGAAAAGTGTATTCTAACTTTAAAGTCCACATGCTATGGATATGAAATTCTGGTTCGTCTAAAGCATTAATTAAGCCTGAACCCAAACTAGAGTTTCACAGCTTCATACAGATCTTTATAAACTGCATCTAAACTCAGCAGTTGGAGTGACAAATGGAAAACAGGGCTTTGGTGGAAACAGAAACATCCTTCCCAATCCTGTCAACTCATTCGGCACTCAGATACAAACCCAGGGCTTTGACAAATTCCCGTAAAAGAAAGATGGATAGGCCCTGAATCTCTGCAGGGGCCCACAAAGAGTCTAGAAAAACTGAGGTCTTCACCTTTGCACCTCTTTGGTGGATCTTGGTGGTTTTAGTCAATCCTATCCTAAAAATCCTTAGGACAAAAAAATTAGCCAATGATTCCAGCAGCTCAGTCCCTGGCATTAGGCTGTATTTCAGTTGAGCCTGTATTCACACACCAGGAATCTCTCCTTTGAACTTTATTTCTTCTTCAGAAATAGTTCAAAGCATTTTGAGAACACGGAAGCCAAAAATCTAGCTTAAAAAACACCACAAACTCACTGAAAAATATTCTGTTTTTCTCCTGAGATTTCTACTGTTACTTTCCTTCGCTCGTCAAGCAACCCCCCTTCAGATTCAGCAAAGTATCTGCAGTTCTCATTCATCACCAGCCTCAGAACTCAAGCTCTCCAGCTGCTCCAGGGCTATGCCCTTAAATGTGATCTTGCTGTGATGTTACACTTCCCTGTTATTCTGACCTTGGCTATTTTTGACAAAAAGATCAGGATGAAATAGGTTCTTGCTCTTAATAACAGCTTGTACAGAACATCCTTTACAAAGTACCCCACGTTATCCATATGTGTACGGCACTGATCAGCCTATGCCAGGCAGTAATAGCATCATCTCCCTCCTCCAGGTGACATGGATGAAGATGATCCGGCATTACTATGCCAACATCTCTTTAATTACACTTTGAGCAAGTAATATATTTACTCCTGAAACTAATAGCAAAGCAAACATTTTGAAAACCACTCTATTTTTTCATTACAACCTCTGTGTTTATTTACTCTGAAATGTCTCGAACTGGCATTCTGAGTGCCAGAATTTGGAAAGTTCTTGTTTTTAATTCAAGGCTCTTGCTCTGAAATTTATTTTTCCTACCTGTTGCCCCCTGTTTTGCGAGTCCCCTTCTAATCAAAAAGATTTCTGTCATCTTCCCCACAAAGAAAAATTCTCAAGAGAGTAAAAAGGGTCTTCACTAATATGGCCTGATGAGTTTTGGCATTTTGAAGGAAAGCCCACCGTATTCCTCACAGACGTGGAAAATTCAACGAGATACTTATTTAGGTTTCACTGAGGACTTTTTTGCAGTTTCCTCAAAAACTGACTCAGCAACTTCCTAAAGCACCTGCTGAACTTAAAGCCAATGAAAAGTCCTACTCATGTGTCAAGTTAAGGATATGCTTAATATTGCTGGCTCGGGGCCCAACAGCTTGCAAATACAGATGGCTATTATCAAGACCCAGAAGAGGCCAGGGAACCACCAACAGTCAATTATATTCCTACCAGAACTTCAAGCCAGTATATCATACTGTTTGAAGTTAATTGCTTTGAAATAATTGGACAGGTGAGCAGGTAAGTTCACACAGAGCATTTGCAATTTTCCTTTGTATTTAAAAAAACAACAGCACAGATTGCACGGACAAAACGGGCACGATTTTAATAAAACAAGTTAAAAGGGAAGAGAAAAGGTATGGGTTTTTTTAAAGGGTTTTCCTTTTAAATTTCAGCATCATTAAAACCCTGAAAACATTTTATTCAAGAGCTTCTTTAGTTAATACCTCATTACTTCTCTTTTTATTGTTATGGTAATCAAGCCTTAATATATTGCGGCTTTATAGCATGAAATCAAGGCTAGGCCTGCGGGCACCGACAGATGTACACCAGCATGCAGTAAAACACAGGTACAGAGGCATGCAGAGCTGAATATGGCACAGGGTTTCTTTATAATTGTTTAACAATTCATCTGAAGTTATTTTAACCTTGACAACAGATGAACTCTAACATGTACCATGATCAGTCACTGGGAAGCTGCACCCAATGGCAAGTTTCACGACCGTTGTCTTACAAGCCAAGATTTAGGAAAGCATGAAACAAAGTCTGAGAAAGATGATTCAATTCTTTGGATGACGACAGGCTGTCGCTGTAACTATTCAAAACGTTTGACTGAGTATATTCTAGCCGAGGGAGAATGGTAACAGTGGGAAACTGCATTTAACACCAAAACCTTGCCTCCCGGTAGGAAATCTGTGCTCAGAATCCATCCCCTCTCCTGCCACGGGCAGGCTTTGCGGCGCACCAGAACAGCAAAACATTTGGATCCCACTTCTGGTTTTGAAGTGACATTTGGACCTTGTGCTGGAGCTCTGCTTATGGTTGAATTTCACCCATCAAACCAAATGAAAGCTATATATAACTTTGGAAAGTTATCATGGTCTCATCTGCAGGGTGTTGAAATAATGTATTAAAAAGAGCAAGTAAACAACAACAGATGAATCCCAATGTCAGGAATGCTCCAATCCTCAGCGTTGCTTTCAGGAAAGACCATTCAGGAAACAATTACAGCTCCTGTGAGATTTTCTAAATTTCAAGGGAGTATTTTGGCTAGCAATCCCTTTCCCAGGGAAATAATTTCAAACAGCCAACACTAAAAGCAATATGCCTGTGACTTAATAAACCCCCCAATGCTGAGGATGACATAGGAAGCTCTGGCCCCACGGGGTGTGGGGTGGCACAACAGCTTCAGCTCAGGCCGAGCATCCCCAGGGCCATCCAGAAACATCCAACAACCAGCATTTGTCATTGCAAACATGTAACCTTCATAGTAGCCAGCCAATATTAATGAAGTAATAGGAAGAAAGTTGGCACAGACAATACATTAGTCCAGTACAAGTGAAAAATGTTTTCCATGTTATTACTGGATAAAATAAGGTACAATCCAGCACATGGATCATCAATGTATCTGAAAATCCTAGTTAACCTCAGTTTGGCAAAGGCTCCCAGCTTCTCTCTTCTCTTTTGGATATACTCAGAGTGACAACTGTACTGTATTCATCTGGTATCTGTTGATACCTTTTAATATAAAGAAAATCTCCCAGCAATAAAGAAGCCAGGCATCCAAATTGCTCGTGTCAAGCATAAAGGTGAGGAGCTCTCTCAGGTGCAGGGAAGGCTCCCGTCTCTCAGGCCATTCACACTGACAAGCTTTATGTTGGACACAGCTTCTCAGATCAGACCCCAGGACAAGGATGCATCTTGTCCAGCATATAATGAATGGAATTAAAGACAATGGGCACTAGAGTCCAGTGAACACACTAATTATATTAATAAAATGGAAGTTTAAACTCTGAAGCTAATCCTGGGCTATCATTTATAAAAGTTAACAGGGCATATTTAATTTAGGAATTGGCTAACGCTTCTCTTTCCACCACTGAAACCTCATAAATGAAATATACTGGATTGCTGCCCAGTGCGGAAATAAAAGTTATGAATAATGTTTCTATCTCAATCATTGTCAGTGCTTTAATATTCCTAATTACTTTAAAAAGCTAAATATTCAATATAGGAAAAACCTTCTTTTTCTTTTTATCTTCACTTGCAAGATTAGTGCAATTTAATAAGAGTCACTGGGTAGGTTCAGTCCACAAGACCCATCTGCACTTTGACATCTTACCTTTTCCTCTTAACTACCACAAAGCATGGAGTGCTCCTCACTCTGTGCGTGTGTGTGTGTATAAATGTATACATTTATATGTGTATGTCCATGGTAACACAGTATTTCTTTTTTTCTCATTTTTTTAAACTTCTCTAAGTGCATATGCCCTGTAGAAATACTCACAGGCTGTCAGGTTCCTAAAAATAACTAAAGGATAAAATGAGTTGCTGAGATTCTGCACAATATTTTACAAAGGTACTATTTTTCTTTTTTAAAATATTGTTAGAGATAGATATTCAGTATGTTATACTGCCCCATTTTCCCCTTTTCTATACATCAGCTAATCCCAAAAGGTTGCTTCAGACCCCAAAGCACGGCCTTTTCCTTCTGCACTTCCTCCCTGCTCCTTCCCATCACCTTTTCTGCTGGAACTGAGGAGGCACCAGCAAAGCTCCAGACAAAGCATCAGCACCATGACCCGAGGAGAGTCTGCCTCATTGCCTTCAGCCTCTGGAGGTTTTCATCCCTGGTCCCATTTAACTCTTCTAATGCCTCCCTTTATAGATCCCCTTTCCGCTATCTTTTTGCCTGCTGCCGCTGCCTTCTTTTATAAGATCCCAATTAGTTTGGGGAGAAAGGGAGGAAGTAAAAGCAAAATGAAATGTTCATTCAGTAAATGACTCACAGCATCGTTCTCGATGCAGCTTTATTTACTGGCCTGATGCACAAATAGACTTCATTTAACGAGCTTATTTCTGTTCCATCAATAGTGGGCTGGGCCTGGGCTGCACGACACGGCTGATGTTTGTATGGGGAACAACCCTTGCTGCTTCCTTCCAGCGTGAGCTAATCACACAGACTTAAACTTTCATTACCAGTTAAGAGAGTTTGACGTACCTGGCTTCTCCAGCTGAAAAAACTGAAAGCCTCAAGTGTGAATTAATTTCTTAGTAAAAAGGTTCAAGGTACAGAACTTCCACCTCTCCCAGTTTCCGAACTTCAGTGGTACGGGTAATTTAGGGTGTGGATTTCAAGTCAGAAGGTGGAATATTTACTGCATGAAGAGTCAGCGGCAGAATTCCCACTGCCTTCAATGGGACAAGGATTCTAACCAGAGAGAATGCATTCCAGATGACTCCAAGTACTACACAGAGTATTTAATGAGCAATGTGTTGTAGTAAAGATTTAAGAGAGAAAAAAATTCATAATAGAGTTATATTTCCTATATTGGTATTCCAGTAACGGGACTGAAAGCTGTCAGAGCACAGCATTTAACACTTCTTTGCGAAAACAAGCCAAAAAGGTGAAATTCATTAGCACAGGGAAGTGTGTTATCATTGCAAAATAACCAGCTGACATCCTTCCTTTTTCCACTTAAAGCATCCGAGTTCTATGGCCTTTTTCTAGTAGCAGGATATTATCTTGATCACGTTTTTGTGATCTTTACTCACCACTCGAGCAATCGGTCCCTCCCCATCCTGGTTCACAATGACAAGTGTCAGGGGAGACACATCTTCCGTGCACACACTCCTCGGTGCAGAGCGCTGTTAGGAAGAAACAACACGCAAACACAGTAAGTGGTTGGTAAACACCCAGCAAACTATGCCCCAGAGAGCAATAATTTGTTGAAAAATATTAAACAAACCAAACACACGAAAAAGAATTACTTGCAAGATTTAATTAATACTAAGTGACCAAAATAAAATATAGGTCTCTTGGCAGCGATAAACTCATTTGTCACTTCAGCTCTTTGTAATGAAAAACTTAACACCAGAAATCACTTTGGTTTGCAGTTTTGCTTCATAATAGAATTTTTACCAAACTGACACTTATTATTATTATATTACAGAAAACCGCCGCCTTCTATTGCACTCAAGTTGCTGCTGTTCATGAGACAACATAGAGTACAGTTTTGAAAGTATATTAAGATCTAAAATAGATTTGTAAGAAGTAGCTCAAGAAGAAGAAGTAATTTTAATGCAGGATGCAGTAGCTTTAAGTGCAGCCTCGTCTTTTCAAGGCCATCAACTTTTCCATAACTCCAGTGTTCTAGATGGCTTTTGTCCACTGTTGGATTATTCAAAGTTCTACACCATCAGGGTTCAAACTACAAAAAGCTGGTTGGTTTTGCCATCTCCCTTGTCAGTTATATATATATATAACCAGAGATATATATGGAAGAATTTCCTTTTCTTCTCCCTGAGTAGGAACAGCTCATAGGTTTAAACCTTCTCTTCTTCTCTTTGGTGTCTGACTGACTTCCCAGTGCATACTGGTTTGCCCATCACATATGAAGAAACTTGGACCATACCAAAAAAGTATTTTAAAGGCTAAACTTCACTACTTACTACTTTATTTCCATTTTATCACTCAGGACATTGCCAAAAATTCCACGTGTCATTGATTCAAATTGGATGATTAAGTTGAAACATGCAATTTCCATCTAGACTAACATGTAGAAGTTATTAACTAATATGATGTAGTGGCAATGAGATCATTGTATTAAAATATATATACATATACAGAAAATATGTATCATAGATATGATATATAACATATATAACCTATGTTTGTTTATCCTGTGTTTTTCTATCAGATGGGAAATGCAGGTATTATGCTTACTTAACCAAGAACTGGCCAAAGCTGGACTACAAAACCTTATTCCAAGACAAAGATTAATTCATTCCTGTCTAAAACAAGGCCAGCAAAGCTGGTTTGAGAAGTAGCTTTGTATCGCTGTACTGAAACCCCAGCTGAACTACCCAATCCATTTTAAATGAGCCAACTATTCAAAGTTGCACTGGGCCTGCACGTGAAGCACCCTTTCTCTTCCCAGGTACCTCATGGGCCAAGCGTTTTCCATCAACATCTAGCACATTTGCACAATTCCGGTTGCATTTCATTCTGTTTGGGCACATCTTGAATCTGTAACTCAAGTTGATGGAAACATTTTGCTGTCTATTCCATGCTTGGGTCATCGGAGACCAAACCCTCTGAGCTATTCACAATATATCTAAATCCAGCTTCGAATCACAAGTGAACTTTGAATAAATAATCCTATGAGAAAAATCTTCCTGATTTTTATCCATCAAATGACAGGTGACCAGTGATTAGAATGTTGCCTCATTATCATGACTGTAAGGTCTCTCCAGATAAGTCATTTCCTTTCTAGGTTTGCTGCATATCAAAAGTGTGATTTATTCTTATTTCATATCTTGTGTTTAGACAGTATTGCAGGGCACGTGAAATATTGATAGCTAATTCTCTAGTCACTAATTGTCCTAATCTTTTCTGCATTTATTTCACTCGAGTTAGGGTTTCTGCAGACAGTGAGGCATCCTAGGCTACAGCTGTAAGATGAAATTCAAGAAAAGTAGGGTTTTCCAATAAAGAAACGCACATATTCACGCAATCATTTAAAAACAGCTGATTGTCTAGGACAAAAAGCCCACAGACAGAGCAGCCATAAATGTGTTATTAAAAGCACAGCGTACTAAAAGATGTACAGCGTGGGGGGATAGAGATACCTGGAAATTTCTGCCCCATAAAGCTTTAACCAAGAACACAGTTCTCATTGATGTGACTCTTAGACAATACTTTTCTAAGAGGCATGGAAATCAAAACTGAGGTTTTTCTGTACCCAGTATAGACATTTACATTTAAAATAATAAATCATTCTTCCAAGTAAAACATGCAACTTTTTAATCCTTTTAACTAGGCGAGGTTCTCGGGTCAAGGCATAATCTGTGAGCAAGAAGGTTCATGGTGGACTATTTCTGTGCTCTTCCAAATAACAAAGCTCCTGCTCATTACTGGTCGAAATTTAGTTGATTTAGCTTCACAAACACACCACGCCTTAACCATGTGATCATAAATGTGAAATAACAATGACTAATTAAGCTAATAAAGCCTCTGAACAGCCCTGACTTGTGTATTAGAGCTCCTTGCAAGGAGTGCGATGGGGGACTGACAAGTGTGACTCAAGATGGTCATTCCTCCTTCTAAAACAATCAGTAATATGGAAAACACAACAAAAGTACTACAGAGAACTGCATTTTTGTATGTGGGTGTTGTGAAGTCCTGCGTAGCTGAAGATGACGATGTTTAATGAGCAGTTACAGAGCCAAGGAAGGTAAAGATACTCCCTGGAACTGTGAGTTCTCTCATCTCTGGTTTATTAACTTGCTCAACAAGCAGCTGTGAGCTCACTGGCACGTAGTCATGTAAAGTTGGCAAATTGCAGGGCAACTTCTGCAGGGGCCAAAGAAATCCCCGTGTTTTAAAAGGGAAAGCCATTTTATTCCAGGAGACAAATAATCAGGCTCCTGCGCCGTCTGAATTGAATCAGGCCTGTTAAGGTCCCTATAAAGGTCATATTAGGGTACAACTCTAAAGTTTTACCATAGCAAATAAAATTTTGAATTTCCCCTATAAAAGGGAAGTCTTGCCTTGCTCTAATCTTCAGAGTTTAAATTAATTTTTCATTCTATTAACATTCAACATAATAGGATACAATGGTCCCCAAGGCATTCTTCATAATATACTTTGTACAGTGGTTTGCAAATGATCTTACTAGTTAATGGAACTATAAAAATTACTTGCACATAAAGGTCAAGAAAAATAAAGATAAGTATATACTTTTTGACACCGTCCTGTTCAACACTCAGCTAAAGGCCCCTGGGGTAAAGAAAACTCGTACTAATGCAAGGAATATAATTCCTCCCCATACAATAGCCCCAGCAGCTCAACCTTTTGGAATTCCAGACTTTTAATGTCTGCATTTTCCCTTGACCAACTCTCTTGAACAATCCAGCACCTCATTGATCAGTTTAATATTAGCATTCTTGGCACGAGTTTAAGATCAGTTTGTAGTTTGATTCAGCCTGGTAATAAAATGACCTACATCAAAGCCCTGCCAAAATGCCATCTTTGTAGCAATGGGTTTAGCATGAGTTATTTGCCCATATTCAAGGTCAACAGCAACTGCTCCTTATCATGGAATCAAGTCAACAAAAGGGTTCTGTAACAATTCATTTGATGCTTATCGCTTACTTTTTAATTACAAACAGTGCTTTTTATAACAAATAAGGACAATCCTCAGGGAAATAGACCTAAAGATCAAACTCTTTTCACACCTGAAATGTCTGCATAGATTTTCCTAACACTAGCACTTATTTTTTAATTGTTGTCCTGAATTTGAATTCAGCTCTACAAAATGGGTTGTGTGTGTGTCTCCTGTCTACAAAGGTATGATAATGATTTAAGCGAGCACACTGCTAAGTGGAGCACACTAGAGACTACTTTCATTGCAGAGCTACTTCAAGTGAGTAGCATCACAGAGAGTTTATCGTGGAGAAAAGCAGCCACAGTCCAAGGGTCCAGAGTTCTTCTGTCTTCCTTGATGTTGCACTCCTTTACACGGACCCAAACTAAGACTTTTATAGAGTTTCATAGAATCATGGAATGGTTAGAATGGGAAGGGACCTTCAAGATCATCAAGTTCCAATCCCTCTGCCCTGGGCAGGGACACCTTCCACCACACCAGGTTGCTCCAAGCCCCATCCAGCCTGGCCTTGAACCCCTCCAGGGATGGGGCAGCCACAGCTTCTCTGGGCAACCTGTTCTAGTGCCTCACCACTGAACATTGTTTAACCCTGTACCTGTTTTATTCTCTCTGTTCTACCCAGCTCATCACATCAAACCATGGACTGCTTGTACTCCAGTAAGCAATGTCACTACCACCTGCCACAACCACCTTCTCAGAGCCTTCCCCAGAGGTAAAAGAGCATTTAGGCAAGAGTTTCATTCTAGGAGAAGGAGTATTGAGCAATTTAGCTTAGGAAAGTTTTGTTGGCTTGTCCAAACGTATAACTTACTTATTTCACAAAAGGCAGAGTCAAAAAAAAAAAACATCTTGTGCTTGCAGTCATATTTGCAGCAGTCCTTTGAACCTGGAGGAGTTCACAGGCGCTGACTCAGCGAGTTCTCTCTTCCTCCTACTTCAGCTGGTGGGACTTCATTGTGCCAGACAAGCAAAATACCTCCCAAACAAAGAAGAGTATAATTACAAAGTCTAAAGGTACCCCGCGTAGAAAGCAGAAAACGGGCATCACGAGCTGCACTCATTCATAGCAGTGTGTGCTGCTGGAGCGCTCTCCAGGAGCTGGAGTTTCCTGGGCTCTGTGGGCTTTCTGCCCAGGGACTGTAGTGTAGCCAGGAGGTGACGGAAAGCATAAATTACTGTAGATACATTATAAGAATGGGAAATATTGCTAAATGAAGATAGAGATGGTACTATATGAGAGCACAGAGAAATGAGAAATTCAGGCACGCTCCTACAACTAGGACAAACAGACCTGAACTGCTCTGTTCCGACGGCACACATGGCACAAGGACACCGCCCCGCGACTGCAAGTTCTTCACAATATTCTCCTTTTCTCTGTTCAACTTCAGGCAGTCAAGGAATCATGGAATCAGGGAATTGTCAGGGTTGGAAGGGACCTCTAGAGATCATTTAGTCCAACTCCCCTGCTAAAGCAGGATTGCCCAGAGCACATCATTCAGGATTCTATCCAGGAGGGGCTTGAAAATCTCCAGCCTCTGCAACTTTTATTTCATTATATGCTGATGACACCCAAACTAAGGCAAATTTTGTTTATTTGCTGTGAACCAATGGTAGACTTGCATTTTCTCTATATTTTCTGGTACTTTAACTTCATCTAACCATTTTGCCCCATGCTTCATGACTATTAGACTACAGAAAGCAGAAATTTCACAGAAAAAATGATGTTTTCCTTCAGAATTTATTTATGTGTCCCTGGTACAGTTTGGGCCATTGCACTGCATCCCTCCAGCCCCTCATGCCACTTTTAGGGGAAAGAATAATTTTGGCAGGTGAAATAGCAGTTCTGTCATGGCCAGTGGTTCCAGATAATGCAGAGAGGTCAGAGAAGATGAAAAAAGATGAAAAAGATGCTTGTCCCTTATCCATTAGGAATCTATTCACTCAGGGCCACTCCGGTGTTTCCATCTTAATGTACTGGCCTGAATCCAGGTTGAGCTGAGTCCACGATATTGGCTTCATTAGATAAGCCTGTAGTCAGCTTTTGGACAGGTTCTTGTAGAATGTGCTCAGAAAGAGGAGGTTTGATAGTAGAAGAAAGATGACCACAGCTAATGCGTCTGGGTAGGTTTTCCTCATTCTTAGATTATTGCTTATTTGTGGAACGGAAGATTCCCCCCTCTAAATCACTGACTTTCCGTCAGGAATCATGCTGATTAGGTGGTTTCCTGCATAATTGTTTCAATGAAGTGGGATAATAGTTCTTTGCATTGCTTAATGTCTATTTCTGTGGTCATCACTCAGGATACAGCCATTAATTTATCACCTTGGATGGCACTTTAATGCAGGATTTAGCAACTTTAATAAATGACGATACAAAAAAAAATCTCAAAGCCTGCTAAGACTTTGAAGAATTTATTGTTTCAGTGTATAGCAACCCTTATTTTTCACCTCCCTCTTGGTATCTGATGAAAGTACTAAAAAACCCATACAGAAACGAGGAGATCAATGTGAGCAAAGGGAGAAGAGACCAATGCAGGTCATGTAAGAGCAATGGGGTACAAGATCAACTCCTTTTCCTGGAGGTGTAATTCCATTCCATTCTTTGGCAGATTTGGAATTAAAGACTATGCATCTATGCAATCAGAACAGAATCAATGGTCTCTCTTGTCGTCCGGGACACGGGGAAGTCTCTGACCGCTGCCTTGGTGAGGTATCGATCTGTTCCAGAGAGCAGCTGTGTTGTGTTATCCCCAGCCCTGACACCCTGCCAAAGCTTCGGGAGTAGCTGTGCCAGAGACAACTTGTGAATGTCTAAAGCAAAAGACTTGAGGAGATACATTTTGAGGATTTTGCCTTCTCCCAGGAGCAGAATCTGACACATGTCAGTGTCACCATTGACAAAGTATCAGTAAATCCCTGTAGGAATCTGTTTGGAAGGGAAGATTTGTTAATAAGCATAAAACCTACCACAGCTTCACCTCAGATTTCTCTTGCCAGATAAAGGGCAATCTGGGGCTCTGATGACTAACGAGAAGGTGAATTCAGGGACTCCCACACTCCTGTCATGGCAGAGCAATCCACACAGATGACAAGGACAGGTTCTGGAATAATTGCAGCCAGACCTCAGTATTTCAGACTCTCAAGTCTCTCCCAGAGGGGATGCTCCTGATTTACTGATTGCTGGAGGATCAGGCACTGATGAGAATCTAGTTTAGTCCATGTTGCAATCCCATTCCTGTTTTATGCTTATTCTAGAGGGCGGGCAGGGAAGTAAAACGTGCCGGGTGAAGGTCAAGGCAGAGAAGAGGCTTCCACTTTTAGTGTGTGCCCTGAGAAAAGCAAGATGGTTCTTGGAATTGCAGTCTGGCTGGTTCTGAGGAACAGCTGAGCTGGAGGAGCACATCCCTGAGACAAGAACGGCATCGCATCAGTGAACATAAAAAAGTGCCAGAGCCAGTAATAGAGGAGAAGGTTAAAGCCCTGCAAGAGGAGAGATCGATGGGAGTCACACATTTAGCAGCCTCTTTGTGCCATTTTGATGCCCCATTGGCTTCATCTGCTCTAGTGGAGAAAGGGAAGGGGAGATGGTACTTACCATTTAATAATGTCTGAGCAAGAGCTGAAAAGTAGCCCCTTGTAGCAGCAGATGTCAGAAGAGCAGAACTGGGGTCACTAAACTGAACCGCTCTGTATCTTTGGTTGTGCAAAGAGCTTTGCAGTACTTAAAAGCACACAAAAAAAAACCTATGGGAAGGCATCATGGGACTGAGCACTGAAGTGCATCTGCCCTGCAAAGTGGACAAATTACAAGGCTGGGTAAAAGCAACATTAATCCCTTACATCTGCAGGTAAAGTCCCAACCAAGCTCTGGAAAGAGGAATATGTGCAAAGGCACGAAAGAGTTAAGTTTAAGGCCCTAGAAAAATTCAGCAATGAAGACAAAGCATCTGTCTAATGCCTGATTTCAACACGACTAACATCATGCAGAAAGGAAAGAGCTCAGATGAAGGTCAAAGACAAATGCTCCACGCAGGGATGTCTCTTGCTCACCCCCAGTGATGTCTCTTGCTCACCCCCAGTGATCCGCAGAGATCAGGAGCCACAAGGACCAGTCTGGGGTAAGTCACATTCCCAATTCACCATTTCAAAGGATCAGGCTTTCTCACCGCCACCACAGAAAGTGAATCTGAGCTCACTGAGAACTCTTTGGAGATCAGCTAAATATTGGGAATTGTTGATCGTTTAAAGCCTGCAACTGATTCCATGGATTTTCTGCCATTGCTTCAACTAGAAATAATCATTGTGTTCCACCACGTTGAGAGGAAAGACTTATGCTGAGATCAATTCTGCTCATCAATGTTCTAATACAATATTATTCTGTGGGATAATTTTCAGCATTTAACTTTTTCTGGAAAACGAACACTGCAGGGTTCAAAAACAATCATTATCACTAGTTCAAACTGTTAATGAGGTTAAGAGAGATCCTGAATCAGCAGAGCAGCTTCTATGACCCAGGAAAGCTTTTCTTCTCTTGTGCCCTCCATCTACTCCTTCCATTTTGGTAAATCGACCAACTCTTTCCAGCAATTTGTAGAAAATACATTTTCACTAGTTAATTTTCTACTAGAACTTGATTCATCCAACCAGCAAACTTAATGACAATTTGTCTGCAAATCGTGCTTTATATTGCACCTTTAAAAAGAGCACTACTATCTTTTCTTAAGTAATGCAGAAATAGTAACATATACTCTTGGGCACTGTCTTTCATTCTCCCCGTATATGATCTAGCAGATCTCACTCCACCAAAACTAAATGCAGTCAAATAGTACTTATCAGCAGGAGGCTCCAGGGGTTTTTTTTGAGGACAGCAAAGGGAAGAAACAATTCTGTGCCAAAACCAGTGGAAGTATCTCCAATCATTCTGTTCTTAACCTCAGGGGAATACTTTTTGTTACCTGAGGGAACAAGTTTTGACAGGCTGGGAATATATGGTTGTACGGTTGGATTCGGGGATCTCAGAGGTCCTTTCCAACCATGATGATTCTGTGACTAGAGGAGAAACTTGAACCTAACGAAGATCCATGGTCCTTTCAGCTTTCCTGCCAACATAGGGAGAAGCAGCCAAACCTCCCAGAAGAAGAGCAGGCATAGCCTGATCTACCAAACTCCCTGTGATGGCAGGTGGTGTCAAACTGCACTCCTCAGGCTGCTGAAGGAATGACTGGTCTCCACTCACAGGTTCGGGTATCTCCATTTGCAGCCTGTGCTCTCCCAGGAGTTGTGCTGGAATAGGAAGTAAGCTACCGGTTGCAAAGTACAAAGTTAGAAATTAGCTAATATTTCCAGTGTAAAAAGACCAGAAGAACACACAGTGCCCTACAGCTGAGGAGGTGATAACTAAATTACAGATGAAGAGGTAAGTACTTGTATCCACCATGGCAGAACTGTAAGGAACTCATCAGTTGTGGGATGGTATTTCTGGCTGAGTGAACTTGGCTATAGAAATCTTGCTGTAGTGTATTACTGCTGCCTTGCTCCACTACCTCTGCTTTCTTACTGGGACTGTATCACTCAAATAGCCCAAGAATTTACAGGTTCCAACACTGGCTGAGCACCTGTTTGATTTAAGCAATGATAAAGGAAGCGGAGATAATGTGAAAGAAAATGAGCTATTCTCAAAAAAACCCCAGCATTGATAACAAGGGCAAGATTCTCAGAGGTGCTACAGCAGACAGTGAGAGAAACCCGAGGAAGACTTTGGCCTATATAGCCTGGTACAATAACTAAGCCATCTTGCCCTGTTCTCTGGAAATCACCTCAAAATTACAGCACTTGCAGATTTTGTTACCGGTTACCCACTCAGGGCAGTAAGTGAATTTCTTTGTGTACAAATTCCATCATGTTACAGTTCCTGTGAAATGGTTTTGGATCTGGTAGCATTGCCACATGTCCGTAGTTCTACGATTGCTAACTTGCCCTGAATTGTGGGTTTCATGCCAAGAAAATTCTCTTTTCTGTCAGTAAATGACAGAGCTCCACTGCCGATTGATTTTCATAGGCAGAGAGTATGTGCTGTGTGTGAGAGTGAGGATGGGTGCATCAAACATGGTGTTCCTAAAAGATCAAAAGCAGATAGATCAAGACACCTGGACCACATGATACTTCTGGATTCCTTTGCTGAGGAAAGCAACACCTAATGAAACTAAATTACACCCATTCTCCCAGATAAATTTTAGTCCTACAGCACATTGGACAAACTATTGATTTTTCAAACAAAATCTTTCTTCGTTCTTATTCCAAAGTTCATCAAGCCAATCTAATAAAAATCCTTTTCTTTGTTTCTCACCAAAATAGGATGAATATGGACAAATTTCTAAAGGCAAACCTGTCATGGAGGCCAGGCTATCAGATGGCGTGGGCCCTAGAGAGCCAAGGCATTTCAGGTTTCATTTCAGATCAAGCTCCACACCGCAAATGAAAGTCACCCTGATGAAATCAAGGGTAGAAGAACAGTCTGTTTGAAGATGATGGTAATGTATGAGCTACACTAACATTACAGGGGATGCAATATTTAAATGTAGACACTGATCACTTTTCTCACGTTTCAAAAGGAACCACAGCAACATGTTTCAGAACAACTTACTGAAAAGATCTGCAGAAAAACAACCCAAGAAACAAATTGTTGTATAATTACGAGGGCTGATTCTCATTTCAAGTCGCTATTTTAAACTGGCTGTAACCAACCCTGGATTGCAAGGGGTCAGCTGATGTGGGGTCAAATCCAATTTCTTAGTAATTTCTAAGTGCCTAGAGAAACTGTCTATAATGAGACATCATAAGATGTACTGCCCAAATCCTGTGATTCACACTGTTACCTAAAAATAGAAGGCGGGAGTTGGAAGTAAAAACTTTCATCTATACCACCAGAAGATAGTGAAGATGCCTACCCTTTACTATAAGGAAAATGTGACATAGCAGTGGCATAAACAAAACTATTACTCAGTGTTCAGTGAAAAAGAAGAGCATTTGGAGTTTTTTTACTAAGGCTTTTTAAACTAATTCTATTTAAACTGCAGAGTTTCCTAAAACATGACACCTGTGAATGCAGATAGGGTGTCATCAACTCCTAAGGTAGGTACTAGTGACTCACTTCAGCAGAGCTCACACACGCACTGTAACCAAAAAGCTTCCTTTTGTTGCTTGCTACACTGAATACCAGGTTTCATTTCTTTACAAGTTTCTTATTTTTAATCAGGGAAAAAATAATCTCTTTATTCAACTGAATTTGCATACTTAAGTTCTACGCTTTTTCAAGTAAGGCTAGATTTTAGAGGTTTTCACATACATTTCTAGGCAGTACAGTAATAATAATAAGTCATAGTATCCAGAAGGAAAAATCTTGATAAAAAGAAGGAAAACTTTGGGATTAAATAGATTGAAAATATCTCATGGCTTACTGCATCAGAGAAAGTGAGGTTTGCAAAAATGAGTACCTATGGTAGATAAATTATTCAAAAATGTTTTGTGATCAAACCTGCAATGAACTGAAGTTTCCTGAAAAATTTCCCTCGGGAGCCTTAAAAAACCCCTTTATTAAAGGGAAAGACATGTGCAACACTATGCTAATATTACGTGAAATGCTATGATCCTGTAAAGAAGGAAAAAGAGAATGTCTGTGTAAACAGTCGAAGAATACACAGTTCTAGAGGAAGTAGCCGTGGCTGGTTAGAAGAGCTCGGTCTCTGATTAGCCTTTTTGGTATTTGATTAATACTCTTTTGCTGTACTAGAGTATGAAGTGTTAACAGATGCTTTTCATACCAGCTGACATCATCTTCTTTCACTGAGAAAAATTAGAGAACCAGAAATGAACCCTGATTTGCCAACTGGTTCTATTATAAACCTAAAATTGCCATCTCTGTGCACTTTGGGCACCTTCCCTTCACTGCTATGAACCATTTTGCTTTATCTGCCCTAAAATAGTCCCCCCTCCTCTGACTGATGGCTTCCTGGACATCTAGAGCTACTGTGTGACAAAGGCTCTAGGACTTGGTCAGGGGAGGGTCACAGCCAGAAGAAACTACAATAGAAAAGAAGTGGAAAAAGGTGTTATCTCAGATGTTGTACGTCCATCAGAAGTTCTTTTTAAAGGCCATCTTGATTTAGGCAACTTTTTTTCCTCTCTCTTTTTCTACTGGGCTTTAAAACTTCTTCAGAGCACAAGGGAAATAAATCTATTGAATGGGAGAAGGATGTACAGGAGTGGTCAAGAAAACAACTTCAATTTTAAACATATGTTTCATTTCACACATCCATCTCCTTTCTGACCCTATTGATTTCAGTAAGTTAACCCAGCTCTCCACATGCCTGGACTACTAATGAACCTCAAACTCTTCCGGAGTTCTCTGCCTTCAAATGGCAAACATCCTATATGTATTTATACATCCTGAAAAACAGTTTGCTCATATATAGAATGGAGAGGATCTTGTTTTGATAAATCTATGCAAGTGAATGGATACCAGCAACACAGGAAGGATTGAGACATAAAGTTATTGTGGATCAGCACCAGTGCCAGTCATAGCATTCCAACTCAGAGCAAACCAGCACTAGCAACACTGAAGTGCATTGAAGCTGGGAGGAAAGGGATTTTGAAAGGGACTCAAGACATTAAAGAAGCTGGGGAAGTGAGGATGAGGTAACTGAAGACACCCATTCACACATGGTGGGTCTCTGCTGACTTCCAGCAGCCGGGAACCAACCTGTCTTTGCTAAAAGTGGGCAAATTAATGGACTAGACTTTGCATGGCTCTTTCTTTGATTTCCACAATGAACTCACATCCATGATTATTTTTCTCATTCTGCTGAAGCTTCCAGGCATCCAGGCCATCAGTGCAAATACTATGAGTAGCTCTGGATCCAATGCTTCCTTCTGTGCCTACATTCCCAGTATTTTTTTATACTGATCCAACTGAGATTGCCAAAAACAGCCAGGAAAGCTTTTTTACTGCTACACTAGCAACAGTCTAAGTCTTTCTCTAACTGTAATGCCTGCATAATTTTTCCTCTAGTGTTTATTAACCCCCTTGAGACATTATATAGCTTCAGCATACCCTTCTTTCCACCTTTATGTTATTCTCATTCCTTTGTATGAACATTTAGTTTCTCCTCCTTCTACTGCATTTCTTCCAGAAGTCCTCCCCTTATTTCATTACTTCTCACCACCAGCATCTTTGCAAATCCATCAGCATCCAGAAGCTGACTGCAAACATAAAACAATGGATGGGAGAAGAAAATTGATTTTTTCACCTTCCAATCAAAGTGGTCTCTCCATTATTTTTGGGTTAAAGGGTAACCCAGTGTCTTTACCTATGCCACAAAATGAACAGATCTACCTATAAGGCTGGTCTCCTCCTTCCTTCTGCACATACACCCGCCTTCCAGGGTTTTGACAGAATAAGCAACGGCCTCTGCTGTTTGCAGAGCTCTGGACTGCTCCACTGTGTTCTGGAAAATGGTATCCTAGGCATTGGTGTGTGGCTCCTAGGTTAAGGTTACACTCAGCAGCACGGTAGCAGAAGTGGAACGCAGAGAACCAGTTCTGTTGCGACCTCCTTCCGTTGTTTTCCCACCAACCCACCAGCTCCTTCAGAAGAAAACAGGGATTCCTCCCAGGAAATATCCTGATCCACACAGGGATAAGAATATTGCTGAACTTCTTAATTCCTGTGCAAGTTTCCCCTCAGATGGGAGCACAGGACCCAAATTATTTTCCTCATATTCTTCACTGGGAAAAAGACGTATGGAGTCATCTCAAATGCATATAGAAGAAGACATTTCAAAGCATCTCCTACTGTCATTTCAACTCTATAATTAATAACGCTATATGTGGAATGGCCTTCCACACCATTTTCTTGTTCTCATAAATCCCAAATCAGAGAGAGAAAAAGAATGTCCCCTGATACGAAGTATCTATGTACTGCTATATCATTTCCCTTAATTTACGCTGCATTATTGATGTACAGAATGCCGTACTTGAATAATGTAACAGCAAGGCTCTTGCAGAAAGCACTCACACCAGCTTTAATGTGTGTCTATAAAGATAAGAAAAATATATTTCCTAAGTCCAGCAGTTTTCAAACAATATATTTTCAAGTTACAGGAACGCTCACCATGAGGAATTAAAATTGAGGTGAGAAGCGGGGGGAGGACAACATTTCTTCTAAGATGTTAACGAGCTACTACCTTATAAAGTGAAAATAATCAACAAAGCTGACATATGAAGAAACATTATGAATATGCAGGAAGTTTAAGCCACTGATTCAACATTTCCTAAGAGTGTACAACTTTTGCACTGATCACGTAGCTATTATTTTTCTTTTATCACAAGCACCCTCCACTGTGGTGTCGGTGTGCTGGAACATATGCATTGAATTGCAGGAATTGTAATTCATCCAGCTGGCAGGAAGCTTTGGAATTGTTACTCCTATGGTACAGATGTTTAACAATCCAGCCATATGGCTCCAATAAGGCAGCCTTTTGAAAAAATTACAAAAACTACACTAGACATGCAGCCTGGTAAATCTGAGTGCAATCCTGTGGTATGAATGTCCATATTGCTATGATATAAAAGCATACATCACACTGCAAAGTTGGCACGTCGACTGGAATTACAGAATTTATGAAACATTATTTAAAATCCTAAAAAAAAAAAAGAATCTGGTCCCAAATTTGCATAATTTCACCAAGTAAGCTATTGAAAGTACATTCCCCATTTGGTTTTGCAATTCATTAATGGTGTCAGACATAGCTGAAAAGAAAGGTAAATACCTACATGCAAATATAATAACATCCCTGACCTCTGGCCTGAGTGAACTTCCACTCTAGGTGACAAATCGAGATTCGACCAGCGAGCCCAAGAATTTCTCTATAAAAAAGATCTGTCAAACTCAAGGAGCCCTGATGATGGTTGCACAATTGCAATGTGGAAAGCTGAATGTTGAGAAACAATCTGAGATCAATAATATCTTGGCCAAGGAAGGAAAGAACCATGAAATGGTCAATCTATAACTCTGCTGAATTTTGGCAGGTTTGAATGACAGATAAATGGCAGCAAATAAGATTGCTAAATCACTCACCCTGTCATTATTACATCCTGTCACACTGCATAGATTTATACATTAGAAAAAGAGTGTAAGGCATAAAGAGTGAAAAATAAACCTGTTAAAAGCTAAAACATCTCAATCTACAAAGAAAAAGTGAATTCCCAACTTTGTGTTTCACGGCTGGTTTTTTTTCTGCCAAAAAGTCAGAGATAAGCAGACGCCACTTTCAGTCCCATCCTCCTTTTCTCTTCTGCTTGGGTCTCTGACCCTTTGTTACCTAGAAGAAATGTCTTTTTTATATAAATCTGTAGTGCAAGAATAAGATTAAAATGGACAGACTGAACAAAGCATTGGTCTCTCAGACAAAAATATAGCCATCTAGTACACACGGGATCTTTCCACCTGACGTACTCTTAAAGGGAAGTATTCAATTACCATCTACTCAAAGGGTAAAAATCACAAAAGAGCCACATAATATTCCTCTGCTTTTTCTTCTTCTTTTTTTTTTTGACCAGCAAAATATTCAGAGATGCTTTATCTACACAGATATTAATCTAGGCAATGTAATTTCAAACTATCCTTACGAAATCCTTGAAGGGCAGTTGAACTCTGTGGTTGTTTAAAAATAAAAAAAGAAAAGTCTTCTGCAGTTTATGCATTTGCTCTGCCAAAAGCTTACCTTAGCATGCAAAGTACCGTAAATCAGAGCTGCCCTGATTTACTCCCCAGACTATGCTGCTTGTTTTCAGGGACAGGTCAGTGACAAGCTATGTCATGTATAAGAACATTAAGAGAAGGGGAATCATTTTGCAAAGCTAACAGAACGATGGCAACCATTTCTAAGACACCGTTGGGGGAGAGGGGGAGCAGAGATGTGCATCTGCAGCATTTTTCAGGTGGCATTTTTCAATGCTACTACAATCTATAAATATTCCAAGCCCTTTAGAGGGACAAAGACAATTTTGTACCCCAAAACTGTTTAGTCTAAGTACTAACGTGCTGGCCAGATGTATAACTTTCCAGTAAAAAATTTAAATTATATGGATCTTGAGTCTGAATTCCTTATTTTATGGGGCAGTAGCATGTGAAGATCTCGTAAGGGCAAAGATGACACAAAAAAAATGGCAGAGCAAGAGACTCTTGGTCAACCTGATAAAACCTAGTCCATTTAGTAAATCCCTCCAGGAGGACAAAGATAAAAACATGCATCTGACATTTCTTTTAAAAGTAGTAAATGAGAAGGGGAAAGATCAAAACAGTAGCTGAAAGCCTTCACTTCAGCTGTAAAATCTAAGAAACAGTCATTAATAGAGATTTAAACTCAGCTTTCTCTAGTCTAAACATGTCACTGTTAATTACAAAGCTATTTAACTTTTGTAAGAAATAAAGACTGCTATTAATGAAAGAAGAACCAATTAGCCTTTAATCTACACACTGTTTTTTAATCAAACTTTCTTTTGATCATCAGCCTCACTGCGGGATGCGTTCTCTCCTCCCCATGCTGCAGTGGTTTCCATGATTGCTAATGGAAGGGATTTTAAAGGGCTGGCTGAGTTGGGAGAAGGTTCTCTGCAGGGCTGGAGCTTCCTTCCCTTCCTGGTAGTGGGGCAGGATGGAACCAAATCCATTCCTGAACCACGCTCATCCCTGGACTGCAGCACTCTGTGACAGTGAAGGCACGTGGGATGAGTTTGATGATGTCTCCTGACCTGTCTCTTGTAGGAGCTGCCATGAAAGGAGCAGGCACTGGACGTGTCTAGAGAAATGTGGGCCAGGAGCACTAGAGTGCCTTCCCAGGAACCAGGAGAAAATACCAGTGTAAAGAAAAGAAAGAAATGGGAAACAAAAGGTAAGGAAAGAGACAAAAGCAGGGAGATGCCACCAGGAATGAAAATAGAATTCACTGCTGACTGCAAAGAATGATGAATGGGAGAATCTGCTTGTTGGCACAGGAACATATTGTGGAAAAACAAAACAAAACAAATGGGACCAGGGACCATCTGTTGGAAACAAAAGGGATGACATGGGAAGAAGATGACATTAGCTAAATACTGTCATGCCTTCAAACTGCTGTTGCAGGGTCAGACAGTTTTGACGTGTTTTTGTTAGGTTTTGGGGGTGGGTTGGGATTGGCTGTGGTTTTGATTTATTTATTTTTGATACGTGGCTACTCGTGGTATCAAAATTATTAAGACCAAGTGTGTAGAATCCATCATGATGGAGAACTCCTTCCTTCCCATTGCTTCTTTGTCAGCTGCACTCTGTGCTCAAATCTCCCAGCAAGGACAGAAAGAAAATGTCCCCGAGGCATCACTTTGCATTTATGATCATGCAGATAATGAAATATAAGAACCTGACTCTTGCACATGTAAACAACAGGGAGAATCATCTGCCCCGTGTCAATGTGAAGCTCCTGCTCTGATCAGATACCTCCTGGCTGTTCTGCATCAGCCAGACTTTGGTGTATGGTCTATGCTCTTCTTTCTCCACAATATAAAGACAATATTTTTTTGGCAGCAGCATCACTCTTGAGTATCAATACTAACAAAAAAGCACGTTAAAATAAATATTAATATCCTCAAAGAATCTGAAAATTTGCTGAGACCTTCTGTTGTTGTAACCAGGATGGCAATTCAAAAAATACAAAATAAAAACCTATAGATTGCAGAGAGAAAAGTGAAAATAAATATGTTCTGTGCCAGACAGGATTTTGAGCCACAAAATTCAAGTTGGTAATAAAAGTATGCGGAACAATGATTCTGACATTGAGAAATTCAAAGATAAGTACATATTTACCATAGAAAGGACTAAAGCAAAGACAATAGAATAGGCTACATTAAAAGTTTTTCAAGACTCGAGTAACAGCATTCCACACTTCAAAAGTTAAAATTATTACTCCCTCCATAAAATAAGGCTGATTCTAATGTCTAATCTCAAAGGGCTGTTATTTTTTCACAATCCAAAGATCCTTTAAAGTAATTCTTTGGCATAAAGGTAATTTAAAATGAGATTTGGGTCCACATTCATGTTTTTCAGGTGCTCAATATTCCAATACAAGCACAGTGCAGGTACTCAGGTAAAACCACCAACAGAATTAGACAGAACAAGCCTTAAAGCACCGTGTCAAGATATTTAAATTTAGCTGGATAATGGTATCATTTTCACATTTAAATTATTCTCTGACATTCTAAACCTGTCAGTAAAATTTGGATTCTGCTGCTGATCAAAACCTCATTGTGTTTTTCCCGGGCCATAATCCCATTCTAACAAACCACAGACAAGACATCCCCAGCTTCATTCTCCTTTGGAGCAAAGTGTAGCAAAACGTGTTCTGCCTCAGAATACTTCAAAAGGCACACGTGACATTAAGGTACAGGACACTTTTAATTAACAAAGCTGGGAGGTGTTGCTGAAAGAGCCATTTTGCATCTTGTCTCCCTTTGCCTGACCTAACACACTCCAGAGCTTTTTATTAATTTATACAGCGCAATTAGGACAAAGTTCTTCTGACATTTGCCAAGCTTTAAAAAGAGCAAAATTATTGACAGGAACCAGGCAAAACACAGGAGTTTTTAATTATTCTTATCTAGAGCAAGAACTTTCAAAGTTAAGAGGCAGAAACTTTACACTGCCACTTAAACTATGTAATAGCCAATTTCTAAGAGTGTTCCCCTAATTCTTTAGCGTTAGTGCAAACTTGCACAAATTATTCCCCAGAGTAAGGTCTGATTCAAAAAGCACTCAGGAACTAGATTAATTCCCATCCCAACGATTTCATCAAAATTCTACTTAGGTGCCTGAAATGCATATACCTGAAATGACCTGGAATGTTCTGTATCTGTAATTCTGACTGAAATCAGTGGGTCCTGAAGGTTCTGGGCAGCTCTGAAAATCAGCCCTTCCTATTACTACTGCAATACACCATCAGTTTGTCTAGAGCTTCTCCCCAAATTACTTTTAATTCTCATATCTGAATCAAAGCTCTGTACATACGGACACAGTAGTTTCCACTCTCATAATATCCAGGGCAGCACTGAGATCTTCGCCGATACATAGTTCTTAGTCCTCTTCGATACGCTGTTTTATAACTTATTCTAAATTGCAAGACAGAAAACCGTTTGACAATATTGAAAATCAATGCCAACCGTTGGAATTATATTTGTGTTAAATTATAGTAAGGATAGCATTCAATAATTATTTTAAAATGCATGAAAGCTTTAGATATTAAAAGCCACAATAAAAAAAAAATCAATACTTGTTTTGAAACTTGAAATATAACTCATATTATAAACACAGCACCATGACAGTCAATCACCACAGCCCTCCCTAGAACTGCTATCTTACAACATTTCCCCAGTCCTAAAGCAAGGGCAAGGAGTTTCCTCGAGAATAAATGATTCATTTCTGCATATCAGCAAGGGCACCTCTCATCAGTGGAATGAACAGAATCTTCTACGGAGACCACTGTGTCAGCGCTGCGACGCGAGAAATGTGAAGTTAACACCAACTGATTTCCTCCTTGCTAACCCTTCCAAGGTATTAATGCCTTGCAAAATGGCATTAGAGTCCCAGACCATTATTATAAGCGTGTTTTCCCCACTGCAATACGTATTCCAAAGAAATTAAAAGGTTTTAGGCATTCTACAGCTTTTCTAGACTTATTCATAGCATCAGCGATGCTACCACATTAGAAAGGAATATTTAACAGAGAATATTTAACAGCCGAACATTTCAAAACAGCTTTGCTCATGTTAGCTTACTTGAAATTACCTAAACTGAACAAAATCCATTGTTCCTTATGTTAGATAAGCTGATCGAATTTACTCTGCTGCATTCCAGCTACAGAATAGCCCAGGAAGCTCTGCATCTCTGTTCAGTTCCATTCATTGTAACACAGAAGGTAAAAAACCAAAACCCTCCAGTCAGACTGGGATGGTGCTTAACAATTTCTTTCCTGCTGAATGCATAAAAGCTGAGGTACGAAGTAGCTTGCTGAAATCTCCTAAAAAGTTTGCAAATACTAGTGGATGCTTATTAGGATACTTTTGCATTGGAATCAGAATTAATATAACAGACATATCTTGCAGCCTGGGAAAAATTAACTGTTTAGTATCAGCTTTCATTCAGTACCAGAAACGGACCCATCCTCATTTTACCTGATTTTCAATATGATTTGGCTGCAGTATTTCAAATACAGGTCCATTTGTAACTGTTACTAACCCTCAAGTGCCTGATTCTTTACGATTTAGGAGCTGCAGGGACTTCCTACCGTAAACCTGGACAGGCCCTGATCGCTTGGAAAGGGCAGCTGGTCATATTTGGATACATAATTCACAATTTCCATCACATGGTGGGGTGAATGGTAAGGACACATACTCCTGAGGGGCCTGTAGGAGACGGAATACCATTGATCCCACTCCATTATCATGCCAAAATCTCTCTAGAATAGCGAAAATAGCAAACATTCTAGCTATTGTACTTAAATACATTTTTCTGTATACATCTGTATTAGAATACCACTAAAACTTGGATAAATACAAGATATGTGTGAAGATAAAAGGCAAAATAAAACCAAAATTTGTAGGGATCAGCTCTTACCGATGTCTAGTGCACTTGAACCAGTTCAGGATGTCCGTACATCTCGTGTAATAGATCTGATCAAAAGGATGAGCATAAGATTCTTGGACTGTCACGGCGTAGCTAGGAGTGACAAAGAAAGAAAGTGAAAGGTTGTTTGTTGCAAGATGAAAAGCTTCAGTTCTGTCTATCTGCTGTTCATCTAACTCCAGTAGGAAAAATAATTAAATCAAGAATCTCAGAAACTTTGGGTGTTATAAAAAAACAGAAAAGGGCTTCCTTCAACCACAGATCTTCCTGAAAATTTTGGAAATGCTTCTCGGTTGGTCTCCATAACTGAAATAAGCATAGAGATTTCAGGCTCAGTAATAAACGATTCCCTTCTGAAAAAGAAACAAACATTACTAAAACTCGTGGTAGATCAGAAGGTGAAAGGGGCATTCAGTTAACCTAACAGCATGAATTTTAAAAGAGAGGAAAGCACCATGTTTCTATACTATCTCAGTTGCCTTCCCACCTAGAACTGTTAATTTTTGCTTGCACTCCACAATGCTGATAAGAGCTCACGTTAATTTAGCACCGCTGCATTTTGCCAGCACAATGGGATGCTCACACCTCACTTCATGATGAAGCAGCGTCATTAGTTCAAACACAGGGTGCACCAATGAAACAGGATCATTTGTAAAAGCCTGAAGATTGTTTATTTTTCTGCTGCCCAAATTTAATCTCTTTAATTTGCAGCAGAAATAAGCTCAGAACTAACTGAAAATTGTAACACGAGTTAAGTGGTGTCTAGATTTGGAACACTTTGACATAGCCTTAGAATGGGGTTACCTCCCTTTGTACAAATGCCTGGATATAAACAAAGAGAGGACAAATTGATTAGAAATCAGAGAGATCCAACTAAGAAATACTAAGAATTCAGCAAAACGCTACTTTTTCATGTAATTACTATGATTATATGAAAGTACCAGGGCCTCTCACATGATATAGCAACATGAATGTCAATCACTTGAGAGTGTAGATCATTTCAGAATGTTGTATTGCCCCATCGTACTGCTTCAGAAACTCGTAATCTCAGGTTCTGATCTGGAAACAAGCTCCACTTTATCAGATCTACAGTATCTTTGCAGAATGACACTGAAATCATTCCTGGCAGGGTCAAGACCCAGGAATTAGATCCTCCAAGTCATTCATTACATTGATTGTCTTAATCGCCCACGTGATTTCTTTCTCATCAATGGCACTGCTGATGTGATTAAGCCCTGGGAGATTGCACCCGTGAGGGAATACCAAAATATTTGCTTGGAGGGTCTGATTGGCTTGAAATCGAAGACTGGACTAATACTGCCCTGCTTGTCATGCCCCTTCCAGGCAAGCCAAGATTCTACCTGGTGTCGCTTTTGCCCTCTATCACAGTTTGCTGGGTTTGATAATAATGTTTTTCCTTCTACTAATGCCAAAATGGAAACTATTTCCATTGCTCATTATTAATGTAAAGCAGGAACACTCACAAATCTTGATTGTTATTCTATGATCCCGTTTGTTATCCAGGAATTGCCCTAAAAATCTTTTCCCTTTGATTTATTAACATCTAAGTAACAAAGTCATCTTGGTCAGTACAACCAATCAATTTTGGTATTTAATTTTTGTTTCTCCTTGATTGGGTCTCTAGGTTGCCGACTTTCTTCAGACAGAATCAATATTTTATTCTTGTGCTCTGAATGCACTTCACAACAGACTGCAAAATCCCATTCCTGTCCAGCCTTTGCTTTGCAGCTGCGATGCCTGCAAACAGTTAATTCTCCTCTAAAATAAGAACATGGCACCATTGAATATCATTCCATTTTTTGCTCTCGTCAAGGGGTTTGTTTTGCTAAAGTGTCCAATAACTCATATTTCCGTGGAACTAAATCACAGAACAGAACTGGAAGTTTAGCAAATTTAAGTTAAGAGACCAAGAACTTCAGTCCCTGCGTGAACGTGAACCCCATCAAAGCTGGTGGGTTCCTGGGTACTCCTCAGAACTGTTCTGCACAGATCCACTTTTAGGATTAGGACACTGTGACAATAGAGAGAACAGAATTACCAGGACCTTTAATTCTCAGTGCTTTCATGCAGATACTCTTTCATGCTCACAGGAATTTGTCAGATACAGCCACGAAGTTGAGGACATAGAGAATAAAACTGCGTGTTGCAGCAGGAAGGGCTTAAAACTTTGTGGAAAGCTCTAATAGTCTTGCTTGACAACAACTAGAAAAAAGCAAGACAGAACAAGGCCACTATTTTTCTAGTTCTCTCCATGATAAATGAAAATACACTTGCACAGTCCTCTGGCTGAAACCATCGAGGAGCTTTCCAAGGCACAGCTGAGCAGACAGGGTTACGTGGTCTCTAGCTTTTGCTTTAGAACCAACTCTTGGGATGATCCAAATCCTCAGTGCTGCTCAGAAGAGCCATTTCTGTCCCTTAGATCCATGTTCTTTTGTAAGGCAGGGTGTTATTTAGCAAATTGCAGCTCCTATGTTGCCTTTTAAATGTAAAAATCTGAAAGGGCTAGTCAAAAAGAAAATAAAAAAGGCATTTTATACATTACCTTTCCCAATGACTACAAACATTTGGATCATCTGGGTTTAGGGACAGAGTAGTTTGGAGAAGAAAAGACAGAATAAGTCCTTTTAGAATCCACTTCAACAGAGTATGTGCCACCATTGTTGTATCTAGATAAAGAAAAGAAAGTATAGCCTTGAAAGAAAATTTTGAAGCAAACATCCTTCTATACCTTTTCAGCCTTACCTTTGCACAAATCCAAATATTGTGGACTTATTTACACGCCAAAATACCAGAAAAAGCAATTAACTACATCCATTCCGAAAGGAATTTATACTTTTAAACCTACAAAGCTACCCAAAATATTGATAGCCCCAATGGTTCCTCCAAAGAACGTTTCTGAAACTGATCATTTTCACAGCTGTTTGTAACGACAAAATAAATAACTGAGGTACTAAACCAATCTATTCTCCTATCAACCTATAGGCACGTGGAAGAATACCCAAACATCCCCTTTGATTTATTTAAGTGGGTTTTACACGTGTCAATATAGCAGGCTACATCTGAGACATATGCTTATTACAGGAATGAAGGAAAATCAATTCAGTTTTCAACTCTTACATGGGAGGAGTCACTGAGAATGACAGAGGTCAGTGGATTGGGTCCCATTATGCAGAACGTGAAACACAAAATAAAAATATTTGCACTGAAGTTGGAATCAGATTGTGTAAAATCCATTAGATGTGGTCTCTTCTTCAACTTACAGTTCATGTATTAAAAGTACTGGCTTATACCTACTTATTGCTCATTTGGGGCTTTAAAACAAAAGTCGTGGTGTTTGCCTAGAGGTCCTCAATGACAAAAGTAAAAAAAAAACAAAACAGATAGGAAATACAAAATAAAATAAATATAACTGCATTAGAGGTGTTAATCTATTAAATGCCAGGTCAGTTAAAAATATTTTTCAATATCCATTTCAGGCATCTAGATAGTCGCACAATTCACCATTCAAATCAAAATTCCCATATATTATTCCTGGCAACAAGACTGCCCTAAAAATAGATTGAATCTTCATGTGATCATCTAAAAAACACATGGCTCATTGCCTCCTGGTCCAGAACAGCAAAAAGGATGTTAAAGGGTTTGCTCTGTGTGGCATTGATGTAGAGCCCAGCATAAAGAAGCCATCACAAAGCAGAATGAAGCGCAGGGGGACAGCCAGGAAAAGCTGGTCTGAAATTACCCCTGATTCAAAGCCGCCTCAGCTAGTTCAAGGGCACCCATTGCCTTTAGTGGATTTTAAGTCAAGATCCCAATGGGAGTAATAGCTCATCTTTTAAATTATTCCTAGAGCTCTGCTAAACCCAAAGATAGGTCTTAAGCCATGTAAGTCATATTAATGTTAATTAACATGATTTAATGTTAATGTTCCTCATGAAATGGATTTAAGTCTTCGAGTGACCATTCTCTACCTGCAGGCTGTTTCAGAGTCCCATGGCAACAATGCAAAAGCTTACGCTGGGAATTAAAAGGGCTGATAAGAAACGGATAGTTTTATTTATTGAAAAGATGCCTGTCCGTGGAGGAAAAGTCTCTGGAACGGCTGATCTGCAAGTGCTCGTGGGACAAAGCCAAATAAACCTAATGCTCAAAACCTGAGAGCCTGTTTGAGAGTGGCTGAGCTTTCTTTAAACATAACCTGTATCAGTAGATGTGAACTACCAAGTATCAGGCTCATCAAAATGACAGCCCTTTCATAAAAGCATCTTCAAAAGATGCCTATTACACCATCTCCAAATGACAGAGGCCAAGTTCTACTGAGCGCTCTATTTATAGGTTGCCATTTACCCCTTTTTGTTCCCTCTCTACACCTTTGGTACATGGTAACACTGAATAAATGAGACTAGAGGAAAATCGGCTTCAAATCAACAGAAACGGTCAAAGTGAAAGCACAGAAAAATGCAGTCCTCAAGAGAGAGGGGCTTTAAATCCAAACATGGTTCTGTGCTCAGTTTAACTTCTTGAGAACACCAAAAGCCTGGGTTTATCCCTACATTAGTTACAGGTAAAAAGATAGCCTGCCTCCCATCTAAAGAGAATGAGCCTTCACTCATTTATTTGGAGCAGCCCTCTATTTAAATTCTGTAGTTCTCGGAGATCTCAATTTGTTCTTAAGAAAACAATGTACCAGTTTAGTTTTAAAACCAAATAAACACCCAAAGAATTATTTATAAGCCTTAACAGCACACAGAATATTTGTTTACAATGTATGTGAAAGAGGTTCAAAATTGTTTTCTAAACTTTTAATGCTAATGGTATTTTATTACCTCTTCATAAATGAAGTGCTTGGTGCAATTAATTTTCTAACTTAGTAAGTCAGATCGTGTACAAGAAACATCCAATTCTCCAAATACAGCAGAACTCCATTCATCTCAAATGTCTCTTTTTCTAACTCAAATGAAATATTTCCCTTTGATCACTGTTAATAGAAAAGACCTCATATCAAAACGGAATGGTTGCTATTACAAGATTCAGAATAAAACTCTAAAAATAGGAGCACATATATTAAAAACCAACATCAAAAAAGAATCCAGTAATGACATCTAACATATTTTTTTTCCCCAGCTTTTATTGCTCAGCATTATGTATACTACATTCCTGCATGGCATTTAATGTTTGGAACAGAATCTCCACGGAGTCAGCATCAGCCTTTCAGGGGGACAACACCTGTAACTTCATTAAAGATCAAGCCAAATTAGATAAATCTTTCCAGTGACTGCCACCACCACCACCAGTCTCCTGAGGACAGGCAGCCTCTTGAGCTTAGCAAGAAAGTAAGTGACACAGAGGTTCTCTGGGCAGTCTCTAAATGGACTCAAACTTCTTGTCCCTCCAATTGATTTCTCTTTTCAGGAGTGAAAAAAAGTCAATTCAGGTATAATTTGGCAAGAAAAGGAGGTCTTTCAATCCAAAATACAATCTGGTGATTTTTCACAAGTGTCTCACTCTCTGGTAATTAGAACTGATTAGGTTAGGTATCTGTTACTCATTAAGCCATTTTCACGTCTTGCTTCTTTTTGAATGAATTTCAGTTCTTCACCTGGAATATTGATACCGGTCACTGGTTCCATCACAGAAGAAAGGAAACACACTTTCACTGTTAAGCCCCAAATCTTAGCTATAGAAAAACTAGCAGGTGGCAAATCATTGATTTCTTCATCTGTGGATTCACTTTACAAAAATCTTTGTTGAAGAAACTGCGCTGGGGTTTGCAAAGAAGATGCAGAACAGTATTTAAATTGGAAGAAGTACATGGGAGTGGGAACAAAAGCAGATTTGTTGCTCTCTTTTGCAGTTCATACAACACAAGATGAGGACAACAGGACCCCACAAGCCTGGATCTACGTGAGAAGAAAATAAGACCCCAAAGAATCCTTGCTGGATGGAGAGAATATTCTCTGAAGCTTTCTCTGGGTGCCCGAGGACCTGGCTCTGGTAATATCCTTGTGAAAGAGGGATTAGTGTATACTTTAAGTGGCTGGGAGAAAAAACTTAAAAAACCCCAAACACACAGGTACAGCTTCTCCTCTGCTTCCTTGGCTGACGGACTAGAAAATTTAACTAAAAATGAGCATTAAATAATTTCCTGGTCATAGGCAGTAATAGTGAAACATTTCATTTTTACATTTCTGTCATAAAATATTTCGTAAAGTGAGTTTGACATGAAATTCAAAGAGAATTTTCTCTCCATTACAAAGTTCTAAATTAAATGCTTTTATCTCAAATTTGGGATGAAACAAGTTCTGAACCAGGCGAAAAACTAATTTGGTGTCCAGCTGCAATTAGGGAAAACATCTACAGAAGTGTCTTTCACTAGTGTGCGATATTCTTAAATCCTTATTTACTTTTGAAGATCATTCCTTTAGACGCCTAAATGTACATGCAGTCAGTTAACCTAATCTGAATTTTTCCCACAAAATTCCATGCAATGCATGTAACAAAGAAGCACCTTAAAAAACCTTACCTCAAAGTGCTAAAAATTCCTATTGGATCCTGTTTTTAGGGATTATCGGCACATGCAGACACGCCGCACATCATCAGGACAGCAGGAGAAAGCTCTTGGGAAGCTGCCTGGCCCTGGGAGCAATCAATCAGAAAAACAGAAAACACGCTGGGTCAAAGAAAGTGTCTTTGGCTGAGTGGATACAAATTAAGACAGAAATGAGATAAACCATTCTAACCAATTACGTATCACAAGGTAATTGTGCTGTATCAGACCAAAGAGCACTCTCCAGCTTTTGGTCCAGCTTTAGGAGGAGGCTGATGGTAAGACACCCCTGCAGACCCTTCCAGCCTCCAGCAACTTCGTGGCTTCCTCAGCCACGAGCAGTATCTCTGCGTTTAATAGCATTTGATGGATTTTGTTCTAATCATTTGTCTAATCTTTTTTTGATGTGTTAATATAATCCCCTATATTTAAATTTTAGTGTCAACAACATTCTGTGATGGTCTCACACCTTAATCTTCCACTGTATGAAATACTTCCTTTGTTTTTCTGCCTCCTCAAGTTCATTTGACGCCTCCTTGCTCCTGTTAGAAATCAATCACTGATTCTCAGACTTTGTTTCCTATAATTTTCTACGATATAAGTAACATTAGAGTTCACCTATGGACTTTTTTTTTCTGTGATAAACCAACAAGAAAGTTCAGTTTCTCTCAGGAAGTCTGATGAAAGACATCGCAAAAGCCTTCTGGAAATCTAACTGGATCTTCTTGATCCACATGTTTACTTCAAAGAGCTTCAACAATTTACAAATGTTGATTCTTTATAAATGCATTATCTTTATCAAGAGGTTCCCTAATTCTGTTCTTAAGTGTGGATTCGAGAAAATCGGAAAATTGAGACGCATTAAAATTAAAATGTATTCTAGTGTTTGTATGTAAGTGATTAAAGAAAATGCAAGCGATAGTTAAGCCAGAAAACAAAAAAGTTGGATTTCACTGAAGAAGCATTAAAGTGACGGAGTGTTTGCTGATTACACTATTTTAGTCTCTAAGTAGTAGCAAGCTTCCAACAAGCTGCCCTCTGTGGCATTCCTCCTTCTCATCCCATCTGAAATTTTCATGATAGTTTAGGCAAGGGATCATTTAAACACACACTTCATTTGGCTCCACATCAGATTTTGTTAGAAACAAGCTGTTATGAAAGCTAAATGAGGCCATGAGTTTCAAAACTGATCAGGATTTTTTGGATGCCTCCATTTATGATTAATAAGTTGAGTTACCATGAAAGGACTGAATAATATGCAGAGCTCAGAATACATGCTAAGAAATGGGTTGTTTTAATCCGAGCAGTCAAAAACTAAGCCGCTCAAACTCACTAGTCACCTCTTAAAATTGTTGCCACCACCAACAGAAATATTATGAGGTTGTGGTTTGCCTTTGTTTTTAATGAAAATTTAAAGCGGTTTTAAACAGATAAACACTTCCAGGAAGGCTCACGTACTGAATACAGAGAACATGATTCTTGTCCGAGCACAGACACAGAGAAATCCAAGTGATAGAAGAACTAGAAGAAACACCAGGCCATGCTGGGTTGCTGGGTTCCCTCTACTGACATCTTACACCATTAATGCAGGAAGACAGCAGACAAGAAGCTGCCTCTGCTAAAAAAAGATGGTATTTCATTCAACAGGGTCTATTTAAGCCTCTAGGACTCATTGCACTGATGGTAAATCCCTTACAAGCCATTCAAAACAACTGGTCTACAATTCCTGCTCCAAACCCCATGCTCTCAGTCATATATTGAATCATAGAACCATAGAATGGTTAGAGTTGGAAGGGACCCCGAAGATCATCAAGTTCCAACCCCCCTGCCCTGGGCAGGGACACCTCCCACCACACCAGGTTGCTCCAAGCCCCATCCAGCCTGGCCTTGAACCCCTACAGGGATGGGGCAGCCACAGCTTCTCTGGACAACCTGTTCCAGTGCCTCACTACCCTCACAGTGAAGAACTTCTTCCTAATATCTAACCTAAATCTCCCCTCTTCCAATTTAAAACCATTACCCCTTGTCCTATCACTAGACTTCCTGACCAAGACTCCCTCTCCAGCTCTCCCGTAGGCTCCTTTCGAGCTTCCCCACGTTCTCCTGAAGCACAGCTCTCGTTAAAGATTGTCCCCATCCCTGTCTATTATTTCAAGAATGCAGTTCCATAGCTGGAAACACTCAGAGTAGATACCGAAGTCTTTTGCCTTTCAGCAGTTTCCTCCCCAGTATTCTGGGAAGGCTGATGGCCTCCCAGCACAGGACCAGTTTGTACAGTTCAGTTCCGTGAAGAGGTCAATCCCAACACTAGGAACAGACCAACAAGACGTACAAAACTAGGATCCTTCTTACCTTACCCTTGAGTTCATATAACAGAGACAAGTTCGTTGCAACTTGGCCCTTCCAGCCATAAGGGTAACACTAATAAACCTAAGCAGGAACCTTAACTTTTCAGGGTAGAAGAATTCTATGCTCTCTCTGAAAGGCAACCATGCTCCACCGCTGCTTAACCAAGTCCACAGGTGAAGTCACACTGAATGCTGGCAATGAAACCAATTAAACAATTCCATGGTATTTTCGGTAATTAACATTACTTGGACACTAAAAGAATAAAATCAAAATGTAGAGATTTTCAGAGTTCAGTCATCAAGAAAAAGTATGAAGAGCTGAATGCTGGTTGCTTAGTCTTAGCAGCAGCAACCTCTGCTACATCGCTCAGTAAAGTAGGTGCTGTTCAGTACAAACAAAGGAGCTGATTTCGTTTCCCACCATGTAATTTTAGAGGCTTTCCTTAAAAGACTGGATTGGATAAACACACCAGGGTCCCAACTGCTGGAGTGCCCTCATGACTCTCCCTTCCACTGCTTGAATTGCAGTTGCCCAGTTTTCCAAGAATGAGTGGGGGCCTGATTTCAACGGGAACCAAACATTCAAATCTCCTAATTTGCTTTAAATTTTTAAGCTCTAAAATATACCAGTCTGAGCTGCAATTGCTGCAGCGAACATGGCTATAGTTCCATCTTCTGAAATCTAAAGATCTGCTTCAGTGCTAAGAGCTCTTACAAACTGAGTTCCACTGGAGTCACTGGGAGCTTGGCTGGAGCAAAGCAGGGATAAATAATGAAGTAAGCTCTTCTCAATCTATCAAATGTTATTTTTGGAAGCTCAGGATTGTTCCTTCAATGCTCTCAGAGGAAAACTGGGTCAAAGTATCACAGAGACATGCCAGTAGGCAGGCAATCTGGGCAATTAGTTTAGTTATGGCTGATGAAATATGTTTATCAAGACAAAGGCTAGTGTGTGTGTCTGGGATTCAGAGGTCCTGAGTTTAAATCCCACTGGCAAACACTTCAGGCATGACTCCAGGTCAGCAGGGTGGGCTGGACTGAGGTAGCTTCAATTCCACCCAAATTCTGCATCCAGTATTTTCTGTGGGCTGGCTCTGAGCCTTCGGGGGCACCGAACCACCACACCACATGGGCTTTGGAAACTCCAGGCAAATTTTAAGGCCATGAAGATTCTCAAAGTCTCGGTTTCTTCCACAGGAAACAGAGGCAGAGGAATGCCCAATCTGCCAGGCGCTTTAAGAATAAACATATTACAAACTGGAAAGTGTTTAGATACTGAAGCAATAATGTATAAAGGCATTTGGCAGTTTCCATCCACTCTAGAAGATCAACACACTAAGAAATGCAGACACTCTTTATTTCATCAGTATTTTCCCAAACTCAGTACCCACACACGCTTGAGCAAAACACGAGTACCAATCCCAAAAGCTATTATTCATTACAATGCCAAATTTCTTCTTTTTAAGTAATTGAATACTTAATCAATAGTATAATGAAAATATTATATTAACAACACCTAAAAACATTGCTGAAACGGTGCCCAAATCCAGATAATTGCTGGCTGCTTTTCAGGAAGGTCAGCTTGGAAAAAAATTATCTGCGATTTTCTGCACATAATTTTGTGCTTGTACTCAACTACCAGGGTAAAATTGGAAGCCGGCCCTTTGAACATTTGGCCCTTTAAGTTATTAATCCAAACTCAAGCCCACTGAAACATTCGTGTTCCTTGTAGTGCCTAAGCCCTGAACGGATCATCCAAGCCCTGCCAGTTCAGACAGGGAGATGGCTGACATTCCACCAGTGCCTTCTGCCAAAAGCATGTCAGCATTGGCTGGCTTCAAAGGCAAAATCCTGGTACCCTGCAGGATTTCAACAGAAGACGACATCCTGCAAGGGAAGAAATCCTCCTGGGGCAGCTATATCTGAACCCTCTTGATTAAAACATGGTAAACAAGGAAAGGCAGAGAGAGGGGATGGTGGAAGAAGCCACCCAGTGCTGCCGGGTCCCCCGTACTCATCCCAAGCCTCTTGTATAGTGGAATTCTAAAGCTACTGAAACTGTGTGGAGGCTTACATTCTCAACTGATTTAAGAGCATATTTATATTCACCATCCCATGCATATTTCAGATATTTCTTCCCATACGTTACTTCAGAAGAGAAAGGAAGTTGACACACATCAAGAAGCTGATCCCCTGAGAACGCGAGTTAGCTTGCTTACATAGAGCCACCCACCTAATCCATGTTCAAGATGTCAAACAATTACAACATATGCTTCCTTAGACACTTGGAGCAACAAAGACCTTGTATCCTCAGAACACCCAGGATAAATAAAGCAACCTAAGTGTTACAGACATCTGCAGATGAGGAATAGTATGTTTCTAAATACTTAGCTTAAAACCCCAACCTTTCACTCCAACAGATTTTTTTTTACAGCATATAAAGAGTGCACATGAAGTTGATACGAAAATGGGAGTAACGAGCAATGAAATCTAAGGATGTTCAACAGATATGCAGTGAAATAAATTAGGTAGGATTCTGTGAAAGTGCTGTGAAAGTCAGAAAACAAAATGCACAATCTGAAAATGAAGACTATCCTTTCAGGTTATACTTTTAAAAATTACTTCTATTTGTCAAGAACAATTGGCCCCTTCTTTTTGCCTTCATTTATCTCAGAGGAAAATAAAATGAAACAAACAGCAAAAAAGTCCCAACTACAGCGAACAGCTGAGCCAGGGACAAATTAAGTAACACAGATTGATGGCTGTTGATTGATCTACAGCAGCACTATCACATCCCGATGCTACATCTCATATTTCATTTAAAGACCTGTCTCTTCTTTTCCAGAAACAGTGCAGTATTTATGGGAGAAGCCCGATTTGCAAGCCTTGGAGCTGCACTGAGAATCCAGATTCGGGTTTTCCAACCCGGTTTTAAAGTTGGTGAACACCTTGAACTTTGTAGACAGCGATCCAAATAAAATGAAAGTGAACACTGGAATGAAATGAACACTGAAACCAAACATGCATTTTCAAGAAATGCTGCAGGCAAGGCAAAGCTCTTTAGCTTCAGTTTCTTCATAAGACAGTAAGGAAATAATGTTTTCTGCTTCTGCATCTACACCTTCATTAACCCCACTGACCCAACACCATCTTCATCTGCTCTTTGAGTTTTCCCAGTGCTTTATCCTCCCTGGCATTCTCTGTTACGACAGCACCCAGATGTTCTCTTCCTGCATTCAATTTCCCTCTCAGCCTCTTCAAACCTTAATCTAAATCTTTTTAACTTCATAGCTACCAAAAACATTGACTGGTCCATACAGAAGATGACTTTTTCTATGAATGTCTGTTAAATATAAGATAAATGTTAAATTGATTCTTAGATTTCTAACGGTTTAAGAATTAGAGTGGCCACTTAAAACCAGCCAATTTTACTTGAAATACGAGAGGTTTCCTCAGAAGCTGCAATAACCCTTTGTGCTTTCTTGTGCTTTGTACATGGAATCTGGAACACTATCAATACTGGAGAAGTGGCATTTGCTTTATTCACATCAAAGCTAAAAGCCTGAAGTTAGGAGTCCACGTGATTTATCTGGTTTTCCAGAACATGCTCAGATCTCTGCCTGTCTGAGGCTCATGCTGGTTACTCAGGAGCCCAGAAGTGGCTGTAGGCTCTTAGGTTGAGGCACCCAACATGGAAAGCAGGCTGAACAGATCTGCTCTTCTCTAAGAGAGAAGGGTGACGTGGTAGAGAAGGTTACGGTGTGTAGGCAAACAAGGTCTTTGCAATCACTGCTGGTCACTGCTGAAAGGGGACACGCTGTTTCATAACGCTCCACCAAGCGGTCACATCTTGTGCTGGTAAGAAGGCACCTACTCCAAGTGTCTAAAGCCAGTCTCCCCCAAAACACAAATCCACAAATGCTTTTGTATAACATCCAAGTCTTACCATTCTGTACTTGTTTTCTCCTCTGTACAGAGCAGAGAGAAGAGGAGACTCTAGCCAAAACTCCCAGCAGATCCAAACGGTCTCCCAAAATATCCTCACCTTTCCAGGAACCACCACAGACAATGTTAGAGCAGTAACTGCTGAGATAAATGGGAACATAACCCCAGCCTTATTTAATTTTACATCACTATGCAAAGCTCTTGACTCTGCTGCCTCCATGACCTACTTTATCTATTGTTTGTTTCTTTTTTTTTCATTTTTTTCCTCTCAGGAAATTGTTCATCAAGGATAAAAGCACCTGGCTTACAGTAACAGGGCACCGTGGAAAATATCTGTCAGAGAATCGAGAGAGGAGCATTCATAAATACACCAGGCAGAGCAAACCCACAAAGAAGTCAGGGGCTGCAGGGGAGTACCTTAGGTAGGATGAAGGCAAAAAGAGATGTAAGGGCCAAAGTCTCTACTGGTGGAAATGGCTGAAGTCCACTGAGTTCACTGTGCCAGTTTGTATCTGGAGAGAATTTGGATTTACCAGCTCAGCCATCAGATACAGATGGAACTGAAACTGCTCAGGTCAGAGCCAGTATTTTGTTTCTGGCAGAAAAACAGTAGCTGTAAAAATCACTATGGACAAAACCAGACCTGAATAACTGGTGCATGCAACTACCTCGGCTTCTTCTTCACCCTCCTACTAAATTTGGCACTGAAAACTTGCTTAACTACTTTGAGAAAAAAGGTTAACGAAAATTACGAGAGAGAGGGAGCTTATGGGGTAATTTTAGGACTTCATTTCCATCATTTTACAGACGTACTAATTAAGTTTTTTCACAAGTTAAGAAAAGTACTGTTTTCTCTCTGTATTCTTCCTTCATCAACATCATACCTGTACCATCTGCTAAGTCCTCTCGACGAACCCTCTCCAGAGCTTGTTCTCAGATCCACAGCACGCAGATAGTCAAGGAAAACACTTCCCTGTCAGCGCTTTATTAACCCCTCTGCAGAGGCATAAAAATTGGAGCTTAAATTTACTTAAACATATTTTAACTCAGTGTAACGTAAACTCAATGCAGCTCAGTCTCTGTGTTGAGATGATCTGAGGAAGCGTCACTTACATGTATCCTACAAAACAAGACCAGCCCTAGCAGAAGTCCTTTCCAAAACACGGGCACAAAGCTGGTGGCTTACAGGAAAGAAGAGATTCTCCATTTTCCTCTCCTCTCCCAGCAGATATAATCTTCAGCAGAGCAGAGAAAGCATAAACTTTGAGAGTCTTGGACTGGTTACCACCAAACATGTGGAAAAACTTGTATTTGGAAGCATGAGCTAATCTGGTCTCCCTTCCAGAGCACAGCACTAACAAAGATCTCCCACTCTCCCCAGAGACCCTCCACCTCTTTCCATCTGCCCCACTCCTGTAGGGACCTGCTCTGAGTCCTTTTTCCTTCCTCAGCCATTTTTCTGACCTTCTCATTATCCTCATGGTCTTGTTATCCTACTGCTGACCAAAACTTGAACAAGCCCATTTAAAATCATATGGGGTTCCCAAAATCAACAGCCACTTTCCACTTCCCCTTCACAAAACCCACTTTGAGCAATCACATTTCTATTCCTTTCAACTACAACTTAACGAAGACTTCCCTGTCTCCAAGGGAACCTGTGCAGCCTCACTCAGCTACGAGTTTTAGCATCTGCTGGGACTCCAGGTGTGCCACATGTTGTAGAATAAAAGGGTCAAGACCTTATAATTTGGTGATCCATCCTTTACTCCACAAGAAACAAGCTTTCTCCATGCATGAAAATGTTTCAAGGCTAAATTCAGGAAAAGTGGAAGCAAGACTGGTGATTTTAAATTCTCTTCTTGCCACTCAGTAGAATCTTACCAGCCTGCACGCTACTCTTCTGTCTCAACCACCTTCTCCTCTTCCTCCTGTCCTTCACACCCAGGCTTTCTCTTACAGCACTCCTTTCTGCAAATACAGGGAGGTTAAGCTATAGCTCCTCTCTTCCTAAGCCAACACTTCTCATGATTTACTGCTGTTGTAGCTGTGACATACGAAGTTGAAGACATTTAACAGATATGTATGAGCCAGCTGCCAGGAACAGAGTAATCACCATCCAACTGAAAAAGTGGACAGCCACAAGGATAAACGCATAAATACAGCACAGAAATATTTGAATAAATCACCAATTACTGTTTTATACCCTGGATTATTCAAATAACTCCTGAATTGCTGCTTTCACTGATGTGAAACTGTATTGATAAAACACCTTGCAATATCCTTTGGATTTTTTACCAAGTGCACAAGAAGATATATCACGTCCTGGGTTTCTTCCACATAAAGGTGGAACAGAGCTGGAATTTCCCTGCAACACCTGTGTTTCCAAGGCTGTGATCGTTGCCCTGTTCTGAGTCCCTCTTGGAGAGCGGGTTGCAAGTCCAACCAGAACGTGCATCCATGCCAAAGTGGACAACAGATAGAAATGAGTTGTGGGGATAGGATGTGTTTTCCTTGTTTGTTTATTTGTGTAAATTGGAGCCCACCCACCAGTGGGGCCAGGCATTTTTCAGACTGTTTCAATTCTTTGATTTGGTAGCCAGCAAGTCAAACACCAAGTGGGAGTGGGAAGGAGTAGGTGGGAAACAGAGCAGTCAGGAGCTCTCAGAATGTTATTCTAAAAGCCTGAAGATTTGAAAATTGGATGCTGATATGAAAAAAAAAAAATATATATATATATTAAACAATTCTCATTTCTTCAGATACTTTGAAAAAAATAAAATACCAACTCTGACAGAGTGTTTTATCTGTCTTTAAGTTTCTCCTCCAAAGGCTTTGGTTAGAATATCCCCTTCAAAACTATTAACATCTCAATGAAAACAGGCATAAAAAAGGCCAGCTGGAAACAGGGATGCAAGTTTAGGTCTAAAAGATAGTCACACTTCACAATTTAAACAAAATATTTACTAGTAATACATCACCTTATTATCATGAATTGAGAGTAAACTGAAATTTCATGCAACTGAATAGGCTAATTACATACACAGACACATACTTTAAAAACTAGGCTTTTCATGTTCTTAAGTATAAGCAATTAAGGGTAAGAGTAACATTTCATAATTACACGTCGTTGATCTAAATTCCTTCCCATTTTTCTATGAAAGCTCTATACCTACTTACAGAAAGCACATCTGAGGCTGCTCCCGTTTCTCAGACTGGCATTTGTTCTAATCAAATATTCACCTCGTGACTTTTTCCCCCCACCCTGTTTTTGCCTTCACATGAAATTTAAATTTTGGAAGTCTGAATTTATCGCTAACTTTGAAGAAAGTACTAAAAACTCCTCTAAAAAAAAAGTCATAGGGAGCTATGGGAAATTCTGTATTAGGCTGGCCTACTAATTAAACTCAACTATGCCGTATTACTTCCAGTGTTCAAATGCATCCGCCTACAGATCTAAAATCTTTTTGCAAGTAAAAAAAAATCCCAAATCTCTTTCCTCTTTCATGTGGAGCCACACAGAATGCACTTTTTTCAGATTTCAAAGTCCATTAAAGCATCACCTTTGAAAACAGATGCACAATCAGGCCCAGAAGTGATTTATGCAAGCGAGATGCTCAGAACTGCCAGGGACTGGTGGTGTTCAAAGCCCCCCCAGCAGGCTCCGCTACGTCCAGCCTGCATCACATATAATTAGGATTCTTCAGACCATAAAATCAATAATATAATTAGTAAATGCTATGTTATTTCTCCGAATCTTGCTACAACTTATCTGCCTTTGATCAAGCAGTGCTGACTGCTAATGACATTTAATGTTAATTAAAGAAAATACACGTGACAGAAAGTTCTTTGGGGAATTATCTAATGATGTACTGAAAAAAAAAGAAGTCTGTAATATCTGTAATTTCTGTTTACCTCAGTGAATATTGTTTGGGATACTTTAAGACAACATCACCATTACAAGTCATCTTTAGCTACACTTTCTCCTGCTTTACAGAAACACCTTCTGGAGCTGGTGTGTGTACAAGAGATGACCCACTTCATTAATGAGTTACGTCTATTTATAATACCAAAGTCTGCAGGTAATTTCTTCCTCAGCACCAACAGAATATTTTATGAAATTCATTTATCTTTTGACAAGGGCTGATTGACAGCAAACCATCACAACTGAAGTTACTGACAAAATAACTCACAGAACCCGTGGAGATTAGGCAGGGATTTCAAAAGAACGACTGCAATCCTTAGAGAACAATTACAGAAGGCCAAAGGATTTCAAAATCTCGTAGACACGCAACTGATGCAGTGGAGTCCGTCTATCCGCGTGTCAGCAACATTTTACTACCAATCTCCTTGTCCAAGACACCAGCCACTGAGGAACATTTACATTTAAAAATATTCCAATTTGATGTAACGTGTCTAAGTAACTTTTCATGATTGTCAGGCACATGGAGAAAGGTGAAAGGAAATATTTCATTATTACAAAATGCTGTGGGATTCACCAGAAACATTCTACCGGGTTTAATACATCTGATTCTAAACAAGAAAGGAAGGGCAGAATAAATGCACGGTATTAACACCATAAGGGAGCTTCTAGAGTTAATGTGTTGTGTCAATTAGCTCCCATTTCCCAAGATATTTTGGCTTTGATAATATATAACCTAATGCTCTTGTTTAATATTAGTTACATACAGTAAATGAACCTCTGGGCTTGGTGACACTGGGCTAGTATCAGAATATGAGTTACACACCTCACTTGCAGCACACAATCACAGAATGATATGGGGTTGGAAGGGACATCTGGAGATCATCCAGTCCACCCCCCTGCCAAAGCAGGTCCACCCAGAGCAGGCTGCACAGGAATGTGTCCAGGGGGGTCTGGATTGTCTCCAGAGATGGAGACTCTCCCATCTCTCTAGGCAGCCTCTGCCAGGGCTCTGCCACATTCAAAGTGAAGAAATTTCTCCTCTTGTTTAGATGGAACTTCTTATATTCAAGTTTGTGCCCATTTCCTCTTCTCGTCTCATTGGGCATCACTGAAAAAAGCCTGGCCCCATCCTCCTGACACCCACCCTTGAAGTATTTATAGACATTCATCAAATCCCCCCTCAGTCTTCTCTTCTCCAGACTAAAAAGACCCAAGTCCCTCATCCGTTCCTCATAAGAGGGATGCTCCAGGACCCTCATCATCTTTGAAAACAACTTTTCCCAATAGAGATGTGTAAAAAAGGAACACTCCTGATGTTTGCTCACTTTTCTTTCTAATAAGCATAGAGAGTAGCACAATAATCTCCAGAAATTTTACAGCAGCTCCACTAATTCCACCTAGGACATGCCCCGTTGTTCAGTGATGCGCTATTGTCAGTACGAGCAGAGAACACGGAACTTACAAGCAAGCTAAAGTTTTCAACAATTTAAGTTCCTAGGTAAAGAAAAATAACAGAAATACAGAGGGGGGTAAAAAAAAATATAAAATATCTTGCTGCATCTCCAGCAGTTTGGTTTAGTTTGAAAGACGAAGCATGAAAGTGCTGAGAGCAGGATGTTGGCTAAAGAGGTGCCACCTGTACTTGCCCCAGATGCAACGGAGCTGGCACACTGCTCAATACAAAGTGATTAACGATTGCTTGCAATCAGCCCTAGAAATCAATCGGCATTGAGTGACAGAATGATCCTATGACATCACACAGCCTCACAGCTGATGCTTGTTCTTGGACGCATTTCTCCTCACACTGCCATTTTTGGCACCATTAGTGGGCTCAAAAAAATTATGGGCTTTATGATGCTCCTGAATAAACAAGTTTTCACATGAGAGAGGTTTCTATTCCTTTCTGCCAAGATTATTTTTCTGTTGACTCATGACCCCTCTCATCACCACTCTGTGGCATGTCCCAGCCAGCCACATGAGCAGTGCACGGGAAAAGGGAAAAATTACATATTTAAGCTTGGTCTTTTATTTCCATTAATAATTATGATAAACCATTGGAAAATGATATAAATGAGAAGAGGAAAGAAGGTGCTACCGCTGGTAGAACCACAAGCGTTGTGAGCTGTGGAAATCAATCTCTCAGTTGCACCTCTGTTGCACGGGTGGACCATTATTTTATCCCCAATTCTGGCACTAAGTTTTTCCAAAGCAGCCGTTCTACAGCAACTGGTGTTTCTAAACGACCCCAATGCCCACTTGCAAATGCATTTTAGGATGCTGCATGTTTAAAAAGAAAGAAAAAAAAGTGACAGCAGAAACTGAGGAATAAAGTGATAAAGGGCAACTTCTTTATTCTCCGTTCACGCAACAGGTTTCTCCCTGCCTTCTCTACACTTGTTCAAGGTTTTCTTTTGTTGTTTGGTTTTTTTCTAAAAAAAAAAAAAAAAGACATAAAGGGGACAGCAGCAATACACGACATTCAAAATGAAGCCTCGCCACTACCTTGTACAGTGCTACTGACAATTTTCTTTTTCCGCACAGAAATACCTTCAAGAATCAGTCCTTGAATAGCATTGCACTTCATATGGGCAGCTCACAGCCATCCCATAACCTGTGACTATAACCAAGTGTTTCCTCCTCTGTCACATCCAAATGATGAGTCTCTACCTTACAGGAAAAATTTGTGGTGTTAATCCCTGAGTGTATATCTTTGCATTTGTTTTATTAGATTTCTTGCTGCCACTCCAGCCCACAAGGTCATCCAGTTCTTCCAGTATCACACTCTAGCCCACCTTGGTACTGAGAAGCTCATTAATCTTCTACATTAAATATGAAGAACCATTCTAGCAAGAAAGGAACAGTCAAGAACTTTGATAGCTCTTAGCTTGGCTCCCAGAGGAAAATCCCATAACATAATAAACGAGCAAAACCTTAGTACAGTTTGCAGGGTCACATAAAGTCATTTATGTGTATAATAGCGTTATTAATTTATTTATAAGTTACTTATAAATGTATATACATTTAGTATATAAGAACAGACCAAATCTGAAAGAAGGATTCTGGATTCAAGTTACCAAATTCTCCTTAATCACATCGACTTGCCTTTAACCACCAAAACCTCCCATCTAGAAAATGGGAATAGAACCTCTGGGTTCTGCATCCATATTAATTATAGGCTGAAGAGTATGCATTTCCTCACGAGGAACTAGCTAGATGCTCGTAATTGAATGAAAAAAAAAAAAAAAAGTGAAAGTAAGCTTGATAAATCTGTTCCTGTATTTTATTATTTGCAGTTTGCTTTGGCAGAAATTGTAAAGACATCAGGCAGTAACTCCTGCATGACAAACAGCCCGTGTACATTCCTACAGGAGTTGTTCTACGGTGCAGTTTGGCACATGCTCTTTCAGCAGGTGTTGGTCCCCGCACAGCACACACCACCGGGGACGGCACACCCGAGCAGAAGGGCACAGGCAGCGTGCGGTAGGAAACAAGGCTTGGGCTGACGCATCTGAAGTAAATGATAGCTTAAGTCTTAGTAAAAGACAGAACAACATCATAACTGTCAGAACAATTTTCCACATCGGTAGTTTAACACCTGAACTATTGCTTATTTTTGCAACTGAGCTATTCCCAGTTTCTAGCTGTTCTACTCTGAATCAACATCGGTTCTGAGATGTGTCATCAACAACGTTTGCCTGAAAGAGCCGAAGGTACCACCAAGGTGGAGATTTAATGAGGAAACAGTAGTTCCTCCCCTGCTTCCCCTCCCCCAAAAAAAGAAAATAAGAGAAAAAGGTTGGTTCCTTTTCTGTAAACATCTGGGTTGTAAGTAACTGTAGGCTTCATAGACAGTATAACATTAGACTGCCTCTGACTTGAAGTCATAAAGATTGAGTTATTAATTTTAATTTAATGCTACCATAATTTTCAGCTTTGCATATGAATATAATCTTATAGTCTCTTACCAGCCATCTCAGGAATGTAGCAGAAATGACAACATTCTCGAGTCTTCTATTTTTCATGGGAACAAGTGGCTAAGCATCACCATTTGTCAGGCATTTTTAAAGGTTTTTCATAGTTCAATAGCAGTGCACAAAGGAAGTCTGATTTTGAAATTAAAAAGCAGTCCACTTATTTAATATACTAACTTCCCAGATTCAAAACAGTTTAATTATTTCCATGGTCTAAGAGAAATCAAAAACAAACTGTGAGGTGCAAAAGAATAATCTATTTCCAATGGTTAATCTTGCAAAAAGCCACAGGGGAAGAGTCTCAGGATGTAGAAATCATTAATGGAAGAGCGATTGCTGACTTTTATTCCTAGAAACAAAGATCTAAGGCTGCAGCTGGCTCCCAAAAGCAGGTACGTTCTGGCTGACCTGCTGCAAGGACTGCTGCTTGTGCTGCCACTCTGAAAAGGCTCTTTCAGAATCTAATCAAACCACCGTTGTGGGGAAGATAAAGTTGAAGTTGAACAGTTTTCTGGAAAATACTCTTTAAATGGTTCCAGTCACACTTTTCTATCTGATGTCTTTCTTCAAGCTATTTTGGTTCATAACTATTTTCATTTTCATGTTTTTTAAGTAACAAGGGAATATGTCTTTCACACCAACAATTCTTGGGTGCCCAGTTCAGGGCGGACACACGGGAAGAAGAGCAGACACTGAACAGCCAGCACCTCACCCCAAGACCCACATCCCACCAGGCGAGCACACAAGAGAGTGAAATCCCAGCCCCACCAAAAATACTAGCAGCCACAGAGCCATCTTTACTAAGGCAAAGAAAGCACCAACTGCCAAATCCAACCTTGAAGGGAAAAATATATTCTTACAGAAGCCTAAATCTTCCCCCAGCTGCACTGGTGGGAACCCAGTATCCAGCCACCCTCATAACTCATCCAGAAAACACGCTCTCTCCGTGACTTTGCAGCATGTGGATTCTGGTACAGAATCTTAAGGATGCTGAGTGTCTATAGATTTGTTTGCAGAATATTATGAGGAAGAAATCCAACTATACTACATTAACTTGGTTCCTTTTACCTTACCAATAAGGAACCCTGCAGAGTACTGAAGGTAGGAAGTCCACATCTCTTTTCAACGTGGGTGGCAAACCACAGTTAGTGGGCACCAGGCCAGCAGGAGGAAACAGGGGCACATAAATGAATGAGAGCAGAGGTAATTGTAGCACTTATTTGGATTAGATGCAGATCACCAATGAACTCTTTTGCCACTTGTTTTCTCCTAAGGGAAATCTCACTTTCCCAGCTTTAATTTAACCATGGGAAAAATATGTCAAGTATTGATTACAACTCGAAACTCAAGTCTTCGACAAGCATGTACACATTAACACTACCACTCAGACATGACCTGGAAGAAAGCCTCCGTTTGCCTTTTTTCATCCTGATTCCCACTTCTTCTAACGGATTGTCGTACAAACAAACAGCATGATCAGACACACAAACATCAGTTTTGGTGATGAAAAAGTCCATGAGGGAATTTGTTAAAAGCATTACATATTTATGTTGCTCGTGATACTAAACATAACTAAAAGACACGTCTTCCAAGTGCAAAAGCAGAATTCAGCGACGCCTCTGAGGAAGGACTGTGTATCAACACCGATATTTACTGCAGTTTGAAGTAATATTCCAGTCAAGCCTAAAAGTAGAAAAATTTGGCAGAAACACTTGTGAAAACCCTAAAATGGTGCTGTTTGTTCATGACCCTTGAGAAATAAAAGAAACAAGTTTCACACATCTACAGTGCATTAGATTGCAAAGCACGGACAGGAAATTAACAGACAGAAGATTCTTGTCCATTCCTCTGCCCCTTCCTCCAAAGCTGCTCAGCCCGGGCCACTCAGGTCACATTTTTAAATTTGTCACCATCAGAGGAAGGCAATATGTACTTTCATTGCCCTGAGAAAGTTCTCCAGATTTCAAAAAAATTTCCCATTCTACTTTGAAATGAATTCAGACCTTTTAGATGAGAAATAATAGTGAATGTCCTCACCGTGCACATATGTTATAATAGTATATATTATACAGAAGCCCTTAAACGCATTTAGGAGGCAGAAGTTCAAAACCCCAATTTGAATCAAGAGCAGGCATTTGAAACTGAGTCAGTTCACTCCCAAGAGCTGGCAATTTGAGATGAACAGCCTTTCTCCTTTGGACCAGAAATTCACCCTCGTCAAAAACATTTCTGAAAAAAAAAAAAAAAAAAAAAAAAAAAAAAAAGGTTTCATATTAACACCTGATTTAGTGCAGGTTACCAATTACCTCTGCTCATTCCTGATTATGGCCATCCCTCTGTCACCTCTCATTGCAGCCCCTCGGACTTCTGCTGGTTTCAATGGGACACACACCCAGACGTGTACATTCCCACGGGAACCCAGAGAGCAGAATTCATTCACTCTCTCGACAAGCTGCCCGATATCTCCCTGACAAAACAGCTAATTCATTGTCCCGTGCTTTCTTCCTATCTGCTTCTCACTCATCAGTGTCCTCCCAGGGTAAAAACCTCTAGAACTACAGGCACCTTCTTGTTAAACCATTCTGTTTGCATTTATTTTCGAATATAAAGACATTTCCACGATACTGATTCACTTCACAGGCCACATCATGTAAATCTTTTTTGCTTTATTTGGATCTCTGTAGGTCTGCAAGTCACAAGACTCTTCTACCAAAATGAAAGAAAAAACAAGGATGTTTCCAGAACCTTGTTCTGTTGAACAAAACGTCAACATGCAGGACGATCTCTGCTTCACTGAAGACATTAAACAGAGTAACAGTTCTAGTCAGACTGGATCCAATTTTACACAGACTGTTTTTATACACAGACTCTGCTCAGCTGGGAAAAAGCAGGAATTAACAGCATTATGCCTAAACCTGTAGTTTAAATTTGCTGTTACACTTCTCCTCCCATGCATCATTCTGCTGCATGGGATTTACATTTCTGCTTGCTCCTGTTATGCACAGCAACTCTGGTTCTTTCCAAAACTATTCTGAGTTTCTGATTATGATATTCTACTATTCCTCCAAATCAAAAATGTAATCTACATAGCTCCTAAGAGTCTCTTTATTATCCAAGTTTGTTATGTTTTCTTGTATCAAAGAATAAATTAAATACGGGTATCAAAAAGCTAGCCCCAAAGCACTGCCCAAAAATACAAAAAAATAAATGGCCACAGCCACATATTCTGATTTTACAGAGACACAGACTCGCTGGAAACCTCCTGGAATAACAAATGTTTTTCCTCCAACTGTTCCAGTCACCTGCAAGGAAGAACTAGAGAAAGTTCCTAAATATTCTGGCCATGGTTTTGGTGTGAGTTACTAAGTAATGGCATCGTTAGAGCATTTAATGTTACAGTCTCACTGCTCCTCTGTCCAGTCAACACCTGCCAGAAGAAGATAAATATATTTATAATACACAGCGAAGTGAATAACAAAGAGTTTATATAGTTGTCTCTAACAGAACTGACAAGTTGTAGCTGGCAGCTTTAATCAGCTCCCAGCTGAGCCCGGGAAATTGGAGGGAAGGGAGCGCTGACCTTTCTGATGCATTTCTGAAGGAAGGTTAAAGTTCTGTTTACTTTTTCAATGGGAAGAGGTTTCACGTTCTAAGACCTTCGGATAAAAAGAGGATTCCTGCACAAGAGCATTGTACACCATATTTAACAAAGCAATTATTGGTTTATCTAAAACTGATTTTTTTTCAAATAAAGGGATACGGGTGAAGGTTACAGAGATGAAAATACCTACAGGCTTTGATGCTACAAATTGCTGCCAGATGCTGAAAATGTACCAGATATTATTTTCATGTCTTCAGTGTGAAAAATGCAGTAGAACACAGGTTAAATTTAATTTTTACAGGTCAGTGGTTTTTAAAACCACTGGTTTATTTATTTTATTTTTTTTTTTTCAAATATTCAGCTCCTGCTTGTTTTGAATGGAAACTGATTTTTCACATGCATTTCCTTAACTAGTACCAAGATGACACATGCAAGTAACAACTAATGATTTGATCAGATACTTCAAAGTAAGAATATATTATTTTGCAGTACGTATGAAATTTCAGGCATTGATTTTAAAAACTACTAAACATCTACTCCCTTAAAATTAAGGTCCTTGGAGTCATGTCTGAGGACTGAAAGATGCAACAGCAGTTTTCTAAATGTTTCCCCTTATGGTTTATAGCCCCTGGAGGCCAGTACCCAAAGTGATGCCACAGGGGACCTCGTTTTTATAAAAAGCCAAAACTGTTTACTGATGAACAGTATCATACCACAAAAGTATCTGCTCATGTTGCTGACTCAGGTTTCTGCTCCATATGAATGGTTGATACAGAGACCTCACAAGAATTCAGGAAGGTTGGTGACTTGTAAATCAAGACCGATGAGAGTTTTGCAGTACACAAACTGTAAAGCTTTTGCATTTTTATAATCTAATTTACCGATCGCTTTTTGTCCACTAGCTTTTAAAAAAAAAAAAAAATGAACCCATAGCTTTAAATCACCACCACATATATACTCACACACCTCTGAAGCTGTTTGCTGAACAAGCCACTATATAAGTCACTGTACAATCCTTCAAAGAACATCAAAGGAACTTAAGTATTGATTTTTGCCACAATAGTATAGGACATGCCTAAAGGTTCATTAAAAACACTTGCACCGATAAAGTAGTTCCGTGTTTGAGTTTGATTTTCACTTTCCTTACACCTCTACTTCAACACGTTCTACTTGGTATCAATGAGAGACCCTGAAATTTAGTTACAGGTCTGGGCTGTCCAACTTAAACTCATTGCTCATACAGAATAATATGAACATCATTTACTTGTGTAACGTATATAAACAAACACGAGTGTGATATAACTACTTCCTTCTGATTGCCATCAGTGATATTGTTCCCCTGGACCATTTACTTATTGGGAAGACAACAAAGACCCTCATTGACGAAGGACTGTAGTTCCTTCCATCCACTCCTGCAAGTTAGTACAGGGTCAGGTCAAAAAATTAGAGGGGAATATAGAAATTTCATTAACAGAAAACAGATATTTGTACTACTACAAAAATGACATGTTGCCATTGCAGATCTGAATCCTCATTTCACTGAGTTACACTCAGAAAAATATACAAATAACATTATTAGTATAATTTTGGGTTATCAATCAAACCATTCCCACTACTTAAAGTAAAGTAAAATCAAAAAGTTGATTTTACACCAATAAAAACTCCTAGACTGTGGGTCAGTAATATATCTATCTATCTATCTATCTATCTATCCATATATATATATATATATATAAACAATATATAAATAAATAAGACTGTGTTTATGGTTGAAGGAATCTACATCCTGATATAGAAAATCAGGAGAATCAGAGCTTTTCTTAAGCTGATAAACCTCACCTTATTGTCACTATCACTGCTGTTTCGAATACTACAAGAACATAAGGAGATTTTTACGTTACATTTATTCAAAGCAGCAGTCCAGGTAGTTCAGATTCCTTACTATTTCCATGCTGGAGACATGCAATATCCACCAAATGGGATGTTTGTTTTTTTTTTCATTTATATGAAGGCCTGATTTTTCATTTGAATTACGCCAAACGCTTGACCTCTGAGATATTGGGCAATGCTGGTTCCCGTCTGCCTTTTTCATCCTCGTGGAACTTTTCAATTTCATTGGAGTTATGAGACAAACATCTCAATGTTTGATCTACATACTCCAGACTGCTCATCTTTATTACATAAATTTATTATCCATTTCTATTCTAAGGTAAACAATTTCTAGCTCTTCAACAGAGCCTAAAAAGAGAGCTTTGCTACATTTCAAAGCATTCCTGTCACATCTGTAAAACTCATTCAGCTGCTACAGCAGCAACATTTCAGAACTTTCTTTGAAAAAATAATTTGTTTTTTTAAAATAAATCGTGTTGTTCAAAATTCATTCAAATGCAAATGACACGATGATTTTAATGGGACCTTTAAGCGTTAGATCTGCTCCTAAACCAGAGCATCACATGATATCCATCTTACTTGCCTAAGGACTTAAGCAGATTTCTTGGATTGTTTCAGAGCTTCAGGAGAATAGCACTCATTCACTTCAGCAAAGGATCCGAATCCAAGTGACTTACACTGCAAGAAATACACTTGCAAAAGCTCGACTGCCGTAGTCACAGAGCAATCTCATGGTTTAACAGATTATTTTCAGCATCTTCAGACTGGCATAACCTCATTGAGGAAGGAGAGTTCCTTCTTGGTTAGTAAAATCAGAATCAGCTTCCTGAAGCTGAATGTATGATGGATAGGTCACCTCATTTTTTGCATGGAGAGCATATTATATATATCACTCTAGTGGCAGACTCAGGGAACAAAAGCAGTAAAATTTTTCCTCAGGGTAAAATATAGCTCCCAGGAGTCATAAAGCCTGAAGCAAAAGGCTATTTTACCCAAGACATATGCTGTATGTTTTATTATTCTGGAGGGGAAGGGGGAACACAGTGGTGGTGTTCTGGTATTCCAGTACCTTAGACTTCACCCTTTGCAGACCTTGGAAGCAAAACTTCCTCAATGACACAGACTGGCAGAAAGGGAAGCGAAACAGAGAAGTCAAGACACCAGTGCAAAACCATTTCAACCACAGTGAAGCACGGGGAAGAATGATGGATGTAGATAATTACCTGCAATTTGCATCTGAGACAATCTTTTACACAAAACACCACATAAGGTCTTAGAAGACGAAGGTGAGACTCCAGGTGGTAGTAATTAACAGTAGGCAGAGCAGTGGGGAGCCTGGATCTTTGGGGAGCAGGACAGACTGGTCAGTATTTCAGGGTTATCTGTGTCAACAGAAGATGGGGATGACTTTTAGTTCAGGCTCCAGCCTTCCTCAAGGCAGCCGACAAAAGCCTCAACTCTGCTTGAAGATCCCAAGCAGCAAGGAAGGAGAAGGGTCACATAGCACTAAATTGAGAAAAAAATTAAAAAGATAAAGAAATAGAATAATGAAATGGCAAACCAGTGGAAACTTTTCAACAAGAAGATCTACAAAAATGTATGGGAAGGTTTATATAAATAAGGACAACAGTCACCAAGGCTAAACTAAAAATCTCAGCAGAGAAGCAGCCCACGCTGTCCATAGAAAGTCCAACGGGATAATGTTTTCCTATTATATAAAATGTATATTTGGAAGAACACTCAGAATCCCAGCTGAGCTGATTATCCACAGCACGAGGCACTGTATAGGTATGTATGAATGGAGGTTAATGTATATTACTTTTCCAGTAAAAATAATCCATTGAAATATTGCCGCATTCTCTTATTATGTCTAAACATAATAAATTTTGACATTTGCTTCTGTGTTCCCATACTTTGCACTGGATATTTTTAATAGGAAATACACTGAATATTTGGAAGGACAGTCTGAGGAGCAGAGTTGAACGGATGGGCAAGGCTGGCTCGTTAGAGGTGGGCTACCCAGGCAGGAGCACAGGATTTATGTCACCTGTGGCAGAGCTCCTTCAAACAGCCCTGTTGGTTTCAAGCTCTAGGAGGCTGAGAGGGAAAACATTTACAGGCACAATTCAGTGCTCACATATACACACTCGCCACGTGCCATAGGTTTAACAGGTCCCAGGGCATGGTGTGGTACATTTGGCTCATCAAAAGCAAAGAGGAAGAATCCAAATACTATAATAGAGTTTTCCTCTCTGGGGAACTTTACCAAAAAATCAGGTAATAACAGCTGAAATATTTCAACCTTGGAAGTGTCCTATTAATGTATTTTCAGCTTCTCTTTGTATGGAATGACTTGCACACGAATCCAGCACAATTAGATTTAGCTGCTCCTGAACATGCATATAGAGGTTTGGTTTTTTTTCCTCTTTTTGAACAAAAGTAATGAAAGCACCAAGTTTTGAGGGGTTTATCATTTTCTTTTTTAAACAGAGATTTACTCACTGCTGTCTGGAGAGCTTTTGATAGAATCAGTAGGATCCTCAAATGCAGAAATTACAATCTAAGTAGCAACAGGAAAACAAGGACCTGAACGCTGAGACAGGAAATCACACAGGTTCCCAGAAGTTGAAGGATGGAAGAATTTGATACAACACTTCAAGAGAGATGACTTAGGGTACGATCCAGGTGAGGAGCCTGGTCCAGGATGAATTGCATTCATATCTTCTCCAGTCTTACATACTAAAATTCTTCTCTCCTAGGATGCTGCACATGACAAATGATACTCTGGCCTTAGGGGAGGATGCTGGAGTGAGAGAAGATGCTGAAGTGAGAGACTCGGATCCAGTTTTCAGCCAGATCACAATCAATAGACTTATTCCTGCTTCATTATCATTTACCTGGTGTAGCGCACAAGACTGAGAGAAGGATGGAGAGCTCCTGTGCTCTGCAGTGTGCACAAGCACAAAAAATTCTTCTTTGTCCAATTAATATCAGCATGCCTTACTTCAACAGACTAACTCTGTGTTTACACCCACCTACCGCAGATTAAGGTCTACCACCACCGGTGAGTTTAACAGGATCACTGTTCTCCTTTGTTCCAGTCCCAAGGAATGCAAATTTTAGTCAGGGGGAGAAGAAAATAATCTTAAAAAGCAGGACCAGGTTGCACAGTTCAGAGGCTTCTTCAGCTTGTAACATCCTTTCAATAGCCATGAGCAACTTGAGGGCAACTCAATGCCACAGAGACGAAAACACTGGTCTCCTGTATGTGTTACTGTGAATATGAAATACTGGAAACAAGGACATCTTCAGCTCTCAGTGAGAGCACTTTTTTTGTTGAAATATCATTCCTCACTGTTTGGAATGAAACCCATTATTACCAATTAACCTGCTGTGAACCCATATCACTGGCTGAATTGAGCATAATTATTCATCCATAGTAATAGCTAAAGTAAATTCTGGCAATCTCGGCTAACATTGACTTCTCCTTTGGGAAAATGTTCAAAGATGCCACGTCCTTGGTTATGTTTTTAAAACCTCTTTTTGTGCTAAGCTGCAACTGAAAATGTATCATTATGACTCATTTCTTCATGTTGTGTAATGTTGCTTTCTTTTTTCTTGCACAAACATCTATAACTAACTCTATTATCAACTGAAAAATTACCTCCACATGTTCAGAAACCTGATTTTTCTTAAACAAAGTTTTAGCTCGGGTAGCCCATGTAGGTTGTCTAAAAATAAATTTTTAAATTAGTTGTTACTTTTCATAGCTTTTTAACCACAGAGCCTGACGAACCACAGCCCTGTGAGCAAATGCAGGCATAAATCTTGGTTTGAATTTATTTCAGGTTGTCAAATGTAATTTACTAAGAGAACGTCTGCCAAAAAAGAATCCAGAGGCAAACCTAAGTTGTCATCTTAAATTAAGTGTGGTTCCTTTTTGTTAATCTTTCTACATAAAAAGTTGTAAAGCAGTGCATTAAAGATGCAGCATTCCTCTTTCCTAATAAAAAGGCAGAGGTGGAAAAACAGACTAAAGACAGAATGTTTCTCCAGCTGAGGGAACATGTGCTCAAGACAATTAAATAAATGCCCGCTGGTTCTCTAAAAACTGCACTTTTCTGTTTACTCTTAGGCCACTCGCAACGTGGGAAACCTGAACACTGAAGAACAGCAAAACATCTGCATTAGCTTAGCCTTATATTTTTATGCAAAAGAGAGTTTCTCAGAAGGGCAAGTAACACCTCCTGCGAGAGCCCAGCTGGCTGCGGGATGTATTGTGTCCCCTCCAGACTCCACTAGAACTATGGAACTAATTTCATTAATGACAGGCTGGATTCTGGCTCTCACTGAAGAACCGTTTTTCTTTGCTAGTCAAGACACTCTGAGTTATTAAACCATGTGAAAACCTTTTAGTCTTTGCACCAGTGCCCCTCTTCTCATCACAGTAAAGTTGTTCTTGCCTTCAGGGCCAGAATCAAGCAGCTATTGCCTTTTTTTTTGCTGTTTCCCCACCTGTGGGTTAATATCTGCTCCACATCATCCATGTCCCAGTTGTCCACCTTAACCATTGGCACCTCTTCAATGCCTTTGGGATTTTCTCCATACCCTTCCCCCATGTAAAACAGTCAGAACTGATCCACAAAGTTAGTACCTTTCAGATCTTCCTTCTACCTCCTGTCTTCTACCACAGCTCCTTTACAATTTTAAGACCAAAGCAACCTGTAGTAGTAAGAAAAAGCTTCAGGCATTAACCTGGAACAAGAAGCACCAGAGTAATTACACACAAATGACCCAACCGACATTTGAAAAGTGAAAAGCAAGCAGTATGTGCACGGAAATGCAAGCATTTCAGCCACAGGTTTATTTCTCACTGTCAGGCAGAGCTACAGCACTGCTAAGAGTTTGTCTCAGTGATTTGAGGATTTTTTTAAAACAGCACCACCTTTGAGTTGCCACCGATTGATCTGTTGGTGTGTTCCAAGGCCTAAACATTTGTGTGGAGTAAGGTAATGCTCGGGAACCGATCGTGTGCTTTAACACCAAAATTGGCCACCCCACAAAACTCACATGAGTTTACTCACCTTAGGTGAGTTTACTCACCTTAAAACTTTAGGTGAGTAAAATCTTCCAGCTGTGGCTGATCACCACCAGAGTTATACAGATGTTTTGCCTCTCTGGTTTACTGTTTTGTTTTCTAACACTCAGCTTTCTTCTGCATTTATACAATAAGTGAGCATTCAGCACAGCAACACCAATAGCCATATTAACACATATGAACTGAAAAACCACAAATCAGCTTGACAGCCCTGCTGGCTATCGCATTGCCATGCCCCATTGCATTCAGATGATACAACTTAAGTGGAAATAATTATACTCTAAACTAGGCGACTAAAGATTATTCAGTGCAATGGTCCCACAATAACACCACTTTGGTACAGATGAAGATTTGTGACTTTTTTGTTAGCCCATCAATTAACATACTGTTTTTCACAAAACAAGTGGGAGAAAGAGGAGTTTGCTGGATTAATGTGGATGATATTTTTCTTTAGGCTTTTAACTTCCTTTAGGTCTAGTTAAATTATTTCCTGTGAAGGTGCGACCTCCCCTCCATGTAAGCACAACAACTCCCACCCAAACACAACAACTCTCCCCAAAAGGCTCCCTGCCCCCTAAACTAACCCTAAGGGCTCCTTTTTGACTGTAGAAATTAGGGACTGCATGCAAAAAGCGGCCAGCAGCATGCCTTAATTGCCCATGCAAATTAAGTAAGTGCATGGATAGTTAAAACCTAATTAAACCACAAGCACATGCACCTCACTTGCACACACCAAGCAGGTAAATCTGGGTTGGGAAGCTCCCTTACCGGGCTGTACAGTGTGCCTTTCTCTGGGACTAGTTCTCAGGTTTGAAACTGGTCTAAGGAATTCCTGGGGGCTGAGGACACTTCTAATGGGCTGGCAGGAAAGTAATTAAGGAAAAACAAGCCTCTGGTCATTTGACTTCTATTTCTATACAGAGGTCCACATCTAAACTTGAGTATGTCCAGGAGTACTCAGCTCAGTAACATAGATTTATTAAAGCTTTTACCTACAAAGCCCAACGTTTTAGCTGAAATTCATGAAATGTGTGTTTTCAGGGACATTGGTCTCTCTTTTAGCCTTTAATACAAGTCTCAGACATATCCCTTTGCTGTTTAAGCACCTCAGTTCTCTGAGTAGGAGTTAGGGCTTCCAGTTTCCGAGATAGAAGCTTTCTATATCCTGTCTACAGACAGAGTTTTCACCAATAATATTATCAGTCACTGAGGAAAAATGAGTGTCCTAAAAGGCTCTTCTATCTCCAGTAGCTTAAATGCTGGGGTTAAGCAAGTTGGAGGCACAGGCACTCTGGTTTTAGTCAGATTTACATGCACCTCCGCTATACCCTTGGCACTTTGCATAGATTAAAAGACAATGTTCTACATAACCAATTAAGATCTTATCATATTAATTGAACTGCCATTATAGCATTACCACAAGCCATCTAAGTAATCACTATATGATAACTCCTTATAAACCCGTTCATTGACCTACCAGACGCCTGCAGAAAAGGCAGGTTTGGCTGGATGCCCTGAAAGCTCAGTCTGACAAATAATTCATAAAACAAGGAACCTTTTCCACCTAAATGAAGCCTCCAAGTTATCTGTATATATTATAAGGGGAAAACAAGCAGGGTTTGGTTTTTTTATTTTGTGAAAACATTTTTATAGGTTTGAATAGTATCTAGACACTATAGAGAGGAAAAAGGAAAAGATGGAGCTGCTACACTTTGTATATACATAATTATCCATCACCTGAGATCAAGAGGAAGACTGCTTTCACAGGCCAAAGATCCAGGCTCTTATTTAGGATGGGGAGGGGGAAGGGGGAATCAGGTGCAAGCCATGGAACTAAATCATGATTTTGACTCTTGATCTCTTCCATTTGAGCCAAGTGCTTTAGTCACTGGGTTAGTCTGCAATATTTTTTCTCATGTTTTAACCATGTGTTCCAGGAAACAGCATTTTCCTGCTTCACCATTCAACTCCCCATCAGCTGTAACAAGCTGAAGACTTAGCAACATGATGTTAAACTTTCTCTTCTCTTCCCTTCATGTCCTCCAGTTGCAATGTACTTTTGGGCAAATGGATGTATTTCTTCCAAGCTACTTCTGTCTGTTTGTCTCAGACACCTTGAATGAAAAGCCTGTTTATATGCTTTGAAAAATGATAGCTGATATCTTGGGGCTAAAAGCTATCCAGGATAAAAGCAGAGGAACCTGTTGAGAACAGTTCTGAGCACAGAAACTCAGGAGGAAATGCTGGGAAGTAAAAACAGTAGGACAGTGGCTGACAACCCACCCTCATTTGGATAGAACGTGAAGTTCCCTCTTGGAAGAAGAGAATTAGGAAAGAACATCCTGGCAGATAGAGCACTGGAGCTGTTTACCCTCTATTTATCACAAAGCCTTACAGTTTAAGCCCAAGAGTTTCGGGAACATATTGGCATGTATTGACAGTTTCTGCAGAGTCTCGTGCCGTGCTGCAAGGTGGATTACAGGCGTAGCACAGCTTAGTGAGCAAACTGCTATTTTCTGCTGCTTCCCAAGAGTTCTGCACATTTCCAGCATGCTGTGGTGATCATTACTTGAATTTAATGGTAAAACCAAACACTAATGGTAATTGTGACAAGCCCAGCACAAAAGAGACACTCTTTGGGAGCATATATAAGCAAAAGATCCCTTGATTCTGTAGGATATTCACTACTGGGTAATATCAGAACTAGACCAGGGAAATATTTTATTGACATTACTGATTAGTGCATAGTCTTTTCATGTTTTGGCATCACTAAATAATATTCTTAAAAACACAGAGTGGTTTCAAACACACCCCAACTGATGGCTTGAAGGTTTCTAAAAGCTATTTACAGTTGTCTTGCAGCATACTGAGTTCCTGGGAAGATTCATGGAACTGAGACAATCTGAGTAGTTAACACTTTCTAAGACTGTGAACTTGCAAATTTTCTGTCAAAATCCACTCCAGCAAATATGTCAGCAGCTTCCTTCAGCTTTACCTCAGCCACATACACTAAACACGTGTTTTGGGGGTTCTTTGTCCTATGCTGAACCACTAACATTACTAATTCTATATAATGTTAATGTCCAACTAAAAATCTTCAAGAAAGATACCATCTGACTGGCACCACAACCAAACGTCTTTTGAATGTCACTGAGTGATAAGCAAACTGACCACTGCAATTGTCTCCATCCCCAGCCTGTTTGTTGGCATCTGGCTTTTATTTTCTCCATAGAATGGCTGCTATCTGAATTTTCACTTATGCAGTACAAAATCTTAAGCTCTGGTCAAAAGCTGTTTAATTTACCATCTCAAGCCTGAGCCATTGATTTCAGGTCAAGTACTTCTGCTGAATAAGCCCCTCTGTTACGAAAGTGACACACAGGAGACCACCAATAACAGATGGATAACACCAAGATCTATAATGTCTGAGTAATAATGCCATACAGTGATGCCAATCTCAAGTTTTTCTGATGTAACATAGATCAGGCTACTCTGATAACCTGTTTCTTCCCACCTTCTCCCAACATAACAGCTTCTGCCTGCACCTCTCCTCTTGTTTTCTGTTATTCCCATTTTCCCTTTCCTAGCCCTGGCTCTGCTTTTCCACTCCTTACCTTGCACATCAGCTTATGTAGTTCATTAACCTCACAGAGAACCAGACACTTCTTGGGTTTTCCTGGCACACAGTGTTTTCTCAGTGCTCTGTCACCTGTATCGTGTACCTGCATCTTGCGGTGCACAAGGACTTCACATTCACCTCCATGTGGAAATCACAGCAGAGTGGGGCTGGCCTCGCAGTGTTAGCTTGTTTGCTACTGAGCACGGTGTTGACACAGAAAGTATTAATAACTAACTCCATAAAACACAGAACACAACTATCATTCATCTCGGCAGTTCAGCCTGTCGTATGCCATGATAGAGGAGCTCAGGAGGTTTGTACAAGCAGTGAGAAAACCTCAAGACTGAAAGAAAACCATGAACTTCACAAGGTTGACCATGGTTTTCTTGAAAAAAGATTAATATATTTTCTGGAATAATTCTCTGTCGACCCACACCACTGATAAGAGACAAGCTTGATATGACAAGAAAAGGTTCAACAAGTAGATGAAACAGACAGACCGGTGGTACGTTATGAGAACTAGAAGAAAATTTAAGCTGGGTAGTCCCTAGAAGACAATATAATATCCGTAAATCTTATAATATACATTACAGGTAACAGCTAAATTCCAGCAAAGTTTGTATTCCATTTTGTGCAGGTTCCCCTTTTACATAATGCATGCTGTCAGCAATTGTTCTCTGTTTAATATGCATAGCAATTCTTCTTCTGTGTCACTTACTCAATAATTTGTCCCTTTCTCCCAAAGAAAAGGAATGTGAAGTCCTAATCTTGCTCCCGGTAGCGCAGGGGCGGGGAGATGGGAATCCAGGTAACCGTGTCCTCTGCCGAAGAGACCCAGGCCAGCAGAGCACCCACAGAGAGCGGGGTTTGCTGAAGATGATACGGGTCTGCCATGGCTGCCAGTAGGACAGGAGCACGTTTGCAAGGGAATGAGCCACAGCTAAAGCCAGGCGTCACCATCATCAAAATCATGATGCATTCATTACTCTCTCCTTGCCTAAAATTCCCCATAGGACGTGACCACAATTTTCTTCCACTCCTCAACATCTCAGTACAACACCTACTCTGGAGAGGCAGGAACTGATGCAGAAATTTATTTTTTTCTTATTTATTTGTAGCTCCAAACCCCATTGTAAATACTGCCTGAGTGCAAACACGACCTGTGATTGCATTAGATTCTAAAATACGTGCCAAAGTACAAGCTCTCTAGTAGAACCAATGAGCCCTTTTTAAGCCAGACGTGTAGCATGACAGCTACGCTAAATCCGGACAAAGAGCAGAAATTCTATTTCTGTTCTGAAGGTCGTGGCCGTCGCAGTGATAGGCTGTGGCTCCTGCTTTGCTCTCACAGCTGATATTCAAGCTTATTTTTCTTAAAATAAAAGTTACGGTACCGGCAACTTAAGAAGGGAGTTTTTATTTCAAAAGCCAATACTCCACTAAAAAGAACATGTATTTTTTCAGTTTGAATAATCTCTCCTTTAAGAGGAAGAGATTTAACATAAAAAATATCATCCAACTCCTCTATCTGAACATGGCAGATATTAGTAAACACTATTGCACCAGTAAGGTAATACTTGTGAAGATAACACATAAAATTTTCAAAGCTTTACCTCAGGACTGTAGGAAGCAAGAGATAACTGCAGTACAGAAAAAACAGCTATTGAGCTTGATACTTTTCTTGCTAGGAACAGCCACGATGGAATTTTACCCTTCCCCTTCCTAATTTTTTTTACTCTCATAAATCAAAAAAGTCTTACATTAAAAAAACTGGCAAGCAATCAGTCAGAGCAGACTAATTGCTTTTGCTATTTAAAAAGAACCCAATTTTAAATGGCTAAAGTGTTGTGGTTTAAAGTAGCTATTGTACATGTGCATTAATTAATTTCCTAAGGATTTTTATTACATCTCCATGACACAGTCTAATTATCTGATAATGCTTTTTCCCATGTATATGAGAACGACATTGCTACAGCATGTACTTCAATTCTACTCAAAGAGCCTGCAAAGTGTGAAACCAAAGGACTCAAGGTCTGTCTACTTTGCTAAATAACATGGCAGGAAGCCTTACTGCAAAATTTTTTCATTCCAAAGGGGTACAAGGGATAATCTGTCAAACATCATTGTCCAACTTACGCATTTCTCATATTCTTTCAAAGACACAGAGAAAGAGAAAAAGGGAGAGAAAGTGTGAGTGCAGTATTTCATTAAACATTTCCCCCCTTCTGGAATGAAACATCTAAACATGGTTCTCTTAAACAGGTCAGCAGAAAGAATGAAAACAATCTCTTACTCTCTACTTCTGTCTACTTCTAATACTTAAAATGCTTTTTTTGGTAAGTCTAACTCCACATCACTGGAAGGATTTTCTGTCCCATTGTTCTCAAATTCAGGCTGGTCGTGTAACTTGGTACAACCAGGACATGGAGCACACCAGCTTTCTCTCCCAAAATCCAGGAGCAGTATACAAAACCTGAAGAATAAGTCTTACAATGAGTAGGAGAAACACAGAACTTAAAAAAGTGGCCTGGTCTCTGGATAGTACCAAATAGATTTGACCCACAATACGCCACAGGAGTTAGCAGCTGTCCTCAGAGATGATGTTCCACAATGAATCAAGGTAAGGGTTGGGAGTCACCACGGTGAAGACCCCCAAAAGGGACTCTCAGTCCTTACAATGCACTGAGGAGTCTCATTTCCACACTGCAGCAGAGATCGTCCCAATTTGGAACAAAGAGGGGAGTATGTACACATATATGTCCCAACCCTGATTAAATTTTCATTGCCTATAAGAAGTCAAAGTGTATCAGAAGCAAAATAAGAGAAACACAAATGTCAGATTGAAAATAAGGAATAGATAAAGGCCCAGGAACCTGTTCATTGAGTAAGTCACTGCAGATGGTTGGTGGAAGAGCTTGGATCTCAGCTAATGTGAAGGCAACGGGGAACCCAGTAAAATGAATGATAAATATGGGCCTCAGGGAAAAACAAAACAAAAAAAAACCCCAATTTCTGTGTGTTTTTCTAAATTTTCACTCTGTTTAGGAAAAATTCCAGTGAACTCAAATCTTGGCAATGGCTTAGACTAACTTCAAATTAATTTAGAGTAAATGATAACAGTAGTGGAAGGCTTCCCTGTAGTAGTAGTAGTAATTGCTACAGTAATAGTTACGCACCTGGGCAGGTTTCAGAGAGGAACAGCGATTGAGTAACAAGAGTCCAGTCGTCCCTCAAACTGCATTCAGCCTCCCTGGTGTTAAATCATTAGCGTCCTATGCATATAGCGAGAGACTCAACACTGAAAATATGATCTACTTCCTTTAGACTAGAAATGAAGCCACAAATGAACATAGCACTGTTGGCCTAAGCACTGCAGAGACTGCTTCACTGAGTGTGTGTGGGTACAAATCAAACAAAATACTGCACAGCATATGGAATATAACCTGGGGGAGGGAAAGCTGGAGAGACAGCAAACTAATTTGTAGAGTCGAAGCTGTGTTTGATGCACACAAGTAACTTCCATTAATGTGAAATGAAGTAATATCACACCAAAAAGCGACTACACTCCAAAAGTGGCTAGCTGCTGCCCACCACAACCCACTCCTCTGCAGTGCCTGCTGTACCTTCTGCAGTAACACAACCTTCCGCTTCCTGCTCCTGCTGAATTCAAGTCGTTAAGCTTGTGCCAGAGACTGGCTTCGGGGTGAACTTGGCATCATTACTAGGTGAGAAATACAGACAAATATTCAGACACATTTCAAGCTCAGTTCTTGGGTTTTTTGGCCTTAACTTCTAATTTAAAGAAGCTTTGAATCCAGCAGACAAGTCAACAACCCATATCCCCAGATCAGCAGTGTAATTGCTTGAATTCTATACCTACCTTCTCCCAGCAAGCAGTATAAGGACATCTGGACACCACTTTCTTCTCCGTGGCTGTCAGTACACAGCAATGAGGTTACAATCACATATTGCAGGGATCTGGATGGTATTACAGCCTCTTGAAAAGGTGTGAGTACACACGATCCAAGCCTCCACTCTGGTTCAATAATATCAGTTAAACAACACTTGTAAAGTTAAGGTCTAAACCTTCCAGACCCTGAACACTCCTTAGAGAAGGCGATAGAGCAGCTGAGTACTTCACCAGAGTGGGATGTCAAACACAGAAAGGAAAAGGAAAACGAACTGTGCATCATCTGTATAGATCATCTTTCCGTTTCCTTGGATTACGTGTGCTTGGCATGGACGCGTGCCCTCCTTGGCAGGGAAAAGGCTACAGAGTGAAAATGCGAGAGCAATAAAGCATCGCAGCACTTAAAGTGAAACTGCAAGCTATCTCCGTTCTATTGATCTTCTCTGGACATCAATGACACACTGGGTTTATTTGGAAAACGAAATTCTCGAGCATGTTGCATGAAGATGCTGCTCTTGTTAAGCCTGTTTAACTGACTGACTAAAACTGAATTACATTTATTACTGCACTCTAAGACACAGCTAGGAAATACACATTCACAGCTAAATAACCATAGAAATCGACAGACTTTGTAAATGTAGCATATAGATATATAACTTTCTGGGATAAAAAGATGCATTCTTGTTTAGTGGTTTATAAGATTAAAACTTCATTGTAAATTATTATCAAACTATGGCATTACAAAATTAAATTCTAGCTAAGTTAGAATTCCCTTAATTGCAAAACCTCTAGGATTTGAGCACTTTTGCAGCTACTTCAAATGCTCTATAACACTTTCCAAAATATTTCCCTAAAGAAACAAATGGAAAAATTGGTATTTAAAAAAAATCATTATGTAAAAATAGATTTTTAATACTATCTGCAATATGAAACTCCTGACAATAGTGAAATCCAGATATTAATTTGCTTCTTTTCATAATGTGCATCGCTGCTCAACTCATTCTTGTTAACAACAAAGGCGCCAAGGAACTTTCAAGCAAGTTATTTTGAAGGAAGTCAATTGTTATGAGGCACCTTCCCTTGCTTATAAATACGGCCACGCTGGCAGCCAAACCAGGTGTGTCAGCAGTATTTGACAAAGGTGCCTGGGCTCCCTTGAGTGGAGAAATGTCATTATAGCACAGGAGAAAATCATTATCTGATCCATGAACGATTAGCTGGTGGTGGGATTTTGTCACTCCGTTCACCACTGTTTGCAAGATCTGTTTTTTAAAATAGTCCTGAAAAAAGCCATTCTGCCCTTCAAAGTATGAACCAGGAGCGTGAGTCAGCCTTTCTTGTGCGCACACATCTTTGTTACCGTACCTTCAAAGAGTCACAACTGCTCTGCTGCATCAAGGGTTACAGCATTGGCCCTTCAGTCCAGCCAAAACTTGGTTCCAAAACACTACATGGACTATCAGTAAGTGCTGACTGGTTAACTTTCATTGTAAGACTTTATTCCTACCCCACTGTAAACAGATTGGTTCTCTGCCACTCTAGTTTTCAGTCCTATATTTTTAATAATTTTTAGGAGAGCTCCCCGTCTTCTGAAATATGCTCAAAAACTTCTTTGATTCTTCAGACTCCTGAACATTAAGGATATTTTTTCTACTTTTTTTGGTGAACTTCTCCGTTACTCTTTTGGCCATTACAGGGAGATCCACATGAAGTACAGCAGCACCTTCCTGTTCCAGTTCTGCTCAAGATCATACTGAGTACCCAAAACAGCACTCACATGGTCTTACGCTGATGTAGCCCTTTTCTTTCTTCCCTGGCACAAACACGTGTGCGTTTCAGTTCTGCTCCCCTCCTACTATTACAACGCTCTTCAGACGACACATTTGTTGTCTACATCACGGGCAGGTGATGATCCCCAGGTTTACCTACAAACCTTGTTTGGGGAGCATCCTGAATTCAAATCTTCCACGTCCTGATCTCTCCAAGTACAGCAGTGTTTAGAGAAGAATACATTAAAGATGATGTATGAACCAAGGTCCGAATCTTTCAATAAGTGTTGTTCAAGATGAGTGAGCTATTTAAATGGATTACTTTGCAGAAGAAAAGACTTAATGCTGTCTTATCATAAATCTATATTTCCACAGCAGAGACACTGTAATTTAATAACAATGTAGTTTAGGTGTAAGGTGCAACCTTGTCTCCTTTCAAATCTATAGGGACAGACATCTTTTCTACATCAAGGAATATGCCCGTGTAATCCAGAAAAGCATTGTACAAGGAAAAGCAGAATACTAAGTAGCAAACTGTGAAGAAAAGGATCAAAATAAGCAGCCAGAAGATACTTGACACCACAAGTAACAGGCACTCCAAGCAAGTGCTGCGATTTTTGTAACAACTCTATCTGAACATGAAATTGGTTGGCAAAACAAGGTCTTACTGATTAGGAGCTGCCTTAAAGAAAAAAAGACTCTTTTTAGCCAGTTTTTATTATCCATCACCAAAGATGGTCTTAAAGCATATGCTCTGAGCTAACTGTGTAAGAATATTCAAATACCTGCTACAGCATGGAATAGAAAGACTCCTCACTGGAGTCTCCACTGTGGGAATGACACATTCTAGAAGAACAATTTCACGCTGTGAAAAAACTGAAGAGGCAGAATTTCACTCGGCACAGGTTGCTTTTGGGACCTCCCCAACTGCCAGTCACTGTCTAATTGCTGGCAGAAAAATAAAACAAGTGTCGTTATCTGCCTGACTGCAAAACTACCTACACCCACCAGGTAAACTGTCCAACTTTCTGTAGAGTTAATACTAAATTAACACTAATGAGTATTAATTAATCCAGTGTTGCTCAATGAAGACAGAGTCTCCAATACACTCAAGTACCCAACGATACTACTAAGAAAGTCTCTTCAAGGCCTGAAATAAGTGGAAAGCACTATTAAGCTGATGGAAGCTGCACTGACAGCCTTGTTCTTAAGCCATTTATCCAATCTGAGCCTCAACAAATGCCAGATGCAAGGCCACTATTTTGGAAAGTTCATAAGGACGTGGCCCACTGCGAAGAGTGAGACTCATTTATAGCTGATTGCTCTGAAGAAAGGATAATAAGGGTACCACATGAAAAAAAACCTTCATCTCCTGGGATATCCCACAAGGCGTGCTCTCAGTTGCAACCCAGCGAAACAGAATAAAGCTGGGGATCATCATTAACCCACACAAAATAAGTTTTATTTTTGACTGAAGTGTCACAATCTGAAGCGAATCCTTCCTTACTTTATTCTGTTCTCGTGTGAGGTCTTCACCAAGGCATCAGCACGCTTGAATGGTCCTCACAGCACAAACTCCACTGATAGTTTGTTAGTGGAATGAGGTCCCCGACTGCACACGACTGGGCATTCCCAAGTGCTGGAATCATGCTCCTTTGCACAGGAAATTTATCATTCTAATCATAGAATGCTCTCTTTTCATTGCCTTAACTCACCAGTTAAAAGAGCTGTCATATTTTAAATGTAAATTATTCAAAACCTAGCCATATTGCAACTTGCTCATCTCCTAAATGAAAGTATTAATTAGATGTCTAATAAAAAAAGTCATTGAGTGGACTTTCACATGGGATTTGAAAAAATTCTTGTCATGTCGGATTTCACTATTTTTCTTTTGATTGCTGTTGGGTTGATTTTCTCTCCTGTTTCCTTCGTAGCTTCCTTCATTCCTTTTAGGTAAAATTCCAGTGGGAGAGATGGGAGAACTCTAGCCAGCAACGCCATCAGGACAGGACTGCAGTACCCAGTTTAGCTCAGACAGCAAGAAACCTTAGTGTAGGGTGTTGTTTTTTTTTTCTTCAGTCTAAGGAGGAAAAAAAACAACACTCTAAAGCCTACTCTTCCACACGTTTTCACACCAACTACTTGTGTCAGCAGAATTCGCTGTGGAGTAACTTACAAACTGTAACTTTTTCTCAGCAAGTCTGGCTACCTGCCACGAGAGAGAACGGCCATCCCTACATGAGAACTAACAGTACTTTGCTGGAAAGAGAGCTGAGGATTGATTGAGAAGATATTAGATCTACTAATACCCGTCTCAAAATTTTATTAGAGTGACTTTTCTTTTTAAATGCAATATTGGACTGGAAAGCCCTCTCCACATCACCATCCCATGCTTCCAAATACTAGATATTAGGGATTTTATCCAAAACCCATTCAAATCAATGAAAATTTGCCCATTGATTCCGACCAGCTAATGAACAAGCCTTCAAGGTTTTAAACATAAGGGAAAGCAAAATGCAAATGGCAACACACTACCTGTACATTTAGGTCTGATCCTCTTAATTTCACATTCCCTCCATGTGTAGAAGAAGGTCAAAAAATTGTAGAGGAAATAAGGCCCAACTGACTGATTCATTTTGCAGGACGAGCTGCAGGCAGCAGCTGCAGTAAATCTGCATTTCCATCACTGCAGAGATGTGCTCCTGGTAATCCTTCCCGCAGCCAGAGCCCAAAGTCAGGTCATGAATTTGCAGTCCCTGTTCCGTGAGAGCTGTGTGGTAGTTCACATGCTAATTCCACTACAAGCCTAAAACCAAAGCAAATCCAAACCAAAGATTTTCGCTCCAAACCCTAAACTTGGCAATTTAGTTTTTCATACTATGATGCTAGACACAAGATACCAAGATCTTCTTATTCTCTCCAATAAAGAGCATGTGTGGCTACCAGATCATTCCAGTCAAAACAAGCTTATGGTATAACTAGCAAAAGAGCTGGGTCTGAAGAACAAAGGAAGATTGATTTTGCCTTTCGAATGAAGAGGGAAAAGTTCATGCCACTTTTTGTGCCTGGTCAATGCACCACCTGAGTGGTGGTGCCCAGAGAGGTGGTGGAGTCTCTGTCACTGGAGACATTCAAAACCCACCTAGACACGTTCCTCTGCAACCTGCTCTGGGTGAACTGGCTTTGGCAGGGGGTTGAACTAGATGATCTCTCGAGGTCCCTTCCAACCCCACGTCATCCTGTGATCATCCCTCTCTTTGCTATCGCAGGCACTATTGAGTGTGCTGCATTTAGAACCTGAAAGGAATGGAAGAAATCTGGCCCAAGACAATTCCCCGTGCAGAAGTAAACCAGAGAGACAATCTTTTTGCTGCTTAGAGAATCTATTTTAAGATATTGGCATTCGATTTAAATAAAACAAAAGCTATTTGGGATTCATTGTTCTGTCTGCAGAGTAGTGAACACCAACATGCTAATTACATCAAAATTGATTGGTTTAAAAATGTCTACTTTAATTAACTTATTATAATACTTCTAGAACAGTTTCAGACAAGGTCTGATGCACCAAGGATTAAATGTCATTCACTCGCAATGCCTGGAGGACGGACACATCCATTTTGAAAGAACATTCCCTGGGTAAGTCAATGCAGAACGTGTTTGGGAAGGATTCTTCCCTTCAGGCTCTGAATGTTGCTTCATGTGCCACGTGCATCTCAATTTGACATTAAAATCGCTTATTAAAATATTTGCATATTAAAAACAATTCCTCTGAAACTATTTTCTTTTCTACAGTATTTTAGACTCACAACATTGGAAACTCTTGAAACAGTTACAGTTCTTTGTCTGGAGCCAAGTTTAGAAGGAAAACAGAAGCACACCTCAATGGGAGTAATGCAAAGAGCAAATCACCCGCCAGAGAGCAGGGCTTGCTTTTTTGTCACCTTGCATTAACAAGGCAATAGCTCCCCACAATCCATACCAGTAAGTGCTAAGAGAAGTGGAATGGGACTTGCAGCCTCAGTCACGCTGACTGCTGTATTTGGGGCACAAGGGAAGAAGGCTTTCTCCCATTCTTCACCTGTCTCCAGTGCAGCTGCACACAGGAGTGTCACAGGCAATCACAAACCCTGAACGAAGTACATGGCATTTCCCTTGGGAAAGTGTCAAAACAAGTGGGAAAAACACTTCCAAACATACAAAGGACAAGAGGGTTATTGGGAGTAGTCAGCATGGATTTACAAAGGGGCAGTCATGCTTAATCAACCTGAGAGGATTTTATGATGGCTTACTGGAGGAGAGAGCTGTGCCTGTTGTTTATCCCAACTTCAGCAAGGCTTTTTAAACTGTCTCAGCATCCCAGCACCTGTCCGTCCTTGTAGATATTCAAAAGCTCCTGAGCAACCTGCTCTAGATGACCCTCTAGATGACTCTATAAGATCCATCACGAATGGTTTATTTACATGCAGTCAGAAGGGCAATGAGATGACTTTTTGATATCTTGACGGGTTCTATCAATATCTGCATACAAAGCAGCATCCACAAAGAGTATCACAAGCCTTTTCTCCATTCCTTCCTTATTGCCTAGACAAAGAGCTATGATGTCTTCTAGGCATTAAATAGCTAAGCACAGCAATTCTAATAATTAAGGCCGTTACTCTGGATATACTGTTAATCACTTTCTGACCCCTTCAGAGATGTCCTGCGGTAGTCTCCTTCCATCACCTTTAGCTAGTAAGATTGATTTGTGAACCAATGTGTCCAGTGTGTTTTCCAACCTTCCACCAGTTACTTTGCTTTCAGTTGTGTGTGAATTTTTCTTCAATTCTCCGAGCAGGAATCAGAACTAGCCAGCTATTACAGGGGATCATGACCTTCACCTGAAAACTGCTGATGTTTGTATTCTTCAATTCACTCCAAACAGCAATTTTAAGCACAATTTGCTGGCTGAGGATACCTGAAGTGAGAAATAACTTAGCTGTTTAACATTTAGAAAGTTCTAAACTCTTATAAATTATGGCAATTTTTCCTGAACAAGCCATGTTAAAAAGTGAGTTTGCCGAGCAAAGATCCCAGTTGAGGAAATCCTTAGAACTTATCCTATTTCAGCCAGATAGAAACAGGAGGTTCCCAAAAGCAAAGCTGTCACCCTTCAGTAGCCAGGGAGATGTCAGAGCTCACAGCTGCAAGGAGAACACCATACTCAAAACCTGAGCCCTACTCAACTTTCTGCCTGTGACCCAAGTGCCGCTGAACTCAGGGTGTTGACACAGAAACACTTGGCTTCTATGTGTGTGCACATCAGCATATTAGTCCTAATGGAATGAACCACTGACACAAAACCAGCCTAACAGCTTATTTAATTTCCAAACCAGAGAAAAATCGTTAAGATTAAGGTAGGATTAGGAATGGGTGGTCTGACCCCCCCCCCAAAAAAAAATAAAAAAAATCTCATTCTCATATTTCAGTTTTCCAGGTAGATAGAACTTCTGTAAGTGAAACAATGTCCTATTTGATAAGATTTTCATTTAAAATTTTCAGATAAGCCTCTATTTGATTTCTCTTTTTAAACAAATCAAAGCAGCACATTGCTTTTAAAAAGTAAAACCTTTATAATTTTTTTTTTAAATATCTTTTCTATTGCTTTCAGCAGCCAGCTAGTGATTTAGGAGGGTACTGGCTATATCAGAAGGTATCACAGACATTTAGGGAAGTGTTAATACTGGCTTTTTCAATGCCTCTACTTCAAAACTTAGAAGGCTGAAAAAGAAGTGCTCCTTCTCCTTTGCAACAAGCCATGAAAACAACATGAGAAGGAGAAAAGACTTGTTTATGATGCTTTCAGTATGTCCTCTTCCAAGAGAAATTTCCCTATTTGCAAATTTTCTATTTCAAGGAAATATATACTGCAACCGATCAATCTGATAGCATGAAAATTCATCCTGCAAGAACACAAATTAATTTACCTATTTTTTTTCCTGATCCTTATTTCCTTTGCTTAATATTATGTGAATGTATTTTATGTTTAAATTGCTCCTTTGTAACCTTTTTTCAAAAAGGAAAGGGAAAAGGTGACAGATCTCTGAAATCTCAGCTCAAAATCTTCTCTTCTATTATTCTGCCTGACGGAAAACCTGGCTGGGGATTTTACTGTTTATCCAGACTGTGGGAAGGACAGCTCTTCTCCTGCAAGGTGGGAGTTCAGATGCATGCATTAGCTAGAGAGAGAAAGATCTTTCAAAACAGCAAATAATTGAAGCATGTTGACTTCCTACTTTTCAGATACTTTCCTAAATAATTGAGGCCACAAGAATAAGTTCTAATTTGTGCATTAGTATTTATGCACTCCAGCTGTGACTTGATGACATTGACCTATGCTCTTCATAAACAAATTCTTAATTCTAGATCTGAGTCCTCAGTCCACCCATCCCATTTGCTGAAATCATAAGGTTTCATCTACAGAGTATAAATATGCCCTTCTACACAAATATGTTGGCTGAAAAATATCAGGCAAGTGGTTCAGCTATAGATTCAAGAAAAAGAAAAAAAAAGGCATTAATAATAATCCTCAGAATATCTGATAACTTTTCAGATCCTTAAATTAAAATTTGGTAACCTCTACTCAGTTTGGGAAGCTAATCTACACAACACACTGTGAAGGCAAGAGTTTTTAAAGTAAGTCAGCTTACATTTCATCAACTGAACACAGCTTTATTTCTTTTTTGTTTAAAAGCAGGAAAGCGTAATGCCACAAAGACCAAAAGCCCTCTGTTGGTATATAAAAAACTGCTGTGCTATTGAGTAAAAGCTTGGCCCGAGTCGGGGTCCATTAATAGCTATCTGTACTAGAAAGACATTCATGTATTTTTGTTTGTTTCTGTTCTCCAATTCCTACCCTCCTAAAGAGAGCCAAAGGCTAAATTGTGCTGCTTCTGGTGAAGATTAAATAGCAAGAAATTCAACTTCTGGCACCACGCTTTCAAATACGAATGGGGTTATGTCATGCAAAAAGAAAAGGGTTTTCTTTGGAATTGTGCATTCTGCTTCTTTCGTGACATAATGAAAGGGAAGGGCTGCATTTTAAAGCTCTGCAACATTATCAAACTTTGCTTCGCTGTTTGAAAGATGCCCAGTAGATCACCAAAGCCATAGAGATACGTAAGAGGATAAGGAAAAAAAGCAGCATCAGATGCTCCTACAGCCAGTGTCTGCTACAGCCACGCACACATCCACCACGCTGCTTCATGCAATGGTGGGGGGAAAAAAAAGTCACTTTCACACACTGTTTGTTTACTACGTAGAGTTACTCAGGAAATATTTAGAAGAATCTGAGGGAGAGCATGTCAGCAAACAAATCACAACTGGCAGGTTCTTTATTTCAGTCACACCGTGATAAATTCAAATCATTCTGATGAAGCCAGCTGTGCTGCTCCAGACTGACCCGCCATCGAGCAGAGTGGGACAATTACGGCGTTAATTTAAAGATTTATTGAGTATTTTTGCAGATATGGCGATATATAAAATATAAAACTTAAATCCTGCATTAATAGCTTCCATTCAAGGTATTTAATTAGCATTATGATAAAACTAACCAGAGTGCATACACTGCAACAAACAATCTAAATTGACTTTTCAGGCTGACCGGTTACACCTCTCTGACAGCTATGTGAGCGCTTGCAATTCCAATGGCTAGTCTAGCAATTAACATTCTCTCATTAATCACTACTAATTAACTTCATTGATCCTTAACACTAGGATTTCCACATTAAAGCATGCTGCAAAAAGCATCACATTTGTTATGATATAATATTCAGAGGAAATGAAATAAAAGAAGCGCTGTGTCAGGAGACAAAACCCCCATTAAGGCCAGGATGTTGAGTTACACCTAAAACTATACATTGATCTTGGCTTGCTTTTTTTTTTTTTAATTAATTCTTAAAAAGGAAACACCAACTATTTGTTACATGGGCATGAGCAAGAGGGAACAACCACAGGATGGTTAATGACTGGACTGCAAAGGTGCTCTGCATAAACTCCATCACTTCAAATGTGCAGCCTGAAATCCCCACGTTTCCCAAAGTTGTTCTTGATCACTATTGTCACCTCAGCTCACGCTGGGTAGGGCTCAGGGCAACACTGTGCAAGATACAGCTGTAAGAAGCACCACTACCACCACCAGGGGCATTGCCCTGACTGCCACAGCCCCAGCTGAACCGCAGTAAAGACAAAGGTTTCACTCTTGGTAATACTGTGAAATTCCTCATTTAGGCACGGCTGGCTACCAGCCTGGCTAGTGGCATGTGGCACTCGGTTGGAAGCACCACACTGAAGGTAAGCTATGTTTTTCAGTAAGGAGTTAAAAGATAGAATCATAGAATGGTTAGAGTTGGAAGGGACCTTAAAGATCATCAAGTTCCAACCCCCCTGCCCTGGACAGGGACACTTCTGCCAAATCTGGGGAAGGGGGAATAAAAATTTTGTAGTTTCTCTAACAGGTATCTGAACTTTAAATCATAAAAAGTATATGAAAAGATAACATAAGAATTATAATACTAATCAGGCATGAAGACTGATTTTCTGAAGAGAGTACAGCCACTCAAGAAAGAGCAAACTATCAGAAGGAATTAAAGAATTAAAGTTACACTGTACTGTCAAAGTAGCTTGTGCACTTAGATCAATATGGCATTGACAACTTAATTCTATGCCAGGAATGTACAATAAAAGCACATGCTTTCATTGCAGCTGGATGTTCTCAATAAAATATAAGCCATCATATTGCAAAGGACTGAAGGAAAAAACATCACACTTATTTCTTGAAACAGTATTTTAATAAACTAATGATGTGAACTGATTCTAGGGGATCCAAGTGATCCTGCTTGTCACTCAACACTGATTTACTGCATGAACTTGAGTAAATCATATTCCCCACAAGTCTCAGGCTTTCCTCCACTCAAAAATTTGAAAACTTCTCTGAGAGATTTTTCTTTTTATGAAGAACTTGAGAAGGGAGCACAGTATATGAGGACATTTTACAGCATAATAAATCATCAATAAATGCAAAAATAAATTGGGTAAGAAAAAAGTTCTATATCTGGCAAACTTTTTGATCTTTCTCCACAGCCTAGTTACAGATGGTTTGAAGGTGACACCATAAAGCACATAAAAAAATCATACTTTCTCCTGAACTTCAGCTTAAACGCTAGTTCAAAAAGCAGAAATTTCATGGTGTGCAGGAGTCACTGAAGTTCTTCCAAAACTTCAATGCAGGCTCTGCTTAACTTTCTAAACAGGGAACATGTGAAGAGGATGTACTGCATACAGAGCAGCTCAGTGATGGCGCAGCAGTCAGAAAAAGCCCATTAAGGATTCTATGAAAGCAAACATATTAAGATTTTCAAGATCAAAAGTTGTTCATTGGTGAAGTAAATGCCCAGTATTGTCTCTCAACTTCCTGCCTCATGCCTTTGGATGACATGATCAACAAGGCTTCTTTTGTGGTTTAAGTTCTGCTTGATGGTACATGAATGCACCAGATAGCACTGAATCATGTGTTCTTGTCTGCAACAGCACCCAGGATTTATAGCTACACAGCCAGAAGTTACAAGTGACGCCTAACAGCCAAAATTGAAAAGAAGAAAGACAAGATCATCCCCAAACAGCATTCCTGAAAGAAAGGAACAAGTAATACTATAAAGGGAATTAATTATGGGAAAGATATTAATAAACATATCACAGAGTTTCCATTATAGTCTGATCATTAAAACTGTTATCAGGCATGGAAAATAAAGGTTTTGGTCTACTATCACTTTGCTTAGTATTTGGTGCATAATTTCAGCATTAATTTCTTTGGTGTCCAAGAACGAGCTGTCATACCCTGTCCCCTTCCGCTGCCAGAGAGGCCTGGGGAGCTGGCAGCTCGAGACTGGGTGCACAGAACGATGTGATGGATGCAAGGCACAAAGCAGGGAACACGTTGAAATGAGCAGTGTGATGTCACAAATAAATGTCCTTTCAGCATGAAGAAATAGAGAGATTTCACAGAAAGCTGCTTTTGCTATGGTACTCAATCAAGCCACGGGTAGATCAGGTCCTGGGTAACTGGTTTTTGGATACCGCGTGTGAAACCAAGGATAGAGAAGCTTCAGGCAGCAGCATCACAATGCAGTTGCCATCATTCAGTTCAGATTGAGATATTGTGATTTTAAAGCTACATCTTTGCAAATTTTCTCTGTGGCCTTGGCATTTCTATATGGCTCAGCTTGCAAAGATCTCTCTAAAGTGATAGGCTGTATAAATCAGAGTTCAGTTCAGGAGCTCACTTAACTTACAACACACTCTTCCTATTGAAATCAATGGGACTTACAGGACTAATTAAAAATAAACACACATTTGAGGGCTTTCCTGTAGACCTGCAATTTGCAAAGTATTGCCACAAAATCCACCCCAGCAGAGTCCCCTTTAGTCACTCAGACTGGGTCCTCCTGTACGGACTACTCCGGGAGTGACTGAGTATCCCCCCTACTGGAACAGGGAACAAGACTGAGAATACCGGCTGAAGAAGATAAACAAACAAAATATAAAATCACCAACTCACTTCCCTCTGTTTTTTCTCAGTTACACTTCGTCCCCTGAGCTGCTGCCTTAGTGCAAGTTTTGCCCCAGTGTAAATTAAGACCCACTAAACCAGTTTCTTCTGTTTCAAGATAAAAGATCCTCATGGGACATCCTACCTAAGGCCTCATCTCTATCGCAGAGATTCGTATCATATCCAGCCTGCTATTCCACATCCACGTTGCTTTGGCTACTCTTTTGTTCTCATTGAAGGTACTTCCAGGTGGCTTCTACTTTAAAACAAAACAGAACAATGGTGTCTCTTTGCCAGACTGGAAACCAGCAGAGGGTAGGCTGAGCAACGCCCGCTAGCTAGAGAGGTGGACAAAACAGGGGCTTTTGCCAGTTCTACAGAATGTGGTACATTCGCCCCAGGAAAAAAAGATGCTTCAAAACAACATAGTGCAATCTTTGTTGTGCAATGAACTGAATAAAGATCTGATATTGAATGACATTCCATCAAGAACAGGAGAAGCAAAGAACTGACTTAAACAGGCAGTGCCTTCTTGGTCTCCTTAGTAAGTACCAAACATCCTGCAGTGATTCCCATCAGGAGAGGCATCTTTCTCTGGATTATTCTCTGACGTTATTCAAAATAATGTAAGTCCACCAGCTGAATATAAAATCGTTCAGATATTTTGTCCTATTTCTGTACAATGTTGGGTATTGCATTCTTCCTGTAAGTGTTTGAGGGCTTTTTCTGCAAAAACTTACTGGGTGTGGGGTTCAAGAGACACCGACAGACAACAATTTCGATATTAGCCTAACAAAAATGTTTATTTTGTTACCAAAAGCTGCTTCTTTGAAAGTGCTGATTTCAAGATCAGAGCCCAACTGTGATATAAATACTCTCACTTTGACCTGAAAATATTTAACAAGGTTGTCACAGGCAAGTTTACCTTTGTAACATTGCTTGAGAAAAGCACACTACTGTTAGAAAGGTCTCTAAACCCCACTGTAACCCAGCACTAACCATTTAAGTTACTGCGTTTGCACCCGATTTCACAAGGTCCACAATCCAATCTCTACTTGATACCATATTCTGGTACTACTTTGTGTATGTAGAATATCAACTAAAATTGTTATGATTTCCAAATGCTAGAAACAGAAGTTAAAAAAAAAAAAAAAGTATATACAAAACCACTTACCCAAACTTTGTATCTAAATAAAACTTAAATTAAAGCCAACATGTGACATGCAGACTCGTGGGATACATTATCCCATCAATTCACAAAATATACTGGAAAATATAACGTCTGCAATCATATACAAAGAGGTGACAAAACGAAGATGCATCATTGTGAAATATTTAAAGGAGAAATTCCCGTAAAAATTAGCATGAGCTGACCTTCTATAGTTCACAAGCAATTTCTTTCTACTGCTTGAGCATTTTGCTAAGGCAAACAACATGCCTATTTAAAAATGGCTACTGATACAGTACAGGTATGGGTGAAAATGAGCCACCTTTTTTTTTTTTCTTTCATCTCTCCAAATAAACCCAATGGCCAGGATGAGGAATACCTCTGAACACAGTTCTGACTGGGATGAGCTGCCGCAATTATCCCCTCTAGCGAGTCCCTCTCCTGGATGATAAGTACCAGCTCAAGTAATTAATTTATAGTTTTCTCTGTGATTATGATTAGCTTTCCTGGGATATTCTTCAATAATTTTTTTCTGCCTGTGTTCAAGATATGCTCCCCTCAAATAAACGGCCTGATCCTCATCTGCAACACATGCAGGGAATTGGCATGTAATACACATCCTATTCGCATAATTAATAAGTAATACGAAGTAGAAACTCTACCATGAAATACAAATATTCTGTATCAGGTACCCTAACCACATCTAAAAACAATGCCATCTTTGGTTTCTAAATTACTATTCCCTCCATAAAGCTTCCCATATTAATTAATAATATATATGTTCTATAGTCTTTCCATCCTCCTCTTCTACCTCCAGTTTTCTTATCATTTTTCTACATCTGCAAATGATTTGGTACTTACAGGTATTGGTGTGGTTTGGGGTTTTTTCTATGTGCTTAGAAAAAGACACATAAATTTACATTAATCCTAAAACTCCCACAGCCTTTTTTAATAATCTGAATACTGACCCAAAGATCTAAACCAAGCTGCTGATATTCCACTTGCTGTCATTTGTGCTGTAACACCTGCTCTGCCTACCTAAATATACACCTACTATGAACACTTTTATTGGCAATACGGGGAAAAAAATGGCTTTTCTTTAACCAAATGAAAGAAATACCCATGGAAGCAAAACTTCAGAAAATAAAATGTACTGATTATTCACATTTTTATAAATATATATATATGGGCACACTCATGCACACACAGAGCTTCTTTTATGCGTGTGTCTATTTCACATGCCATTAATATTTCTCCCTAAACTCCCATGCTCACAGACCTAAAACCAGTCCTTCTAATTACCTGAAGAATTATACAAGAGTGCAATTTTCTTAAAGATTTCTTTCCCATAACGGCGGATTTCAATATGAAATAGTCCTTAATGATGAACAGGACAGCATCATTTAAAGCATTCCAAAGTTTCAGATGGTGCTTCGAACATAATCCAATCTAAATTATCCGTACAAAGTGTGGCTGCATTTTCAAAAGAGGATATAAATGAAGTAAATCTGATGTGCTCATCTTTTTGCTCAGTTTTACATTTATATCCAAATAACCAATTGTTTCCTAAAAATCTGAGGATCAATATAGCCAGCAATGACACCCATATATGTTTTAACGTATTTTAATGTATTTTTAATGTATTTTAAAGTACTCGAAAATATACTTCTCCATGTTCTGACAACAGATACACACATGTACACTTGCTACAGGAATGTATTTTTTAATATGCAAGCTGAGGCTCTGAGAGCACCAAGTGGTATATTTTCTTCTTGAGGTACTGATATATTAAAAGGAATTATGCATGTAAACTCGGCCACAGCAAGAAGAGACCTTATGTCTTATACTGGGCTGAATTTGATTATTCAGATAAAGTTTGTAATGAAATGAAAGCCGTGTCAGGGGAAAATAAATAAATAAATAACTGTAACTCCAAAGAAGAGCAAGATCTTCGGTAATGAAGTGTTTCCACCTGAAATCTTAGACCAAAAGCAATTTGAATGATCAATAAACTGCAGTTCTAACTAGTTCATAAATAGGGCAGATGTATTAATCCCTGCCTTTGTTTCCTTCACCCTAGTGCTGGCTTCCAGATATTTCAATCATTCAGGCAAAAGAACAAGGGTGCTAGCATTGAGGGGGGATCCTATTTCATCCCATCATTTAAACTGCTGTCACAGTTTAGCCTTGGCAGCAACAAAAGCACCACGTGGCAGTCCCTCGGCTCCGCCCCCCCGTGGTGTGGAGAGGATGAGAAAGAAAAGGCAGACTCGTGGATTGAGATAAAAACTGTTTACCAGAACAGCAGGTATTGCAGGGAAACAGTAACACAGATGGAGGAGACAAACATGAGTACATACCAACCGCACTCCATGCCGCGCCACCCTGACCGCCACCGATGTCGCTGAGATGCACCCCGGCGCCGCCCGCCCATATATATGCCTACGCCGTGACGTCACCATGCCCACTTCTGGTTGTGGCCCCTCCCCAGCTAGCTCCCTGCTGTCCCTGGGCCTGGCACACATGGGGTGGAATAGCTGTGCCGGATACAGACAGGGGAGAATCAACCCCATCCCTGCTGAAAACCAGGACAACTGCTACATACTAAAAGGAGCCTGACATTCACGTATTACAAACCAAGTTAAAATAGTTGTCCCACAACACTATTGAAATGCTGGTGAGAGTGGAGTCAAGCAGCAAAGAGAAATTCGGGAAGAAAGTCATATCCAAGTTGAGGATTAGACTCCAAGAAGGGAGAAGGAATAGACTGACACAGAGACTGACAAGTGAAGAGCTCAGGAAGAAGGTACATACAATTATGTGCAGCATTACCCAGGTACCAGCCCTGCTGTCAGACAGAGCAGGACTTGCTTAAAGCTGGAGTCATATTATTAGAAAACGACCGGGAGTTAAGCTTCTGTCTTCTCAAAAATGGCAACACACATTTAGCATGTCTTCACTTCAGTGAAGCCATCCTTACTTTTTCTCCTAAATGCGCACATCCTCGGTGTCACTGCAGAATTTGGTGAAGTAATAAAATCATCAAAGCAGATCAGGACAAAGTCCAGCTTGTAAAGAACACTGTCACGCCAGGGGAGTGGGGGCCCAGCGTGTGTAGGACACAGATGCCATAGCACTGGAAGGAGGAGTACCTGGAGACACAAACAGTATTGGAATAGGTACTTCTTTTTGACAAACTTCCAGTAATAGACTGGGAATTCATATAAAAAGGAGAGTAAAATACAAGCTAAAAAACTCGAAACACTTAAAATGCTTTGCAAGCTTCCATGGGGAAGTGAATTAAGAGAGGTACACTCACAGTTACAGATTAAAATTGGTGTACTTTTTGAGACAAAGTCATAGTAAATTCTTTTACCAGTGACGCAAAACACAGCCTGATATGAGGCACAAAATTTCCTCCAAGCACGGGAAATTCAGGGGAGGATATTTCTGGCTATTTTGAAGTTCAAAGTTATTTAGTTGAACAAAGATTTTGCATTTAATTTGAAACTGACTGGAAAATGTTATCGAGTTATCTCCTAACCAGATTGAGAATACAGCAGCAAAATCAAATCATGGGATGAGTTTCATGCTCTCTTACAGTAGTGGTTTGAATTTGCTGAAGTTAATGGTGTCTCTGTTGAATTACATCAGCTTTTTAGCTCTAAAAGAACATACTAGCATAAACTTAAATCTTATGAACTTCTTATCAGCAATCTGCTTTTCAGTGGCTGCAAGGCCAGAGAGGAAGACTGTTGTTAGTCCAGTAAACCAAGCAGACTCTTACCCTCTCAAGAAGTCACAGCTCACAGTCATCAACAGGCCTGAAATCCCACTAGATTCCTTGATATTCCTGGATGTAGGAAACAAGACACTCACCAGAAACGACTGTTTTTATCTCCACGTATTCTGAAGTCTGTCATTATTTTTCAAACAGTCCTCACAGTCATCTAAATTATATACATTCCAGTTTCTGGCCTATTGCTCTGATTGATGCTGAGCTCAAAGATCCCTACAAGCACCTTGTAGCCACACATTTATGGATGGGGTGGACTGAGAGCAGCAGGTACCTTGTTGTGACATTGGTTGCCAGCTGGATGCACTTCTGGATGCACCAGTTTTTGTGGTATAAGCCACCAGAAAACCTCCACATTTAGAATTCCACTTTCTGGAGTTGCAGCCAGCCACAAGCTTGATGAGCAGAGTCTTTTCATCTCTGCTTTCCACTCTTGGCAAGCAGAGGTTTTCCCCAGTATTTCTCCTTGTGCTCACTGCCTTCACAGCATTCCACAAGGAATGAAGGAGGCTACTGCAGGGATTTGACACATATGGATGCGTGTACCCCAGTCATGGCACTACACTAGTCTTGCCAAAAACAGAACACCCCTGGCAATGCAATTTTTTAAAAAGTAAATTGGAAGGAATAACAAATGGTAATTAATTGCCTCAAATAAATGGCTCTGGCCTGAGTACAAACTAGTTTGATTATATAACAAATAAACCCACCTTTGTTGGTAACCCCATTCATAAAGCTGGGCAGGGAAAAAAGAAAAAATAAATAAACCCCCAATAAACAAAGTTCTTTACTGTCCTGCACTCTTCCTCCTTGTGAAGTGTGTCACAGCCTACGGCTTTAGCTGATTTATACACACAGACAGACAAAAGCCAGCTAAAGAAACCCCAACTTTCTCTCCCTTTGCTGCAAATCAGAGTAGCAACATTGGAACCAATCACTTGGTGCCTTTGAAAGAGGAGACAGAGATGCTCCTTCCCTTTGCTTAAACTTCACAATGAAAAAGGTTGTAGGAGTGAATTGACAGAAAGGAGAAAGCCTAATTCCTACCCGCTAACTAACCGATTGCTGTTGCAGGTATTTGAAAAGCAGATGAACAAAAAAGGGACTGGGTTTTGTTCAAGTAAGATGGAAACTGAAGAAGTTCAACTGCTTACCTCCACAGACATGTTGTTACACAGATTATTTCAACAGATTATTTCAACATAGAGTGTCACAATTCACAGACAGTTTGGCCTTTCCCACCAGCTTCCCCCCGGGTCTTCTTGATCTCCAAAGTGCTGTGCCACTGACCTGCCCCCACGAACACCACACGCCACTGGATTCTGTCAAACAACTGCTGTACCCAGACTGGTGACACTGTGGTGTGGCTACAGGGTGTCCCATGGAGAGAGTCTCCCTTGCCCCCGTACCACTTCTCTGCCACTGCATCAGCTTCAACGCCAGCATCTTGTGGCCCAACAAGTGCACTTGACGACTCCTGATCTCTTTTCCTGCCGTTTCCACCCACACGATCCCATTAAAGCCACCCAGTTTACTCAAATTTAAACTCAAATTTACACAGAACAGAATTTGACTCAATTGTTTTCTTTCTATGTTTTGTTTGATCATAACAAAACAACACAGTGTGATGTAAACTAGCTGATCTTAATCAGAAGTGCACTAAATACCCATCTGACATCTGCATACGCTGTTACGCTCCTGCCTGCTCTGCCTGCGCAATTTAATTAGATGAGTAATAAATGAGTCAAATTTATCAATGGTGTAAAACATTTGACTGCAGTGGATTTACATCCTTGATTTGTGGTGTTCACAGATGGCTTATTATGGTTAACAGTGTTTACTTATTTACACCCCCCCCCCAAAAAAAAATATTTTTTAAAAAAAATCTTCTTTCATTTACGTTGATTTGTCCAGTTTTCCAGGCGGGAAATATAATTAACCACAAATAAGAAGAAAAAAATTCCAAGTTGACTGATGAGATGCTGTTTTAAGACACTCAGTTCAATTATGCTAAAAACATTCTCTCTTTGTTGCAACAGCATTTCCAAAATAAAGCCTGAATTTCAACAGGAGTAATGTGAAAGCTCAACCAAAAGTTTGCAGAAAGCTTTTCCACATCCCATAATTGAGCAGTGATTGAGTATTATACACAGCCAATATACATTACTTTCTTGAATGGTTTCCTTGGTACAATAATGAAAAATAGCAATAAGTTCTTAATAAATATGTTTTCTCCAAAGTTTCGTTTTGCTTTTTTAAACAGATTTGAAAAATTTGAGTCTTAAATATTGACGTGATTGTGAAAGTCAGGCTAGTAAAAAGGGACCACACAAAGGCAAACTGCAGTTGGAAAAGGCTGGTCAGCAGGATTACAAGCAATATGAAGATTGCAGGATTCCTCTGCTGTGAAGACAGGCTGAGAGAGCTGGCGCTGTTCAGCCTGGAGAAGGCTCTGGGGAGACCTTAGAGCAGCCTTCCAAGATCTGAATGGAGCTCCAGGAGAGCTGGAGAGAGACTCTTGGTTAGGGAGTCTAGTGATAGGACAAGGGGGAAGAGTTTTAAACTGGAAGAGGGGAGATTTAGATGAGATCTTAGGAAGAAATTCTTTGCTGTGAGGGTGGTGAGGCACTGGAACAGGTTGCCCAGAGAAGCTGTGGCTGCCCCATCCCTGAAGTGTTCAAGGCCAGGCTGGATGGGGCTTGGAACACCCTGGTGTGGTGGGAGGTGTCCCTGCCCAGGGCAGGGGGGTTGGAACTTGATGATCTTTAAGGTCCCTTCCAACTCTAACCATTCTAAGATTCTATGAATATCAAAGCCGGCCTTCTATTCCGATTCAGCCACCAGAGCAGCCTCTCTTTCTCTGAGCCAACAGCAGAAAGATCCCAGGAGAAGTGAACTAGGAGAATACTGAGGGAAATATTGCTGTGAGCTTGCCACTGCTATGCACTACAGCCGATGGCTGAAGATGGGACTAGACGAATTTTTGATCTGACCCAAGGCATCCATTGCTGGGTCATTACATTCCTTCATAGCGTTCCTTCGTGAGAGACAGGAAAGAAGCAATTCCCCAAGACTATGCCCCAGGTGTCAAGTCAGATGCTAATATGCTTGAAAGTCTGTGCTTAGTGCATTTTGGAAGCAACATTTTAGGAACCTAACTGAACAATCCCTTTGAATTGAATTAGGTTGGAATTAGGCCCAATAAACCTCTATGCTTTCAAAAATCATAATAGAGAATAGAATTGACTAGCACCGAGGTTTATTACACAGCCACTGGACACAAAAGCATTCAATATAATCAAGTTGCTACTTCTCATATTTTAATTATAGGAAAAGCATTGTAAAAGTCAGACTTCCATTAAAAACAGGCAGTTTAACAAGACCTAATAATAAAATTTTTATCAATAGGAATATTCAGAATTAACTTTCTGTGTACAAATTAGATTTTAAATAGTAGGTTCATTTCTCTGGTGATCTAATTTAGGTTTTGGTATCAAACAATCTCTCAAACACATAAAAAACCTCCTATGGTAAATTTTTATCCCTAATGTTTTCCAGCTGGCGTCTAATAACTATTCCTAATTGTACTTGTTAAAAAGTGGATTTATGAATCTCAATTAGACTGGTTTTACTTATCCTACAGCAATTTTCAGTACCAACCAAGACCATTGCAAGATAAAAAAAAAGTTTTGTGGGTGACAGAATAATTATGAAAATAAAAAAGAAAATGCCTATTATACAACTTAATTCTCAGTAATTCGATTTCAATAAAGCAAACCAGAAAATACAGCATATAATAACCATTTTGAGAACTTTGTTCATTCCACAAGTTACAAGGTACTTTTATTACCAGGCTATTCAGCTTTGCCTGTGTGCCCTACTGTGGACATAAAGATTTACATCATTCTCAGTGAATCTATTTCCATTTTCTTTGCAAACTTCATATCCTGATTCAGCAAACTATTGAGAAACAAGCTTACTCTAAGCACACACTGAAGACCCCAGTCAATGTAAATTTTCCTGCAATTCACGCAGGGCAGCTTCAGCAAAGTTGAATGTATGCTCATCTTTAAAGTTTAATGTGAGTACATTTTCAGCAGGTAGCCACCTAACTCTTTTCCTGACCAACGTGCCAAGTTGGGGAAGCAATGTTACGATACCTCTTTGCAAAACAAGGACTTCCCTCCCGTTACTGACACATACTCTAATTTCAGATCTCACTTCTCCTCAGTATAAACATACACTGTCATCTTTCTGTGAAATAGATTCTTACAGAGACCCTTTCCGTGGCCTCAGTTGCAGGACCCAAGAGAGAGCTTTGCAGTTCGGATCCAGATATTAAACATTATCAGCCACATCTTTGCACCAGTGTTATCCAACAGAAACTTAAGGAAAATTAGCAAACGTGACTATGTGCCCGCCATGCCACCTTTATGAGAAAGCAAAGCTTCCACAGTTTAATAACAGAAAAAAAATTATAAGTGACAAACTGTTTTTGACAAAAATGTGTCCCATACACGTGAAGAAAACTCTGCTTAAATAAAAAATGCAATTTTTTATTACAGTCTCCTACAAGTTTCCCAGATGGCCAGGTAGTGGCTATTCCTTGGGGGTCACCATATGCTCTACAATTAGTGAGTCATTTCTCTGCTTAAGATTCAGATCTCTGACAAATGCCCACGAAACCAGAGCTGGAAACCAAGATCCTTATGCATCAAAGAGAAAAAGGTTCTTCCATGGCAAATTCTGAAAGTCAAAGTCATTATACCTAATGTAATAGGCATAAACATCACTTACAGCCAAGACAGTGGATGAGGCTGTCTGATTTCTGCAAGTTTCCACCAATGTTAGGCTGGATATAGACACAAAAAGCTATTTTTACAACATTACATTACAACATGATCTGTTGTTGCAGCCAAACGCTTTGGCTTGAAAATTTGACCAGATATGTTTTAAGTAATGCACAATAAATTCTCATCTGAAAGAAAAAGAAAGGCTAGAGTGTATGCAAAGCTGTGCTCTGGCCACGGAACAGTTAACACACGCCTGCCGTCCACTCGACATTTTCGTTAAAAGCTGCTGTGAAAAAATCAAGATTTCTCCCCAGAAGTATTATGATTGAAAGCGGCAACTTGAAAACAGCAATGTTTTTACGGGCTCCTGTGAAGAGGATTCTCCAGTGCTCAGTAGGGCGAATCCAACTTTCTCAAAAAATACTGATCCCATTATTCAGTTTTGGTAATTAAAATGTTTTCTAAATGATTGTTCCCCAGCAGGAGGAAATTGATTAATTTTAATGCATTATTGTATTTTAGCATGGAACAACTTCCCCCCTCCCCTTCTTGTTGCCACCATTTGCAGATGAATTATTTAGATGTGAAGATTTGTCTACTCTATTTGACATGAAGCTTCAGAGAGCAAGTGGAGAAACCTAAGGAGTGCCTCATCATTTGCAAGTTCAATTTCTTCCTATTTGGGTATCGATTAGCAGAGCATGTATCTTGAGGAAGCAGCTTGACTAAGGGAACACAGATCTAAATGTGACTTTAAAAGAATTTACATGTTGGAGAAGGCAGCACAGCCTTCTGGTGTATCAGCTACTCCTCCCAGTTCTGTACCGTGAGCAAACCTGCTGGGCACACTCTGTCCCCTCGCCCAGGTCACTGAGGAATATAATGAACAAGATCAAATGCAGTACGGACACCTGTGGAAGTTACAGGCCTCCAACTGGACTCTGTGCCACTGGATCCAAACCCTCCAAGCTCTGTCATTCAACCAGTTCTCCATCCACCTCACTGTCCACTCCTCCAACCCACACTTCCTAAGCTCACCTACGAGGGTGGTTTGGAAGACAGAGTCAAAAACTTTGCTTAATTTGAGGTAGACAACATCCACTGCTCTCCCATCATCTACCCAGCCAGTCGTGCCACCATTGAAGGCTACCACATTGGCCAAGCACGCCTTCCACTGGGTGAATCCATGCTGACCCCTCCCAATAACCTTCTTTTCCTCCACACGCTTAGAGGAGATCCAGAATGAGCTGTTCCATCACTTTCAACTAACACAAGCCTAATTTGCCTAGGAATGCATACAGCACTCACAAGAATTTTGCACAGGATCTCAGAGCATTCCACAAAAATGTTAAGATTAAAAAAAAAAAAATACATCAGGAGCATTAGTATTCCCAGAAAATAGCAGGCACTGATCTTAGAGGCGATATTCGACAAAGCCAAGAACAGGGTTCACCTCTCCTGATACTGCAACACATCTCTTTTTCTGGCAGTAGATTTATCCAATAAACAACAGTAACCATAACATTTATTACTTAATATTGAATTTACCAAAGTGCTCAAAGGTCCCAAGCAGAATGAAGGCCTATATATTATGTAAAGGCATCCAAAGAAACTGTTTGTCCTAAAAAACTTTCTGTCCTACATAGCTCTGATGAAAGTCTCATCTTCAAAAAAATAGCCAGGCTCAGCGCAGTTGAATATCCTCACTGCTGGCACTTTCCATCACTGTGGACTTTCGAGNAGGAGGAGGAAGAGGAGGGAGGGAGGAGACGGGGGTGGGGGCTCGGAGCCGTTCATTTCCCAGCGCAGAACCGAGTCACGGCAGCATCTCTTGGGCTGTCGCCCCGGGATGCGGGGCTCGGCACAGCCCCAGCTCCCGCGGACGCCGGCCTTGGGTCGCTCCCCCTGGATTCTCGCCTTTACGCGGGGTACCAGCTTCAGAGCGCAGAAACTTTCCCGTTTCCTGCGGCGCTGACGCTGATTTTTCGGCTTATTCGTTCGGTGATGGTTGGTTTGACATCTCATTATTTATTTAACTATTTGCTGGTCGGGGGAAGGGAGATCTAGTCCTGAAGCCTTGGGGTTTGTGTATGTGTNTTCAGATTTGAAACTCAGCTCTGAGAGACTGAAAACAATAAAAAGCAATGTCCTTCATACAGCAAAGTTGCGCACTCGTTACAATACACCAGTGAGCAACACAGGGGCTACATCATATTTTTGGCATACACTGTATAGATTTAAGTCCTGTGTACAAATAACAGAAGAACATTATGGTATGAAGGAGAACAGCATGAGGACCACCTTATTCTACTTCCAAACAGCCTAGTATCTGATGCCTTCAGATAATTAGTTTTAGCTAGATGAGTATTCTTTGTCTGTTAGGAATTCCTACATAATAAATAACAAGCTATTATGCTAATGCAAGAAAATACTTATTTGTAGCAAAAGTATGTGTCTTTTTTTGCATGACGGGCAACATGCTACACAAGGCTTATTTTAATTCATACACAGACGTCCAAGATGATGGCTGCAGTCTCACTAGCAGCTGGGGTTTCAGTCTCAAATGCAAACACTCAAGCACCACTTGCTCTGAGTGGCTCAGATGTTCTAAATGAGGATCATATCTGCTCATAAGATCTTTCTTGCTGTGGCTTAAGAATTTACCTGAAGTGACATAGCTTTTTGAGACTGTGTTCTTCATGCTGCTAACCAGAATGATTCACGAGAGCAGATGCACTAACCCTCACACACAAGGAGTCAAGTTTACCATTACCAATGTAATAAATGTAAACAATGCAATAAACAAGTGGTATGCAAGCACTCCAGAATATGAAAAAGAACCACTTCTAAGCAAAAAAAGTAGTAACCCTTTTGTAAAGAGAGCCAGTGCCTCCTCAGTGGGTTCAATGAAGTAAATCCAGGACAGTGTCTGAGCACCAATGATGGAAACTCTACATCCTTAGGGTTTTGTAAGATCACACACTTGTTTTGTATGACTGCATCCCTAGCTTTTTGAAATATTTAAGTGCCTAAAGATACATCTATGTAAACAAATATTGCCCTTTCAGAGTTTTACATCCTTTTGTTCTATTTTCTCTTCCAGAATTAAACTGAATTCCTTTCATTCTCTCTACTCATTTTTCTTTGGTGCTGTCACCAGTAAACTCTCAAATTCCTATCACTACAAACACCAATGAGGTGTCTGTTGACTACCAGATCCTCAAAAAACACCACTAGGAAAGCCACAACTGACTGGCAGCTGGGGATTGCACTGCTGGAGCCAGACACAGCCAAACCTGGAGAACACCAGGCAGGCTGTAGCAGGCCAGAGTGGAGCGAGAGCACACAGCCAGCAGGGTCTGGTGAGTTTACAATGGCCAAACTGACACCATATTCCATCACAAAATGGAAAAGCAGCACTGCGACACCTGTCCTTCCCCCTTCTGGGTGCTGCTTCATGCACAATTCAGCAGGACAGTACAATCAGATCCTAACAACACTGATGCACCCCTTCAGACAAATACAGTGTGCTACATTACTAAATTTTATAACACAGCAGCACTTTCGTGAGCTCAGAATGCACATTTGCTTTCCCCTTCAGTAGTCTGCACACTGGTTGTGTACAAAAGTCAGAGCCTATTTCATTCTAGAGTACCTGTGCAAACATGTTTCTTCTGCAAAAGTCAACACGAGTCTGCTTCCCGTGTACTTTATTTTAAGTAGGTCTTCTGTTTTTTGAATGCCTGCACGTAGAACCAACAACCTAAACTTAGTTCTCTACTACATAGAGCACACAGGCCTTAAAATCGTCCTCTGCTTGATGTTCTATCAAGCTGCCCTACAAGTGGAAAACATAATCCTTAAACAAAGCCTAAAAGAATGCAACAGAGGATAAGACAGAAGAAAGACCTGCAAGAAAATAAGAGAACAGGGCAAAATTAGTTGCTAAAAAAAAATAATGGGGAGGATGCCTGAATTAATCATCAGCATTGAATGCTGGACATTAATCGGTGCAACAGCATCCTGTTAACTATTTCACTTTGACCCTTTTTCCTGTCAAGCAGAAGGATTTTGCACACCCTACACAGACCCCATTCCTCACTTCACCATTTTCACTTAACTCAAAAATTTCTGGGTGAGCCTTTTATCAGTGCCTGCATTTTATTTAGCTGTCTTTTGTTGCTTCTTGTTTATTTAGCCAATCGCATTTATTTTTCTTGCTATTTTCTATATTTAAAAGTGACTTTCTGTATCATTCCTATCCACACACCTCTACTGAGCTATTTTCCATGACCTTTCTTGTTTAACATTGTTTGCTCCTTATTGAGTTCCCACTCTCTTTTGCATTGTACAAATCAGAGCAAGAGGAACAAGCTCAGTTTCCAGGCTGCACTCGGATCATCCACAACTAACCACGTGGAACGTATTTGGAGAAATAAGTTTCAATTACATTATGAGCCAAAGTGGTAAAATATAAATCAAAAAGAAAGATTAAGAAATATAGACCTTTGCAGAATTCCTGTGGATTAGAATGGACGTAGCAGCTGCCTCAACTCTTAGGAGCACCCACTGCATTCATTTGTTAAGCGACACTTCGTTATCTTCTGACCACAAACAGCAGATGGTATTTTGTCATTCAGCAGACCTCAGTTTACATAAATCACAACTTCTGCCATGAAGAGTGTATAATCCAGTGCTAGGTACCAAATGGATGGATCCTCTCCTGCAACAGGCAGCACCACACAAATGAGTCTCCTTCCATTTGCAGCATACAAATCTTTCTGTGTATTTGACCATCATTATTTACTATAAACGAATATTTTGTAAGTGTAATTTAGCACTGTTGTAATTTCTGTCAGTTATTTCCAGTAGCCCTCACTGCAGAGACTGCCTCTAATCAATCCTCAATTACTATGCAAATACATCCTATAGGCTACAGATGTCTTTCCTTTCAAACACATAATACATAATTAATGATAGCTATAATGGCACCGAAGACTCCAAACCAAAAGAACTTCTTACTGTAACTTACACTTACCACCACTAAAGAAGACTGATTTGTTAAAAGTACTTTTTTTGGAAGATTTTTGCAGTCTTCTGGAAAAGTAGTTATTAGCAATTGTAGTCAGTGACTGCAGTTACTGTACTTTGCTCTTCAAAACAAAATCCTACATAGCTAAATATAATGATATTTTCTGTCATAACATTACCTGGGAACAGTTAGGGCTACATCTGAAAATCGTCATTCAGGAAAAACTTACAGTAAAACAGTAAAACCACCACTCTATAGAAGATACGTGCACCGTGCTTTAATACTATAAGCTATCAAAACCCATCACACCTAAACTAAAGCTCAGTTACAAACGATAATTTTCAAATTTGTTCATTCATTCACTTACAATAAAGTTTTTAGTCTTTTTACCTTTCTTTCAAGTAAAATGGAAACCAGGTATTATTATGTAAGGGAGGGATTCATCTTCCGAATGGTTTTGAGTAAACCAAAAGTTAGACACCTGGCCTGGTCTGACCTGCTAGTCCATCTTGAGGGCTAGCGGACTACCAAGGACTACCTTGTCTTCCTCGGAGGAAGGGGACAGGCATCACATCCAGAAGGCAATTAATCCTAAAGGTAATACCCTCTGCAAAAACAAGCCTTGAAAGTTCTGCTAATGCCCTTGCAACAAAACACCGGTACTAAACTCTTCTGCCCCTGGTGTTTCAGTTCAAGACTCATCACACAGTGGTTTGTAGAAGGCAATGGATAATAACACTGAGAAGTAAATTTTCTGGTGGTTGAGTTGTATCTATAAAACAACTGATTGGCCCTGTTTGGTTGATAAAATGCCTACCTGAAATATGCAGAAGAAAGGAAATTAGAAGAGGAGGAGAGATGAAGAACATTGCTACGCTGGACATTTTTACTAAGTTTGAGAAATGGTAGGTGTTATAACTTTAATGGTTTTGATTTGCCTTATCCATTTTAACACACAGAAGTTAATACGATTTCAAATTAATCAGCCAGCACTTCTTTAAAGTGATATTTACAACTTTTACATTTAAATGAAGGCAAACAAAAGTATAATTTATGCTATAATAACGAAATATGAAGTATCATTGTTTTAATTCTTTAATAGAGTTAAGCTAGCTGAGGCACGTAGATAAAACCCCTCTGAAATAGTGAAATAGTGACGTAGTTTGTCTTGTCAAGGCTTCTGCTTCTAAGAATATTTATGATTTTACCATTCCTTGAGAACCATAAATGACACAGCATGTCAATGAGACAGTTTCAATCTCAGTCTGGATATTTCCATCCAGAACTAGAATATAATTCAGTCTCCATCCCCAGATAACCCCAGTCTTTCTTAGATTCTGCTAACAAAGGGCTTAATACTGGACTTCCTCCTGAGAAACAAACTCTATACTCTGTGCTAACCCCCATGACTTCGCCACGACTGCGTGGAATGAAAATGAATGCAGCATTTCACCGTGAATTAAGAAAGCACGAATCAGACCCTGTTGTACAAAGTGCAACAGCCGTTTTCTGGAGTGACTGCCTGTCAAGTAGGTACTAGACTATGATGCACAACTCATTTTGACAAACTGAGGGTCAGTGAGGTCACCCACCAGTGTCCTACGCTGCTACCAAAAGCATGTTGGCTGCTAAATGACTTTACATTCTTTTTTTTTCTTTTTCTACCAAGCTTATTTTAGAAAGGTTGTATATCAATCTGGAAAGTGCTGTGAACATGATGTTATCATAATGGTACCATATGCCAGTCGACTACTTACAAATCATCCATGCTTCCCTCACTTGGGAGATTATAAAAGCATGATAAAGACTTGATTCTCCTCATGCTTACACTGGCTTTACATCAGTACACTTCCGTGGTTTATGCTGGTTAAAGAAAAGGGAAAAAAACGTGTAACAAACCCTCTAAAAATCTTTTAAGGCTCTTAGAACGGCTGTGTCAAATGACAGCTTCTACTGTTTAAGTATTTATCTAAAAAACAGATGTGAGTATTAAAGATTCAAACCCTATGAAAAAGTAGAATATGCTCCTGAATGACCTTATCTAGCCATACAATCTACAGAAATAGGTAACATCCTTTAAGTAAAGTGATTTGGATTTTGGATTTTTAATTTACCTTCCTGTTTTGATCCCTTAAGGATGTTAACTGTGAACTACCTCATAGTATTCCTACATTTTTTTCCCCACCTTCTTTGTTCCAGAGAAAGCAGATTTTCACATGTTCACAACATGCCATAAACCTCACAAAGAAGTCATGTGCATTAAGACTTGTGATAAAACAGGTTAGCAAAAGTCTAGTTCTTAACAAGGAATCCAAGAAAAAAGGTTAAAGAAAACTTCTGGTGTATATCTGAACTTTAGAGAACCTAGAACCATTTCTATTCGTATCCATCAGTAAAATTAAAATATTTTAAAAATATATAATTATTTGTTCACAAATTTCACACTTGGCTGACCTTTAAACTGTCATATTCTGACAGTTCTAGTGCCACTTTGATTCTTCAGAGCGACTACTAGTGCTCAAAATCACGTTGGGTTGAAAAACCAAGAAAATGAAGTGCATGAAGTCAGAGCACAGAACTTTTTTTGCTTGGCTACTGTGTTTAAATCCCCTTCCAGGCAGAGCATCTCTCTAGCAGTGAACTTTATTTCAGGCTCATGCCTATTCATTCATTAGCCTTTATAATCAGGCTGTTACTGGGAGAAATTCCCAGTGCCAGTTCCTATTGCAAAGGAAAAAGTTAGGCAAACGAGTTCTGGGCTTGTTTGCAATCTGCTGCAAATGGATATGCTCTTCTTCCCTGCTGCATTTCCATGAGCAGGCTGAGGGGTGACCTTCATCTTGTATCTCTCTCCTTCTCTCAGAAAGAAGCTTTCATACAAATTTCAATACTTTCCCTTTAGAGCAGCAGCCAGACAAGAGAAACAGCCTGAAGGGCTCAGCACCACCACTGTTCGTACACAATTGTTTGTAAACACTCTTATCTTTGAGAATTCTGGACTTGTCTTCGGACATCCTGACTGAATACCTCAGACTCTCCGGGCTGCAGCCCACTGTTCTACAGTTTCTGCATCTGATCTTCCCAAGGGCGCGCAATAGTGTCTCCTCATGAATTTGGTACATAATCTTTAATTCCTAAGGTAAGGATCACATCTTGTAATTCTTAAACAACATTCCTTCTCTGTATATGCATACACCAATCGTACATCACTCAAAGGAATCACATAGAAGTATCATATGGCAGAATTCATCTGGTAATCCTTAAAAACTGATTCTTTCTGGGATTTGTCTCCTTTGAGAGCAGCTCTTTTAATTTTCCACAAGCTTTTTCATCTCTCTTTCCCTAACATACAGAACTTCCTCACTGAGGTTTCAATCAGTTTTGTGCAAAGAAAAGTACCAATCGCTCCTGCAGCACGGTCAGCCTGCACAGTACGGAACAATGAGGGTGAATTTTTTACATCTTTCCCATTAACATCTGAACAACCCTTTCAAGGGACAACTCACTTATTCACAATGGTAATTGTAACTATTTCCTAGCGCTCAGCTTTTACATATTTATAATATTTAGCCATTTTTAGTGACATGCAAGACACTCAGAGAAAGACTCTGTTACGTAAGCATGGATGCAAAGTGCTATTTGAGACACTCTAGGAAAACCAAGATATCTGCATGGGGCACTAGACTGACGTATTTTTCACAAGACAACTGAATGTTGGTGGAGCAGCAAGCAGAAACCAAGTAGGATACCCCAGAGAACCTAAGATGACTGTGAGATCTGAATCCTACCTGCAGCTATGGCATGGTCTAAAGTCCATCACCATCAATGGAGACATTCCCAGCACCTTCAGCTTTGAATTGAAATAAGAGTCTGACTCTTGCCGTGTCACAGTTTCCTTCACATAGAGGTGCAAGGGAGAGAGGGGCAGTGTACGGAACCCCAGGCCTCCCAGCCCTCCTCTGAGAGGCACAACCAGAATTGATGCATTTGTATAAAGTGATAAGAACCAAGTGTGTAAATAGGGAATTCAAACCCAAAGTGGTTCGAATGGATAGTTTGTGGGACCTCACCACATTTTCTATGCACCTGGAAGAACACAAAGGCCCACAACAAGCACACATGTTGCAATAATTAAAATGTAAAAAGTAGTGCAGGCACTATACTTCCACACTCCCCAATGCCTGCAGCCCCCATCTTTCAAGAAAAAAAGCTGATAGCTTTTATTTAAAGTAGCTGTGAACTCTATAAAGTCTCCATTTAAATTCCCGCCCCAGAGATTTGCACAGCAGTACTGAAAAAAGTAGTAATTATATAGAAGCTTTTTAGTATGCAACAGTATGCAGCACTTCTCTTTTTAAGCTGAAAAACCAAAGAAGTATCATAAATATTATATTTAAATAGTAGCTCAAACGACATGGTTTTGAAAACAATAACCCAACACATGCTTTGCAGGAGCACAAAATTAGAAATGATTTCACAGACAAGGAGAAAAGGTTTGCAGGAATTGTGATCACGCTGCAGAGAAATAGTTTATACAGCCTGTACTTGAAGGTACATTCACAGTTCCAATATAATTAACTGTTTTCAGAGATTTATAGTTTTGCTGTATGCATTTGCTTAGTGTATGAATTCTGCTGCCTAGCGTTTAAAATGTGATGGATTATTCAAAGTAAAAATGGCTGAATGCCCCATTCACAGTAAATAAGCTCACAGACATGCAACTTATTAAAAGAGAACACTGGCTTCTACTTGATACTTTTGACTATTAATGTGTTTTCAATTGTAAAAACAAGAGATCAAATTAGTCCTTTTTCAACAACTAAAAAAGAAAAGAGAAAAGGAGAAACATAATGCATTCCTAATATTGTATATTTTAACTTGGCCAATTATTTTAACTAGAATTACAGAATTTTATCAAATAGATGACTGGAAAGACAGGCGACATTGACATTTTATTTTGAGAAATAGGGAGTGATCACATGAGCGTTTTCACTATTTCCTATGTTGAAACACTTTCACCCTAAAACTTCTACAATTCCATAACAAATTTACTTTAACAGAAAGAAAGCTAAGTTCAACAGTTTGAACACTGCAGAAGCCTTCCAGAGGTGGCTACCCGCAAATAAGTAACTCATGAACTTGCACTGAAACTAATTTTTCAAATGTCTATCACATGTGCTTCTTGGTATCTGTTGTCCTAATGCACGGCCAACCCAGGTGCCTCACGTTAACTTTAATAGACTCCAGATCAGGTCCCATGAACATAAACTTCCTCATAAGCTTTTGAAATACCAGATCCTTGGTCTGTAAAAGATCACCTAAAACCAAATTCTAGGTTCAGACCACTCAGTTGGTTTACCCACCTCTACTTAGCACTTCCATAAGCAAGGCAATATGCCTAAAAGAATCCCTCCATCAGACATTAACTCTCAGAAGAAGAACTTGTGCGATTTAATAACAAAGTGGACATAGAAGGAAGGTCCAAGCACAGAGAGGAAAGGAAAAGCTCTGCCTTGCACTCTAAGAGAAGTTTAACAGAAGGGGAAAGATTTGGACTGAGACTTGGATACCCCAGAAGAAGTCTCCACAGAATTCATTAGCCCTGTTAATGTGAAATTGAGACATAACATCCAACCACCTGACTTGAGGTTTCTACCACCAAAATACAGAACTGAACATGACCAAGGGGCAGAGGTCTCCCCTATTTGACAGGATACAGAAGACAAGCTACTACATTCTAGTTAATTCATGTGTTACATATTTATGATCTAAACCAGGAGATCATACAGATACTAACTATAGGCTTCCTTGCAGTTAACTCTGGACTTTCTCCCTGCTGAGGGGGAGGGCAGGGGCTAACCTCAGCCTCCACAGGATTCTGTGATTCCAAGGTTTATCTAAAACCCCAGCCCCTGTGATACTTTGAGAGATGGCTGCCTTGGTTTCACAGGATGCCAACTCTCACGGCCAACTAGAAGCGCGGTGCTTGCAGACGAATGTTAATAAACACAGGCATCAGAACCATGTGCTGTCACCAGAGGATCTCTGCTGAGCACTGAATTTAGGAACTGATACCCTGACACTCTCAAACTTCTCCCTTTTTGTTAAGAGCCATCTGGCAGGGTGGCCAGAGTCATCGCTAGGTAAAAGAAGGGAATGTTTAGCAGCAGCAAGTAGCACCAGCAACAGTGAGATTCCACCAGCTCCCCAGCCTCAAGAAACCGAGGTATCACTTACACTCTGCATCCTACAACTTCTCCCTTGTGCCTCTCCCCACTCCAAAGCTCCTCTTCATCAGGAGCCCCGTTAAGTGCAGATAGGAGAAGCCGCTGCCACCGAGCAGAGAGGCACAGCCTGACACCCTGCTCCCCGCACAGAGCAGCAGCCCGGGGACGGGGACACCGACCAAATCTCTGCCTCTCGCAACCCGCAGAAAGTTCGTGCCGACCCAACACCCCAGTAAACCAGGCGGTGGGGGGACGGCTTCTGAGAGAAGCGCTTACAGGGGGGAAGAGTCCTAATCAAGCCGTAAGATCTCACCCACGCACATCTCTCCTAGATCAGCACTTCCAAAAACACCAACGAGAACCCAAAGAAAGATCGAGGGAAGGGACAAAAATGGAAGGGTGGAGAGAGGCTGCATCACCCCAGCATGGTCCTGGATGCCTGAGCAGTTCCAGGAGGAGCGGGGAAGGGGGATTCCTCCTTCGCAGCCAGAGGGTGCAGAGGAAGCTCCTTGCCCCGCAGCAGCGCCAAGAGCAAACGGGGCGTGGAGGGGCCGTCGCTGCAGACGCGGGGGCTCCGGCGGCAGCTCCCACCGCCTGCCCCGACTCGCACCTACCTCGGCGGGACCCGGGGCCGGACCCCCCGCCGTCGGGGCCAGATCCGAGGGGTTGCNCGCAGAAACTTTCCCGTTTCCTGCGGCGCTGACGCTGATTTTTCGGCTTATTCGTTCGGTGATGGTTGGTTTGACATCTCATTATTTATTTAACTATTTGCTGGTCGGGGGAAGGGAGATCTAGTCCTGAAGCCTTGGGGTTTGTGTATGTGTTTGGGTGTGTTTTGTTTTTTTTTTTCTCCTCCCGAGTCAATTAAAATACATTTAAATAGACTAAAAGGACAAAGAATCAGACCGACCCCCCCAGCATCCCAAGGTTGCCGCCCGACCAGTGGATGTGGGAATGAGGAAGCAAACTCTGTAGCTGAGGCAGAAACACTTGGTGGCTCAGCAGAGGGAAGGAGATAGGGAGGGGGAAAAAAACAAGTCTCCCTGCCTCCTACAGCTGAAAGAACGGGATCTCCAGAGCAGAGACCCATCAAACTCCAGGGATGAGTTTAGCGGGAGAGCAGGCAAACTTCTGGAGCCGTTTCAAGGCGCCTCGGTTTGCGGGTACACGCAGTTTGTAGGAGCATGCAGACACAGGCAAAGAGACGCAGCTCTGACTGCCTCAAGCAGCCCCTAGATTGGGGAGAAGCTGGCTAGAGCTGATAGCACGCAAGACTGAGGGGATGCTAACAGACAGAGAAAAAGCAGGATGGAAAATTTACCTCTTCTTTAGCATCCTCTACCGTCCAGAGCATCTGCCCTTGTGTTGTCAATTCGACCGCACCACTGCTGCTTTTCTGGGTGGCTCAGTGCCACTGGATGCTCAGAGGGATCAGACAGGGAACGAAGTGCGCCCCACGGTTTGTATTTTTCTCCCTGAAAGATGTAGCAGAAATTATAAATGTATGAGGATAAAAATCATTAGACCAAAATGCTCATGACAGGTGATTGCAACAGCAGCACTAACTTAGCTCTTAGCCAGCAATTCCATGCTTGCACAGTCTTTGCAAGATGAAATGCTCTATTTGTGTTACATACTTTTACTGATTATTTTCGAATTAGAACAATAAAGTTGGCTGAGTTCCTGCTTTTTTATCATCTCAGCATGTAAGAAACAGAAGACTAAGTCCCTTTTTGATAATGTACCAACATGGCTAACAGAACTTTTTTGTCATTGTAGCCACACCATGAATCCCTACATTGTACAATATTTTATGGACATATGAGGCTGCCAAAATTCTTTGTCCTGCACTGTGTGTTTCTTGGTAAGGTGCCAGTACATGAGCGCAGGTGATGGCAGTGTGTCAAAATGGATAAAGATAGCTCAGGCCAGAATCAGTAGACTCTTTCCATAAGGAACTCCCTGCGATCTCCCAGCCTCCCAAAAAGCTTTGTTCCCACTGCTTTGGCACCTCCAGGTTCCCACCCTTCCCCCTGCTGCCTTGTCCTGGTTTGAAGCCTTCCCAAGATCTTGCACCAGGAGAAGGGGGCAGTGGAGAATACGTGTGTGCTGGGGTGACTGCTGGCCTTTTTTTGCAGACCCAGCTTCCTGCTCTCTCTCTACCTCCAGGAGGGTATTTTTCTTCATTAGCTATGGTTAAGGCAACCTAACCAGGATCTGCAGCACTACTGATGCCGGGGGTGAATTCATCCCCATCTTTCCCAAGCTATTTCTAATTATTTTTACAAACATCCTAATAATGAATATCAATAATAAATTAGCAATAATGTTTATTTATTAAATTATTTTCAATATTTAATACAATTTAATAGATCAAATTTGAACTAGATTCATTGAATAAATAAAGATAATTAGGTTTTGTTGTTTATATAAGACTATCAAAGCCACCAGTTGCTCTGTACTGATGGCATTGTTTATGACTCAGTTTTGCCACTAATTTCCAGTTGGGGAACTGCTTAGCCTCCCTGATTTTTCTTCTTAAAAGTTAAGAAGCTGTCTGAAATGCATGAAGACGAAATCAGTCTGCTTAAAATAAATGAGGCCAGCTTGCTGCTGCAACATTTTTTTGGCTTTTTTTTTTTTTCTTGTCTTTCAGAGTTATCTTTAAAACACCCCAAAAGGAGCGTCTTACCAAACTACGACTGCCCTGGACATCAAAAAACCCCAAGATATTACACTGTTGTATGACTGTTTACAGATGTTTGAGAGAAAGCATTCAGCCCAGCTCCTCTTTCTCATGTTAAATCCCGCTCAGTAATTTCATTTGGAAAGTGTAGTTCTGATATTCTCTGTAATACGGTTGTGTACTTGAAGGTAGTAGACATTAGTAAATGTCAATGAACCTGGCTATGGACATGTTTTATACTTGAGGGTGACTACTGCAACACTCATTTATTATTGGTCTCTATTTAAATGCAACCCTCCTCTAAAAAGACATTCAACATAAACAGCAACAGGTTGCACCACACTGTTCTGGTTCAGTAGTTCTGTTTTTTAAATTCAGTTTACAAATAAAGATATAAAAAGACGGTTTCACTTTTTTCTTATTATTGTGGACTCAATGAGTCTAGCCTAGAGTTACAACTCTATAAACGAAGCTGAATCTTCAAGCTTAGCTAGATTCTTTCATAAATCAAAATGATTTGTTGAAATTCAGAAGGACAAAATAACTCGCAGTTATGGGTGCACAGCCTCAGTTTGCTGAAATGATCTCTTTGGTTATCTCCATGCAACCTGAACACCCATCATGAAACTGAGAAAATAATTGGAGAAAAAAATAAAAAAGAAGAAGAAAAAAAGCAAGAGTGCATTACAAGAGTGACTCTGCAACAGAAAACTGCTTAATAATTCTGCTGATAAAGTGACAGACAGTGAAGAATTCATTTCCCTCTCCCAGAGCTCAGCTGGGGTGAGTAGAGTTTAAAGAAGTGCAGCTCTCCTAAAGGGAAGCAGGTAAGTCCTTCGGTACAGACACTAGAAGTTTGAAAACGCTGAAGTCACTGGGAGCTTTGCCATTGAGTTTTGGGGAGACAGAATCTTACCCTGGCAGAAGATCTGCTGAGTAAGAAATGGCCCCCTGTACAGGCTTTCTCTTCAAAGTCATATCACCTTCCAAGAGCATTTTTACTGCTTTTATTTGCTTGCTTCTACATGTCCAATTCAAAAGTAGTTCCTATTCACTTTTTCATTTTCCATATGTTCTTTTTTCTTAAAGGAGAGTTGGGCCTCAGAAAATAGCAGCATACTGAATCATGGTATTGTTTGTAAAAGCATCAGTTTTCAACAGTCTAAAATTATTACACATTTAATATTAAAGCTCAAGAAATTAAATATGCATAATTTGTGTCTGAATGAACAAATTATTATTGAAAATAATGCTTGAAAAAGAAAAACAAAGCTTTTCAGACATAACATGAATTTTAACTTGTTTTTCACAAAACCAATCAGGGTTTTAGTTTATGCATCATTCTGTTCCCTGCAATAATATGCTGTCTGTGCAATCAGTGATGATAAATGGTACATAATTGTAAACTTGATATTGGTTTTCAATATTGAATTAATCATTCTGTCCTCTTAACACATATTAAATACTTTAAAGAATTTATATATTTGTTTGATTTATCTGTGATTTTTTTCCAATATGTAAAATTTATTAGTTTTCTAGTTTTTGAGAAACTAGGAGTAGACAACATCATTAATAATACTGAATAATAGCGTTGGCCTCATTTATGCATGACTGCCTTCTACCAATACAAAGTGTCCAAATCAAATACAAACATATTAGTTGTAGGCAGTGTAGAAAATACAGTCTTAACCAGAGCCAGTTCTGCATATGTTTATGTTTGACTTCCCCAATCTATCCAAATAAGGGTTGCAAGAATTGTACTCTCATTTAGAAAGGCAACTGCTGCATTCACAGGGCTTGTATTTCACTCTCAGAATTGTTGACTGAAGTACCAAGTTTGGAGAAATACAATACCTCAACCCAAATGGTGAAAAAAGCTTAGATATCCTTTAGAGTTTGGGTCCGCTCCCCAGACAACAATAATTTACCTTTCCCCTGTCATGGACCCATTCTCCCAAATAACTGGGTTCACTCAAATTGTGCCAGTGCTTTTAATGAACATGTCATGAATAAAAAAATAATCAGAAAACATCAATCCTACATAACACTAGTGTAAGTGTACAGAAGCTATTCATCTAATTCAAGTAGACACTAAGCATATAGGGCCCGATTCAATCCTGTCAATTGGATTTTCCATTAACACAGCTTTTAATTCTGTTCACATACACAATATAAAGGGCACTCAAAATGAGTTAAGAACTGGGCAGTGATTAGGAGGTTTTGTGTAAATCTTATCCTATATGAGAACAAATTGTGTTCTTACTCATGTGTACATGACCATTATTCCTAGTCACTGCTATTTTACTTAATCAAGGCATCTCTACCGGACCAGGATATGAAATTATTTTTTGTTTAGTATTATGTAAATTCAAAAATAAAACCCCAACAATTTGGTAAGGCTAAAGAAAATAATTATGCAATGATATAGATGGAAGAGATAAAATTCATTCAGCTGAACTGTAACTGATTACTCCAGAAAGAAATTACTAACAAAAACAGCAAAAGAAAGTCAGTTGTACACAGCTATAATTATTATTCCTTTTATTTTAAAGGAAACGGGATAAAAGTTCAGTCTTTCACAAAAGTTACAAGTGGAATTCCCTGCTGCAGGATAGCTGTGACAGCTCTGTTGTAGAAAAAGTCAACTATTTTGATGAATCAGGATAGCCTAAGCAGTTTAAATAGCTTGGGTATATTCCAGTCTCCAAGCTTCACAGCAAAAGTGGTTTGCTATCCAGAGCATAGAAAAGCAGTTCCAGTGTGAGATTCTTGATGAAACCTATCAGGATTCTCAAGGATGTGCTAGCAACAAGAATGACATTCTGCCTTTATTTGAAGCACATGATACTGGTAAGTACTGGAGAAGAATATCAAAATAGATTGACAATCGCTCTAGAAGACCTAAATTCTTATTAATGTTAATGAGAGTTATGCATATGAACTGAGAAGCAAAGAGGCCCCTCACAATGAACAAAAAATATGAAAAGCAGCATATATAATACATAATTAATAGCAATGTCATACGGGTCACCAGCAATTATTGTTTTTCTAGTCAAAATTCCAAAGCAAATAGCCTCAAAGAATAGATTATTTCTCTGTCAAGAAAACATCTACTGCAACTGAAGCAAGAACCCAATTGCTTCCAATCACACCTTCACCTTCTGATTCAGAGAGCTAAAGGACAATTCATCTGCCAGGCTCCTGCCTGTCTACAAGACGTTCCTCTTTGTACTGGCTGAGGTAGAGTCAAGGGTATGGAAGGAATTTATCTGATTCCCAACTTTACACCATCAAACAGGCATCCACAGGTTGAACATTATCAGCTTTATTTGTCATTGAGTTAAAAGCTGCATAGACTATTACCAATCTCTTAAGTTTTTCCAGTCATTCAGAAAGCCAGTATTAAAAGACCATACATTTACGTTTCCTTAAATTGAGGTTGGTCCGAATTGGAAACTTACTGGCACTGATGTAAAGCAGCAATTCCCCAAGAGGTACTCTGTGAAGAAACATAGGGATATTAAGCACTAGAAAAATCTCCTTCACTGAAAACCAAAGCCTGGAACAGCCACAAGCAGCAATCAAAAAATCAGCAGCTAAAGAAGAATGCTGATTCACTTCATCTGCCTTCACCAATACTGTGAGGTCCCACAAAGTTCTGCTCTTTCACACAAACCCCCAGGAGTCTGCTTTACCTTAGGAAATTCTGGAGAAATTCTGACCAAGTGATAGCAAACCAGATAATGAAGTTAAAATAAGGACTGAAAGAGCTAAAAATTCCCGTGGTTGGCATTCTGATATCTTCATTTATAACTTATTTACAAGTACTTCTAAATATGCTGGGGCATCAAGCTGAGCCAGTTTTCTTCAAACAGCTGTCTCCAGACAGACGTAACATTAAAGACGGAACTTAAATCTATTAATTCTACGTGAAATGTACTGTTACAGCAATTGGCATTATTTGGACGCACTGGAACACACATTGCTCTGTTACATTTCTATCAAAAGAAATTTTGAGTTCATTGGTCTTACATTGTGAGGAATGGGTTTTATTACAGAAAGAAGAGACAAGCTGAAAGAAGCTGTGAATTTATCTTTATGATAGATTTCTGCGTGAATTTTTACCCTGAAGATTTAAAAACTAGTTGAATGTCAACATTGAATAGAAACATTCTCTTAACTGCACCCCTTTTCTATGACCATATTTATCTCTAGCTAGCTATTACAACTTATTTGCATAATGGTAGCACCCAGAGTTCTTAATTAAGACCAGGACTTAATTTAATTTCTACATATTCACATACAATCCCCCCAAAAAAAGAAAAAAAAAGAGAAAAAAAGAGAAAAAAAGCAAAAGTGAAGGCAAAATAGAAGAAAAGCAACAGCTTACAGCTGCAGTGACAAAGCACAGAATAAAACCCAAGAGTCCTGATTCCAAAACTCTGCCAACTGGACTTGTGTATCTCAGTGTTGTGGTCTAATACCTTCATCTTCAACTGGCTCAGCACAGAAATTTTGGAAAGAGGATAATCTAATCTGAATTTTTATCTGCTCTGGCATTTTTTGTTACTGCTTTTATTCATCATTGCAGAGCTGAGCAGCTTACAAATCCAATCCATTCTGCATAAAGCCTTATCCTGTTAGAGTGAGACACACCTTTAGATTGACTATTGGACTGGATCACAGATTAATTTATGCCTCGCTCTCCTACCTGCAAAAACGGAAACAGCATCCCATGAGCTGATTTAATATTAATTTCTGTACAGAATCTAGGTCTGTAGTGCATATGCTACATATATGAAAGTTAAAGCAGACATTTTCAAATTTTCAAATTTCAAGAAATTATGTTCATTGACATTTTAAATGTAAAACCAAGCAAATTTTAACAGAAACCTCACAAGTTTTATTTGAGTTTTCAAAGAAAATCTCAGAAGACTCAGCTGCAAATATTTATTTTCATTTTCATCCAGCTCAGTAGACATTCATGGAATTTAAAAAGTCAAGATCTGCCAGAAGTTTATTCGTAAAATGACAGCATGCCGCGACGCATTTATTTCTGTGTTTTGCCACTTTACAAGGGAAAAAAATATATTTCTAAGATATTTTTGGTAACATATGACTAAGTAGCAAAATTAAAACTAGGAAATTAATAACTACATGGCATTTCAATCCCATCAACTCTAATCAACATAAATCCATTCTAATTAAAACCTGCAAATCCTAAGGATACCAAATAGATAGCCCTCTATTACAGGGAGATGGCAAACAACAGGCACATTACACACAAATGGAGAGTATGGAAATCTCTGAAAGACGCAAAGATGAAGCAGCACTAAAAGTATTGCTGTATTTTTTGAATGCCATTAGCCCCCAGTGATCCCTAATTGGCAAAAATAAACATAAATTTTGTCCATTACAACTTAAAAAGCACTTTTACAAGCTAAATGAAGGATCTGAAGAAAGCATACAACTTCACAGGCTGAAAAAGGTTACTAAGTTTATCACAATCATCAAACTAGAAATAGTACAGTGATGCAGAGCATGTTCTGATCAGCGTGATGAATAACACCCATCACTTTAAATAAGAATAATAGAAATTATGTATTTGCACCAAAGCTTTTGTTTCAAGTCAAAACATCTAAAGTCTTGACTCTGTCTTTAGGACTTGATCAAAAGCCCACGAACACGAACAAGAACTTTATATGGAAGTGGAAAGGTACTCACCATCAGCTTCATGCATCTTAAATCAATTGAGGAAGTTCCTCATCTCTCCTATAATTCTATTTAATCTTGCACTTCCAATTGGCAATCAGCTTTTAAGTACATAACTACAGACATCAAATCCACCTGGTTCTGGTAAACTTTTAATGTTATACTGAGATCAATAGTTCCCCTCTCCTACTACTGCACCGTCAGGTAAAGAAAGGGATCCAAGCTGAGCTTAGATGTATAGCATTTGTATACATCTACAGCAGCTGTTACTGATACTTTGGGGTTTAAGGGGAGAAGCCATCTTCACCCAGCTCTAAATTAGTTCTTTTAAAAGAAAAGGCCTCTTTTGTCTATTGGTGGTTTTTACCCACAACCAACAGAGATTAAACAAACACATTTGCTTGGCAGGCAGTGGTTGTCACCCTGCCAATTAGCTCAACAGGAAGCAAACAACCTGCTGACCTTCCCGGGCAAGCAGTCTCTCCGAGGCAAGCAAATGAGACTGTAGTAGGGTCCGCAGCTCAGGCAGTTGTTGTTATCATATATTATCCCAAACTTACTCTACCATCACCCTGGAATTACAGCAACAGCACAGAACCACAAAAGTATAATGCTGGAGGGGACCAAAGCAGTCATTATGTCTAGTGGTTTCCAAACTGTAATTTATGAAATCATAGGGAACGTTTGTCTTAGTTATGTCTTCAACAAACACTGACACTAAAGGGGTCTGGTGATCTGCAGAGAAGCGCTGAGAGCTGACAGTGGTTTGCTAGAGGAGGAAGCTGGGAATCGCTGATTTGATTACTGTGGTAAAGTGCAAGTTATACCTAGACTACTCCTAACAGACAATTTTTCTTACAAATTTCCAGTGTCTGGAATTTTACATATTCCACTATCATCTGTTTATGCAAACCATGACAGAACTTAATACAATAATATTGTTCAAGAATATTTAATATTAGTTATAGTTTCCTTTTTCTAAACCATCAGTTGTGGTTTAGGTGTGAGATTTTTTCCATTTAATGAAGTAAAAGAAAAATGAAATATTGCACATATAACTGCTTGGACAACATACTGAGAAAAGCAAGAAAATAAAACCAATCATCCTTCATCCTAGCCTATTGTGATGTCCACTGGTACTAGTTTAGTAAAATAACTACTCCTTCTACGTTTTCGATGTGAAGCAATAGTTACAAGTAGCCATTGCTTTAATATGGCATGCTTGGGAAGCAGTATCTAGAACAGAAAGAGGACTTTGGTGAATAATGAGGAAGGAAGCATTAGTGAGCTCCCTCAGCTACCAGGAGGCATACACTTCAGGTGAAACTTCCGTCTAAGTCTCCCCTATATGTCATACCATTGGATCAAATAAACAGCAGAACCTGAAAAATAGACTGAGATAAAAATGTGTTGGGACACAGAAAAATACTTTAATAGATAAAAAGCTACAGTCTCTTTTAGAAAGGATTTCTCCATTTTGTATTCCTATTTTCTGAAATCAGGCCTGAATAGAAGCAGCTAACTTGATAAAATATAGGCAAAAAGAACCATATAAGAAAATAATGGAAATGCTGTTACGGACTTTTGTGAGTATAAATAGTTTCAGAAATGAAACTGTCAAGACCAGCATCTGAAATGCTGTAGAAATAAAGTCATTTTAATGGTCAGCCTGCTGCAGCCACATAAACATTCTCTTGCTCCTTTCACAGTCTAGCATCTTGTAATTTTTATTTTTTTTTTAATCTGACATACATGGAGACATTAGTTGGAGACTCAAGGGGACAGAATCTAAGAGAAGCAGACACGGATCAAGGGAAGATAAGAAATAGAAATCATCAACGGGAGATATTAGATTCCAAAAACGAGACTGAAGGAACAGGACATACCAGAAGAAAAAAAAAAAAAAAAAAAAANNNAAAAAAAAAAAAAAAGGAGACATGCTGAACTCAATTTTAAACAAAAATATTAGATTGAATTAATCCAAGATTGTCTCTCCATCTTCTTATATGCTTCCAAAAGTATAGGCTGTCGTACCTGAAAGAGAATTCATGTCACCTGACTCTAACTGCAGAATTGTTCTGCCATAGAATTCGGTCTGCTCTTTTGCCTTCAGTTTGCACCAGCAGAAAAACTTTCTCTTACCTACAGCTGCACTTGCCAGTCCAACACATGTGACACCTCCTCACACCGCTGCTCTGCACTTCCTCAGCAGCACACACTATGTACAGCACTAGAGAAAGAGTGGAAAAAAATATCTAAAATAAGCATCAACATGAAAAATTTAGAACGTCATGCAGTGTCTCTAAATTAAATGAGCATCTTGGTATTTGATGGCCACTCTGATATGCTTCATGTCACCCTGGTCCAGACTATTTAAGAAAAGAATAAACTACCAGTCCAAGCTTTAATTTCTTCCTCGGACAACATGTTTTGTATCTTGTTTTTTCTTAACTTTTTATTAGCTCATTGGACTATTTCCTCGTTATAATGGCAGCTCTGTCACTTTCAGAAACTTATTAAACATTATACTACCTGTTTAATAACTTCATAAACCAGAATGAAATCTACTATTTACAGTCAAGGGTGATGAACCAAGAGAATGGATCTTTGGCTCAAATCCTGACTGAGCCGCCCAGTTGGCATGTGACCCCAGGCAAATAATTTGATCTTCTTTGCTTTACTTCAAGCAGTTATAAATTTGGCTAAGCAGCGAGACCTTTCTGAAAAGCACTGGCCTTTGACCTCAGCTTGCATGAGTAAATGCATCTCCAAAACCTCGGGCTGAATGATACAGCAAATTCTTTTTCACTTACCTGCCCCTAGAAACCATGCAGTTGCTCACATAACTTTAACTCTCCAACATAAAAGGGAATTAGGACACATAAACGTTGCACTATTTAGATTCACAAGTACAAGGCTTATAGCCTGTATTTTAACACTTCTTCAGTCAGAAATTACAGTAAGCCAAGAGCAGCACTGCAGGCTCACATGTGAAGTTACATGACAGTTACCAATCACCTTACTTTTACTTCAATTAGACCTTGTGGAGAGAAAAGAACCTTAAATAGGCACCCTGCTCTCATGAAAGCAAGCAAAGACAAAAAGTGCAACTAAGCATGCAGGAGCTCAGCATATATAGAAAATAAACAGCAGTTATTGCTTTTTTGCTCTCACAGTTGATGATCCAGATTCTTCCCATGACTGGGTACTTTTTCTACACTGGCAGTTACAGAATGCTAACTGCAGTTGCTGAGACTGCTGTGATCAAGGCCACTGGAAGTAATGTCTCAGTTTTTAGCACGGGATGATGACCTGAGGTTCTTCGACTCCACCACATTTAAACTCAGTAATTATTACCACAACAAGTAAGTTTTTAACTAATTTGAAAAAGGAGCAGCCACATGGCGAACACATTCTCACCTGGCATAACTCTACAAAAACCATTTCAGCAATATCAAGAACAAATTTTGCATAATGACTGCAATATGAAGTCATAACAAAACTATCTAACATTTGTGATGAAAGCCTTGAGGACAATGACAAAGGCACCCATTAATAAGACATTCAGCAGCAGAGTATACCCAGTAGAGTTGGGCAAATACTGCAATCCATCTCCCTTGGAAAATTCATTTGAATTTTTAAATGGATTCCTTTTGACTGTTCACATCCCTTTTGTGCTCACTTTCTATGAATAGCAAATGAGCTTTAATAAGGGGAATAATCATGAAAAACACATTTTAAGCTTGAACATTTGCCAAATGAAAATCTCTAATTCCACAAGCAATGGTTAGCAGTACCTTTTATGACTTTTACACTAACTTCAAAATATTCACTGTCGGTCAGTTTTCAGACACTTACAGTAAGGAAACACAAATAATATTATACACAGAACTGGGCAACATAGGTTAAAGTATTACTATATACAATTAGGCATACCTGAATTATTTGCTGGTTCTTGACAATAATTATGATAAAATAATGTGTGCTGAAATTTTGCATTTTTTACTTTGTAAGCAATTAAAAAAACAAAATAGTAAAGTGTTGTTTACCGAGGCAATAGGCAATATGATTTGCCAGAGGATAGAGCAATTATGGGTATCAAATCTTTACTCATAGCCTTTTAGTGAGAAAAATATAAAGCACCTAAGATGCACAGCTGCAGACAAGAAATACAGAATGGTATCTTTTCCTTTAGTTTCAATACACATCTCTGAGCTCACAAGGAAAATCTTTTGTATCTCATTTGTAGAGCAAATCACAACAGCAGAGTTCCTCACAGGTCAACCCCATTTAATTTCTTATGATAGGAGCCTAAGAGCAAGTTAATCAGTTTCACCCAGAAACTTCTCCTAGTGATTTTGAAAGCAGAGGTAAAAAGAAGTCAGACTTGCAATTCTGTTTTCTATTTACTGTGACATATAAATAAATAAACCTTAGAGCATTCTATTGTGCAGCACTGACCTCAAGCTTGAGCTAGTTATACTATAGAGAGCAATCTCAATTTGGTAGTGGGTGGAAAAGGTGACCCATTAGGTCTTTCCATCTCTAACCACAATTATACTTTGAACCATTCAAGAGCCACTCCAGAGACCGAGGCACCACAGAGCATCATTTCAATGTAAAGGCTTCAACCAAGTCAAATGCATTTTGATGACAAAAATATTAATATGGTGGACTCCTCATGATCTAAATTGTTTTCATAATTTCTAGTGTAATGAATATAAACACACTTTATGAAAGTGGAAATACTGGTATTCACCTAATTATTATCATCTACAAATAACCTAAAGCTCCTTAATGGGCTACAGCTCAACATTCTACTGATGTTTGTATAAAGGCTCTTTTTCTTTAAATAATATTTGAGATCTCTCATCAGTAAATATAGTAAAACCCCTGGACTAAACAAAGTAAAGGTACAGAAAACAAGTGAAACAAATTTGTATACAACTTTGTAATTCAGTGATATAGTAAATTTATGAACTGCATCCATGGAGGAAAAGGGTGGTGGGAAAAAATAAAATGCATACTACAGCAAAAATCAGGTATTGTGATAAACAGATTGTTTTTATGCTTCCATAATTGTGAACATCATGTAGTTTCCTATTCCTGACATGCGAGAAGACATCTGCAAAGCCTTTCTTTTTTTTTTTTTTTTTTTTTTGTATTACAGAACAGCATCAGTTTTTAGATTATTTTGGAGAAGAAATTTGTCTAGTTATGTTATAAACAACTTCAAGCAGTTTGTTCACAGAAGCTGAAAGGCTGAATTTTAGCCTATTAGACACGGTAATGGAAGCAAAAGTCACCATTTAAAACCAAAATCAATTAAATAGTGTCTCCCAGTGGTCACCATCGGTATTGCAAACTTAGAAGTACTAAGATTGTTGACTCACTGAAATCCAGAGAGAAACAACAGAAGTGTAACAATGCGTGAACACAAAATCAACTTCTTTTTGCTAAGATGAGAAGAACATTAGCATGGCCTTTTTAATGCTGTATAAAACAATTTTAAAGCGTAAATGGGATAATCCAGGTAATTATAGGGCTGGTAGTCAAAGTGCAATCCCAAACATAACAAAATTAACATAAAGTCTAATTATATGGGATTTGACAAAAGTAATTCAAGGAGAGTGATATAAGCAATGTCAGTGGACATACAGCTACACCAGACAGAATTTGTGAAAAAAAGGTGATACCTTTTTTTGATGGGTCTATAGTTTCGTCAAGTAGAAGCAATATTGCCACTGTAACAAGAATTCTACAAGGAATTTAAAGTCTTTGGAAAACGAGCAGTCTGTCAGCATATACGTAGCCTTTTTTGAAAGCTTCAAATCAGGATGGCATATTATATTAACTACAGAAAGTTTAACTAATAGGCCTTGTAATCATATCTTATCTTCAGATTTCCTACTAGGGTCATTAATAGAAATTTCCTTTGCCTATTTTTGTGACTGGTGCACCAGGCAGAGGACAGATGACTGACCTACATCACTTAATAAACTGGGTCCCAGCAAGCAACATCTAAAACAATAATTAATAATAATTTTAAAAATTAAGTTTAAGTTTAAACTTCAAGCACCAAAGCACATGAGCTATGCTTACACAGCAGGGATCCTGTCCAGAAAGTACTGACTCTTAAGAAAAAAGAAGTATAATTCTAAGATGCATATACAAGAGAAGAAGAAGTAGGAAGATTTTTCCATAACATCTGTTTCAGGCCATGGTACAGTTTTCAATTCTAGGACACACAATGCAATGAGGATTTTAAGCAATGGCATTTTCTTCAGAAATAAAACACAAAATGATTGAAGAGTTGCAAACACAAAAAGTGAAGAGTTTGACCTGTATAAGTTATTAAAAAAAAAAACAAAAAAGCAGAAGAGGTCATTAGATGACAGTGTAAAAGCAGAAGAGGAAAATAAATTTGATGGGAGAGAGTTTTCCAGATTTACAAATACATCATGAGGCAAAAAACAAGTTAGCGAATTGTAACTAGAAATGAAATCATTTTTTTCTAACAATAAACATAATTAACCTTGGTACAGCTCCTTTAAGTAGAAAGAGGTTTCCAACTGGGAGTATCGCTGAGAAACAGAATAAAATAAAAGCACGTGCTACATCAGTGAAACTGAGCTTTATTGCCAAGCTGACTGTTCTGACCTGATGGACTGAGATTCCTGGACCTTCAGCTATGACATCCCCGCATAGCTCATCACTCCTGCTAATAAATGCAGGGAGTTTTTACATGCTTTCTCACAAATGAAGGCAAAGAATTCTACTCCAGAAATGCTACTACAATTAACAGAGCCGTGGATACTGATACTGGTTCTACGTTTGTTCATTTAGAGAACAGACAGCTTCCCCCATCAGCTACTTACCTCCCCTGCTTATTAGGAAGGAGACTAAATCTCTAAAGACAGTAAGTGTTGGCATCCAAAGAGTATCTAGGCAAGTATTTTGCATTATATATATTTTTTTTTACAAGTACAAGAAACGGCATATTAATCCTGAGACCATTCCAGATACGGGTACTATTTTTACAATATTTGGCATTTGCTGAGCCAGCAATCCAAGAGAAGGAATCTCCAAGAGAAAAGGCAGCATTTATCCAGTTTTGTAGGAGTTAGAAGCAGATGCTGAACTGCCAAATGCTTCAAAATTGCTTTGAAAATGGAAGAAGCAAATTCAAAGATATGCTATAAGATAATCGGATCTTCCATCTTTTACCTTAGTGATGGGGTTCTTGGAGGAAAAAAAAAGAAAGGTGTTTTTTTTTAAATGAAAAGACACAATTTCTATTGGTTCCACAGCTGTGGGGATCTCAGACTTAATTATTCTGTCTCTTGTTTGTGTTACTCCATCTACTTTTGTTTTTTTTTTTTCTTCAGACAGCCTGCATTAGACCTCACAGCTTACAGAGCCCCATCTTTAGGATGTGTACTGCAGAGATGTTTATGAGCAGAGCAGCCAACCAGAATATAATTTGCTATACATGTTTCTATTCACTTTTCTGTCACCATCTTAAGTACAAACTTGGCTGATGAAGCCCATTTTAGCTGTGCAGCCTACTTCCCAACAGAGGGGAGGGAGGAGGGCGTAATAACAGACTTTACAAACACAAGGAAGAAATCCCTTTGCAAGAAGAAAACACAGTAGTTGTTTTGCCAGGGCAGAAGCGAGGTGTATCAAGAGATATATCTGTATGGTGGCAATTGAGAAATATGGGTAAGCAGGTGAACACTAAATGGTCCATAATCTGTCGCTCCTGTATTTGAATACCTGACTTGTGCACATGCAATTTCCACAGAGACACCTAATAACCTACACGTTAAACTTTTACATCTGCATTCTACATGAATCACTTCGGTCATACTGTTTTCAGGTGTTTGTCAGATGAGTCAGGCCTCAAAGATGAGCCAAAAGCTGGTATCCTCCAATGACCTGAAACATTTCTTCATCAAAATATCAAGCAACTTCTATCAAAAAGTACAGCATTGAAATTCTGTGCCGCATCTCCTGGCATGTTTTTCTAAGCAGCAAGACCTCCTGAGAGGCTCACTCTTCCCAACATAGGCAAGAACAAACGTGTAATTCAACTTTAAAAAGAATTCTCTCAGTCATTTAAAATAAAAGCTTCTCTGCCACTTGCTGGTATTATCCACTCTATGAAGTAAGGAATATCCTATGAGAAGGATATTTGTACTCCTTGCTTTCTGTTCTACCATGTTTTGTTTCTTGAGCACTTAGTGAAGGAAAACTGCATGAAGAAATGCATGTGTCATGGTTTAGGCCCTCAAACTGGGACATTATGTCTCAGTGCTGCACTCCACCTTTGCTCTTCAACTTTTAATGAAATCTTCTGATACTTACAACATTTTTGCAGTTTTTACTTTAAAATATTAAAGATACTCTTGTTATTCTTTCAGCTTTGGCTCTCCCCACACAAATTCCTTGCCATGTTTACAACAAATTACCAGATGAGAATGAAAGTTTGTCTGTGATCTCCCCCGGAGAAACTCAATTGTTAGATAGAAGTGTAAACAGTTCTGCCTGGCTTTAGGGACTCAACCTTTGACTGACTTTTACTCATAAGAGGTTGCCCTCCAAGAGGGGAAGGAAGTGAGTGTGGAAACCGTGGGAGTTTTTAGAAGTTTTCTGACTCGGATACTATAAATAAACATGCAGCTACTCAACAGTATCGGCAATACATGAACTTAGCCCAAAGGTCTTACATTTTTCTCCATGAAACAGTGAATAAATGAGAGCAGTGATCTCACTCGCTTTCATTTAATTAACCTTCATTTTATCACAGTCACTGAATGACCCTGAGTAAGCACACTGGTCTATGCTCTTCACTGTGTCAGCAATCAGCATCTACTACATTTCCAAAGGGAATTAAATGTCCTTTCTCCCAAATGCTCTTTTTCCTTCTCCTTTTCCATCACCACTGATTATTTAATCTTTGTTCCTCCTGAACAAGAGCTCCAGCATCTTGCTCTCCTTTTCCCCTTTCCTCTCACATCCTGCTTACATAATATGTCTAAAATCATCTTGACTACCAAAACCAAGTCTACACTTCGGTCGTCTCTCACTAAGTTCTAACACCTCCTCCTCCTCATATGTTTGAGAACTTGGCTTCTGCAAATCAGTTTCTTACAGATGGTACTTCCATTTACTGGCACCAATTGGTTACTTAGAAGTATTAGTCACTGGAGATACACATTTTATAAAACATGTGAAAAATAAGAAAGTAGAATAAACAGGAACATACAGTGACTTACTGCCTTGGCTCTTTCCCAGACTTTTTTCCTCATAAGGACAAATACTAGATAGTTTACACCAAGCATTTGTGTTCAAGTGAGGTTATGATGTAGGCAATTAATTTTGAGACAAGTATTAATGCTTTTTTAATAATCAAAATAACCATCCTCCAAATGCCATACTAACAGCGTTACAGCCTCATTTACAGAGCAGTGACTCAGATCCAGAAACAATGCGCTGGGCTCACGACCTTCCACTGCTTTTCTGCTCAATCCTGAGCAAAACTTAATCCTTCAGTGCCTCTATCGACCCCCTCCATAAACGTGAAGAGTAAGGTTGGTGTCTACTGTAAATGAGCTGACATTATGGCTTGTCTGTGCTCCTCACACACCACAGCTCCCTTCCCCACCTCAGCTCCCCAAATGTTGACTGGTGATTACACAAAACCTGAGAAACGGACCTGGGGTTTGTCCTGGAAGATGCCATGAAAGACCATGGAGGTTCACACACACGTATTTATGCAGGACTACAGTTTAGGACCTCAGCTTGGCCTGCTCTTGTTCTTCTCTGGACCTTTCTTAATCCTCCAGTACCAAAACCCCACATTACTGCCCTTCCAACACAAACCCTAAAAACAAACAGAAAATCCCTGTGTGTATCTCCATCACAACCACTCCAAACTAATGCCACCACACCTTAATAGAGTTTAATAGGGTCTTCTCATTTGCCCTCCACAGGCATCCCAGCCACTTTTCCAGCATTTTCTCCCCTAATCTCTCAAGTTTCCCGCACTGAATCTGCCCTCTCTGCTCACCTGCGAGACCTAGGGGTCCCCCAGGGCTTGGAACCTACCGATGGCCGGTCTTCCCCTCAGCCCCCACCTGTCCCCAGCCCCTCAGAGCCGGCCCTCAGCGGCGGCCCCGGTTCCCTCAGCTCGTTCCCGCCTGCCCCCGCTCGCTCCCGCCGGCCCCTCAGAGCCGCCCCTCACCTGGGGCCCCGGCTCCCTCAACTCCCTCCCGTCTATCTCTCAGGCTCCCCTCAGCTGCTGCCCTGGCTCCCTCAGCACGTCCTCAGCCCCTCAGCTGGATCCCGCTTGCCCCTTAGAGTCGCCCCTCAGCTGCCGCCCCGGGTCCCTCAGCCCGCTCCCGTCTGTCCCTCAGTCTCCCCTCAGCTCCCCTTTCCTAAGTCTATTTTTCTAAACCTTTAAAGTATAGATTTGAGATCTGTGCATTTACCTGAATTAAAGGTTTGCTTTACAAACTATTACTATACAGAAAGCAAAGCTAGTTGGGATGGCTCCACTGGAAGAGTCTTCCCTTCAGCTGCAGCCCCGGGTCCCCCTGCTCGCTACCATCTGTCCCTCAGTCTTCCCTCAGCTGCTGCCCTNNCCCTCAGCCCGAGCCCCGTCCCCTCAGCTGGATCCCGCTCACCCCTCAGAGTCGTCCCTTAGCTGCTGCCCTGGCTCCCTCAGCAGGTCCCCTTAACCTCCACCAGCCCCTCAGTTCTGCGGCCCCGGTGCCCTCAGCTGGATCAGATCAGGGCTGCGGCCCCTCAGAGTCTCCCCTCAGCTGCTGCCCTGCTTCCCTCAACTCACTCCCGCCCGTCCCTCAGCTGAGTCCACGGGTCCCCTCAGCTCGCTCCCGCTCATCCCTCAAACCCC